>LR738548.1:2915000-3122273 GCA_902685375.1 Neostethus bicornis
AAAAGATTACTTGCGACGGTCAGAGAAAGTACACTCATCTGTCAGATTTTATTAGAGTAATGAGAAAAGAAAATGGCTGCCAAGATTACAGAGCCTATGAGCGGCAAAAGTCCTGATTCAAAGTGTGGGCGGTGGAGGTGGGGCTCCATCAGGAAGTCCTGTCAAAATCAACCGCCAATTCTTTCTGCTATAAATTGTAATTTGGTACCGTTCTTCTCTCCTTCTGAATCAGACATGAAAGGTAAACCCAGCGCATGAGGAGGTGGAGCAGTGCTGAAAAAAAAAAGTTTTTATTTCTCAGGAAATGAAACTGGAAGTATTTTATAGTGGAGCTGCAAACGGAGCTACTCTCTGTGTTTCTACTCTCTGTGTTTCTATCAGAAGGAAAATAAACTGAGTTCATCTTTTCTTTCTCTACAACCGACTCCAATACAGGTGAGTCCAGCTGCTCATATTTACTGGCTTTGAAGCCAAACTGAGAGTTTCAGGTAAACAGGAAGTTTCCCTCCAAACTCATCAGATAAACTCAGTCATGGAGAAAACTTCACACCACATAGAAGGAAATGTTTTTATCTTGGAGGGGGAGTACAGTAGTATGGGTCTAGACAGAGTGGTGGAGGTTAGGGGGCTCATAGGTGGAGAAGATTTACACCCAATGGTTCGTGTAAATGCGCAGTGTGCATGCTCGCACATGTCTCACACAAGAGGAAGTGCGTGGGAGTTTAGAAGAGTTTGTGTTTTGCAGGGGCAGAAAAAGAGAAGCATTTTTTAAGATCGTCACAATGTGAGCAGAATAAAATTATCACAGACTCCAGCTATAAGTCTAAAAAAATACAAAGTAGAAATAAAAATAAACACTGTACAGTGGGACAACATGAGAGGTATTTGAAATAATTTACGGTGCAGTATTAAAATGGCCGTAAAGTGTCGTCAGTGCCAGTCAGTTGGGTGTGCAGGGAGGGCTGGAAGGTGGTTGGATGATTGCTTTCATAGTGGTGGTCTTAATAGCCCTGTACCACTTCCCTGATGCGAGAGGTGCAAACAGTCCATTTCCTGGGTGAGTAGCTTCCTGGGGTCTGTTGCTTTGTGTCTGTTCTTCTCTTAATATTTGCTGTAAACAGAATACAGTCATGCTGAGAGACGATGTGCTCTCAGTGGTGACTCTGTAGAAGTTCACCAGAAGTTGGGAGGAGAATCCAGAGCGCTTCAATGTCCTGAGGAAGAAAAGAGGATTTTAGGTCTTCTTTCCCAGATGTGACATGTTATCATTCCACGAGAGCTCAGAGAAGATGTGGATACTGTCAACATGCTCCACAGTCTTTGCATATATGCAGAGAGGGGCGTGTTCAGTCCTCCTACACCTCCTGTAGTCCACTATCACCTCATTTGTCCTGCTGGTTTACTGATAAACACTGTTTACAAACTACCGGCTAAAAATCAGTAAAAGCATTTGCGTCATCCATCGTTTTTTCAAACAATGCATCCACTCAGATGGTATGTCTATACGTTCTGTCATCTTCCGCTTGTTCCGGGGTCGGGTCGCGGGGGCAACAGCCTCAAACGGGTAGCCCAAGCCTCTCTCACCCTCGCTGCATCCTCTAGCTCACCCGGAAGGATCCCAAGTCGTTCCCCGGCCAGCTGTGAGACATAGTCTCTCCAGCGGGTCGGGGGTCTGCCCCTTAGTCTCCTCCTGGTGTGACGTGCCCGAAACACCTCGCCAGTGAGATGCTCGGGGGCATCCTGACCAGATACCCGAACCACCTCATCTGGCTCCTCTTGACCTTGGAGGCGGAGCAGCTCGACACAGAGCTCCTCCCGGATGGCAGAGCTCCTCACCCAATCTCTGAGTGAGAACCCAGCCACCCTGCGGAGGAAACTAATTTCAGCCGCTTATACCCCCAATCTCATTCTTTTGGTCACCACCCACAGCTGGTGACCATAGGTGAGGGTAGGAACGTAGATCCTGGTTACCGTGGTGAGGGTAGGAACGTAGATCCTGGTTACCATGGTGAGGGTAGGAACGTAGATCCTGGTTACCATGTTGAGGGTAGGAATGTAGATCCTGGTTACCATGGTGAGGGTAGGAATTTAGATCCTGGTTACCATGGTGAGGGTAGGAACGTAGATCCTGGTTACCATGGTGAGGGTAGGAACGTAGATCCTGGTTACCATGGTGAGGGTAGGAACGTAGATCCTGGTTACCATGGTGAGGGTAGGAACGTAGATCTTGGTTACCATGGTGAGGGTAGGAACGTAGATCCTGGTTACCATGGTGAGGGTAGGAACGTAGATCCTGGTTACCATGGTGAGGGTAAGAACGAAGATCCTGGTTACCATGGTGAGGGTGGGAACGTAGATCGACTATACATGCAGGTTTAAAATATGATTACTAAAAAAGCCTCATAACTTGCAACAATCTGGATTGTTGGTGAATAAAAAACTACAACTTGTCATAGAATTGAAATATTTTGCTGTGACTCTTGATTCAACACTGAGCTTCAAATATCGTGTCAAATGAGTAACAAATACTGTCAAATTTAATCTTGGATTATTGGATTGTGTCAAAGTGTGTCCTCATTCAATGATCTGGTATCATTTTGAATATTGTATCCTAAGTTGGTCTAAAAGTGCATTCAAAATAGTGGAATCACTTTAATCTTTAAGGAGCTTTGATAGGAAGCCCCTCTCACTCCGTGTTTGTGATATTGTAAAAAGGACAATCTTTTAACTTTGAAAATGATTTTTTTTTTTTTTAAGAATGGATGTTTTATTTATAAAGTGATTTATAAATAACTTGCTCCGTCTCCCATGTCTGCTTACTTTAAAATGAAATCTAAGCGCAGTATTTGAACCAGCGCTTTATCCAGATGAGACTGTGAGGTTCTATAAAGGAAAACAGACTATCAGTGAAAGCCAGTAAGACGTGGAACACTTTTCTCTTTGAAATCTGGGAAAGCCCCACTCTCCTCACATTTAAGACCAAACTCAAACTGGTTAATGTGGGCTGTTTCTATTCAAATAAATAATAAATAAAAACATTATTTAAATCTAACACCGCTGTGTGAGGCTCTGGACCTTCTTTTTGTACTCTGTCTCATCCTCGTTGGTTATGAGACCGACACAATGGTGCCATCTGCAAATCCCTACCATGTTTGTGGGATGGATGGCAGCGCAGTCATTTGTGAAGAGGGTGAAAAGTTCAGGGCTGATGTGCCCTGTGCCATGTGGGCCATGTGGTGTTCCCAAGTTGAGGATCAGTGGCGCAGATGTAAGCTCTCCTATCTTCACCAGCTGGGGCGGTCACTGTTGGTAATGTCTCTTAAGTAGCAGCAGACATGATCGATGATGAGGGATCTGGGTTATCTAGGAGCGGTGGGTCCTGGGTGCAGGCTTGCGTGCAGCGCCCTCTCTGGTTTCATTTTGTTGGAACATTAAATGTGTTTGCATCTTGAGTGTAAAAGTGTTTTTAATCTTTTTAATAGGTCATTAAACCAGTTTTTGGTTTCTGCTGAGCAGTTTTGAAGCAGCCGCAGGACGTCATGGCTGAAGCAGCCGGTAAGGTTTTTTTTTTTTATTGTAACTATTTTAATCCAGCTTCTTGCTGATGAAGTTATGTGTTCAATATTTTTGCACATTTAGCTGTGAAATCTCATTTTGCAGAAACATAAAAAAAGAGACCAGGAGGTGCAGGTTGAATCACCAGCTTATTTTAGTCATTCTTCAAAATATTTATGAGATAAATATAGTTGATATAAAGCTCGCAGGTACCGGCGTCGGGTCGCGGGGGCAACAGCCTCAAACGGGCAGCCCAGTTCTCTCTCACCCCGGCTGCATCCTCCAGCTCACCCGGAAGGTACCCAAGTCTTTCCCCGGCCAGCTGTGAGACATAGTCTCTCCAGCGGGTCCGGGGTCTGCCCCTTGGTCTCCTCCCGGTGGGATGTGCCCGAAACACCTCGCCCACGAGGCGCTCGGGGGGCATCCTGACCAGATGCCCGAACCACCCCATCTGGCTCCTCTCGACCTGGAGGAGGAGCGGCTGGACACTGAGCTCCTCCCGGATGGCAGAGCTCCTCACCCGATCTCTGAGTGAGAGCCCAGCCACCCTGTGGAGGAAGCTCATTTCGGCCGCTTGTACCCGCGATCTCATTCTTTCGGTCACCACCCACAGCTGGTTACCATGGTGAGGGTAGGAACGTAGACCCTGGTTACCGTGGGGAGGGTAGGAACGTAGATCCTGGTTACCATGGGGAGGGTAGGAACGTAGATCCTGGTTACCATGGTGAGGGTAGGAACGTAGATCCTGGTTACCGTGGGGAGGGTAGGAACATAGACCCTGGTTACCATGGTGAGGGTAGGAACGTAGATCCTGGTTACCGTGGGGAGGGTAGGAACGTAGATCCTGGTTACCATGGGGAGGGTAGGAACGTAGACCCTGGTTACCATGGTGAGGGTAGGAACGTAGATCCTGGTTACCATGGTGAGGGTAGGAACGTAGATCGACTTGTAAACCGAGAGCTTTGCTTTTCGGCTCAGCTCTCTCTTTACCACGACGGACCGATGCAGCGTCCTAGTTATTGCTGATGCCACACCGATCCGCCTGTAGATCTTCCCGCTCCATCCTTCCCCCACTCGTGAACAAGACCAGTTCACAAGTGGTGAACTGGTCTTGTGGTGAACAAGACCAGAGTGGTGAACTGGTCAAAAGGCCTGGTGGCCAGGCTTTTACCCATGGGGCCCGGCCGGGCTCAGTCCGAACAGGGGACATGGGCCGCCCTTCCAGGGGACTCACCACCTGCAGGAGGGGCCATAGGGGTCGGGTGAAGGAGGAGATGGGTGAAGGAGGAGATGGGTGGCAGCCAACGACGGGGACTCGGGAGGGTTATTTATAAATACTGTAGGAACATTTTCAGGAACATGCTTTTTTAATCTAAAAAAGCATGTTCCGCGCTAAGCAGACCACCACACTTGTCTGTGGTGGCCTGCTTAGTGCGAAGAGGAGGGACGGTCTTTGAAACAAATGATAAAATAGATCTTTAACAATCATCACTTTTGCCAGTCCAGCTGTTTAAGCGTCAAGGTGCCAGTCTTTTTGCCCTCGTATGAAAACAAAGCGCCACATTGACTACATCCAGCGAAGCCAACGCAAGTTTCTGGAGCATTTTGAACAATAAATTTGAATCTTTTCCACACCTCACTCTTACCGGTGCGTGTTTGTCTTTTCAGTTCTCCTGCTTTTAGTTTATCCTTAACTTCTTACTCCTTCATATCGGGGATACCAGTTCAAAATAAATAAAATAAAGACGTGCGCAGGAGAGGATTACCAAATTAAAGAGGAGGCGTTCACGTGCGCAGAGCATGTGGATCCTGTTTATGAAAAAATGAATTACTCTATACATCCCTCACTGGGGAAATTTGTTTGCAGCAGGCTGCCCTTCAACGGCACCAATGGTGGGAGAAGCGGGGGTTAGGTGTCTTCTCCAAGGACCCTAGACGTGCTCTCTGTGGGACGCAAACCTGCGACCTTCCGGTCCGCGGGCGAACGCTCTAACCACGCGGCCACCGTCTCCACCCAAGTGGTTTAATTTAGTGGTTAAACATTACTTCTCTGTTTTAATTTCATAACAAGTATTCCTTAGATTAGTACCCACACCTCGTTTTAGTTTACATTTTATAAACATATATTTCTTTGAAAAAAAGTCAGCGAGAGAGAAGCCTGAGCCTGAACTGAAGTAATGATTGACATTTTCGGCCCGACCCGGGCTCGGGCTAAAGATCTTACCTCTATTTCCAATTGAATGAGTTCATTGGGCAGCGCTTTCCAACCTACCATTGCTCTGAATAGAAACCTTCTTTTTTCATAATTGGGCTTCACTTTTGATAAAAAAAAATCCTCCAGTTGTAGCAAACCTAATAATATCGCCTTTTTTTTAATACAAATTTTGAGCTCTTCTCCTAAATAATTTTAGGACATGTTGTATTTATAATATTTTTAAACTATATTAATAATGAGTACTTTATTTTGTTTTGTACTGATAACCAGTTTAGTTGGTTTAGTATAAATTCTAAACTGGTTCTATAATCACAACCTAAAACCATACGAACTGCTCGATTTTGCAAAATTAAAATACTTTTAAAAAGTTCTGTTGTAATGATGGTGGTGAAATAGGACCCAAATGCAACGCCAGTTTTAACCAGTTTGTTGGAGAAATTGTTGAACCAAACATAACTGTGGAAACCAAATGACCAGAGGAGAAACCAGGGGAAGGTGCTCGGCATGACGAATCAGGAACCAGATGGTTGGAGCTCGGCAGGACGATGAGGGAAAACCATGGCGGGTAAAGACCCAT
Organism: Neostethus bicornis; assembly: GCA_902685375.1. Lineage (NCBI taxonomy): Eukaryota > Metazoa > Chordata > Actinopteri > Atheriniformes > Phallostethidae > Neostethus > Neostethus bicornis. The sequence goes on from LR738548.1 coordinate 2,921,348, forward strand.
CATAGTCCCAACATTCAAAGTTCCTACCCTAAGTCCTAGACTGTTGGTGTCTCTCTTCTCTCTCTTCCGACGTACACGCCTTCCTTACATCCTTCTTCAACCAACAGTGGTCGAAATTTCACCGGCGCCCTGGCGGTCAACAGCACCAATGGTGGTTGTTGTTAACCAGGGCCACGGCTGATCCGGTACAGTAGGTGTAGTAATGACTTGCATGATTTTCTTTGGCACAGTTTTTGGGTCAGATGCCCGTTCTGAGACAACCTCTATGTGGCCCTGTGGGGCTCCTACACCCCTCAGAACCACATTAGACAGAACACTACCCAGCTGGACGAACTGTGGCCTGTCCGACAGGTAATCAGTGATCCAGGAGACGATGGACGTACCAGCACCCATCAGCTGCAGCTTATCACTCATTAATGAAGGCTGGATGGTGTTAAAGGCACTAGAGAAATCAAAGAAGGTGATTCTCACCATGCCTCCACCACCTTCCATGTGAATGAGCTCGCTGCAGCAGATGGATGAGGCATCCTCGACTCCCAGGCGCGGCCGGTTGGCAAACTGCAGGGGTCCAGAGAGGAATTCACCAGCGGTCTCATGTGAGCTAACACCAGCCTCTCCAGCACTTTCATCACATGATATGTGAGGGCACCTGAACGGAAATCCTTGAGGAAATCCAGAGTCCACTTCCTTACAGTCTTGTTAGACACGGGCTCCCGCAAGATGACAGGAACATAGCACGGTCTTAGATGGACCAGGTTTTGATAGACCTGCTAAGGGGAGGAAGGGCTGTGGCTCTGTATGCATCTCGTATGTTTGCATACAGGAGGTCCAGAGTTTTGCTAAACGTGTGTTTATTGTTGTGTTTTTAAAGAACTTCCTTCTTTGATTTATTTTGTTTTTATCTTTTATTTTCTTTCAGTGTCGGAGCAGAGGATTCTTCTGCTGGGAGGATCCTGGTCTGACAGGAGTTCAGTGGGAAACTTCATACTGGGATTTGATGCTTTTAACAAAGATCATCAGTCTTTTTTCAGCGTTAAGAAAAAAGTGGAAAATGATCAATTATCCATCATCAATTCTCCAGACCTGCAGTTTCCTTCATCAGAGTTTCTAAAAGACTGTATGAAGGTCTCAGATCCTGGACCTCATGTCTTCCTGCTGCTGGTGCAGCCTGAAGATTTCACAGAGAAACAGAAAGATGACCTCTGCAGGCTCCTCCAGAGTTTTACTGACCAATCATTCAATCATTCACTCATTCTGATTTTAAATCCCAAAAAGCAAAGTTCAGCTCTGATGGAAAATCCTCCGTTAAAGGAGATGATCAGAAAATGTAAATACAGATATTTGAAGCAGGAGAACCTTGAACGTCCAGAGCTGCTTACTCGCTTTAAGCAAATAATAAGAGAAAATAAGGGAAAACATGTGAAACACGAGGCGTCTGAGAAAACAACAGGAAGTTTTACACAAAAGAATTGTAAGTTTAAAACAATTTTTATTTCAAGAGAAAGTATTTTTATTGTTTATTATTTATTCAATGTTTTTATTTTTTAGGTCAGACCGATGATCCAAAAGCAAAAGAATTCTCATCATCTGGGAAAAAACGTTCATCAGAGGGTAAGTAGATCAATCTGAGAGTTAAACATGACTTTTTAGATAAAAGTTTATCAAAGTTTTAAGAAAAATAAAGCATTTTTTGACTTCTAAAGACTATCAATTACATTTACCGTATTATTCCCAATAGCTACACACCCCTGTTTCTTCCTCAAACTTGAATTTTAGTTTGACAAAAATGGCCTTGGCCTCCCACCAGGAAGAGACCAAGGGGCAGACCCCGGACCCGCTGGAGAGACTATGTCTCACAGCTGGCCGGGGAACGACTTGGGATCCTTCCGGGTGAGCTGGAGGATGCAGCCGGGTTGAGACAGGCATGGCCTACCTGTTTGAGGCTGTTGCCCCTGCGACTCAACCCTGGAAGAAGCGGAAGATGACGCAACGGAATGGAATGGAACAAAAATGTAACTTCAGATCAAGTCTAACGTGTCCTTTTCCTTGTAAATAGCGCTAACGTGCATGTGAAGCCAGCTTATTTATAGATGCACACAATGACCAAGTATTGGGAATAATATTGTATTTCTATTTGGAAAAGAATTTGGATTTCTCGTATTAACCGTGAATTTTTTTTTGATAGATTTATGTTTTGTTTTTTTCTAGAACAACCACCAAATGAGTTTTTCAGCAAGCAGAGAAAAGAAAGAATTTCATCTGGACAAAGTCAGAGTACTGGGTGAGTAAAATATTGTAGTTACTTTATTTGGAAATAATTACCGTAATTTCACGGCCATTAGGCGCACCATACGAAAAGGCGTGCATTGGGCCTTATGGATACTTTTTACTTTGACAAGGTGCACATCACAGAGACATACATTTTAATGGGAGCAGTGTTGTTGTATCTTTTGCACCATCTAGTGAGGGAACATCAAAATTACAGGAAAATAAAACATCAACAAGGTTTATTTATTTAATTATTTTTAAGTTCGACAGGCCGAATTAAAATGTTTAATGGGCCACATGTATGAATGAATGTGTGTGTCTAGTATGGAGTGAATGAATAATGCAAATGTGAAAGGTCTTTGAGTTTCTAGAAAAGCGCTACATAAGTTCAATGCATTATTATTATTACATGCGGCCCGCGGACCGTAGTTTGCCCATGCCTGATCTACACCTTCGTTTATTATGCACTGTGCTTTTTAACTGTGTTTCTTGAAGAAATGTTAATTTTTTATTTTTAGGTGGGATAAACTTTTCCCATCTTAATGGCAAGGCAAGTTTATTTGTAGCACAATTCATACAAAATGTAATTCAAAGTGCTTCACAAGAAAGAAAAAAAAGAATGCATTAAAATCACAAAACATAGAATCAAACAGTTTAAAAATTAAATAAGTAAAATCATTAAAACAGATAAAAAGAGTAATTGATCAAAAACACAGTTAAACAGAAGTGTTTTCAGCCTAGATTTAAACATGGTCACAGTAGAGGCCTGTCTCACGGCCTCAGGAAGTTTGTCCCAGACTTTTGCAGCATAGAATTGAAATGCAGCTTCTCCATGTTTAGTCCTGACTCTAGACACCAGCAGGAGGCCGGTCCCAGAGGTCCTCAGAGTTCTAGATGGTCCATGTTTAGTCCTGACTCGAGACACCAGCAGGAGGCCGGTCCCAGAGGTCCTCAGAGTTCTAGATGGTTAATGTTTAGTCCTGACTCTAGGCACCAGCAGGAGGCCGGTCCCAGAGGTCCTCAGAGTTCTAGATGGTTCATGTTTAGTCCTGACTCTAGACACCAGCAGGAGGCCGGTCCCAGAGGTCCTCAGAGTTCTAGATGGTTCATGTTTAGTCCTGACTCTAGGCACCAGCAGGAGGCCGGTCCCAGAGGTCCTCAGAGTTCTAGATGGTCCATGTTTAGTCCTGACTCTAGACACCAGCAGGAGGCCGGTCCCAGAGGTCCTCAGAGTTCTAGATGGTTCATGTTTAGTCCTGACTCTAGGCACCAGCAGGAGGCCGGTCTCAGAGGTCCTCAGAGTTCTAGATGGTTCATGTTTAGTCCTGACTCTCGACACCAGCAGGAGCCCGGTCCCAGATGGTGAGCTCATGTAAGTATCTGGGTCTTCAGCTGGACAACAAACTGAACTGGGCTAATAACATGGAGTCTGTGTACAAGAAGGGCCAGAGCAGAATGTACTTTTTAAGGAGGCTGGCCTCCTTCAAGGTCTGTCCCTCACTGCTGAACATGTTTTATCAGGCTATTGTGTCCAGTGTTTTATTTTATGCGGTTGTGTGTTGGGGGGGCAGTGTGAGGAAAAAGGACACTCAGAAGCTGGACCGTACCATTCAAAGGGCTGGCTCTGTGGTTGGACTTGGTCTGGACTGCGTGGAGAAGGTGGTGGAACAGAGGACATTGGCCAAGTTAAGATCTGTCCTGTCTAACCAGAGTCACCCACTGTACACGGTCTTTTCCAGACAGAGGAGCTCTGTGAGCACCAGACTGCGCTCACTGAGATGCTCCACAAACAGACTGAAGAATTCTTTTGTGCCATCAGACTTTTTAATGCAGCCACGTCGGGCAGGAGCAGTAGAGAGCTGCAGTGATTTTACTGATTCCTACTGTTTTTACTGATCGACTTTTACATTCATTTAGAAGCACTTTTATCATTTTTAGCCTTTTTACTTGTTTAATTCTTTCTTATCTGTTTTATCTTTTATTTTGAACTGTTGTATTTGTGTGTCCTGATATGTGAGAATGGGAGCAACAGATTCCATGACAAATTTCCCTCGGGATTAATAAAGTATTTATCTATCTAAACAAGAGGGGTCCAAGTATTGAACCCCACAGGTCAACGGCATGTGGTCTGACACACAATTTCCAATTTCTACAAAATACGTGCGTCCTTCTAAATACTTGTAAGATTTAAACCAACTAAGCGCAGTACCAGAAACACCAACCCAGTTCTCTAGCCTCTGTAGAAGGATCTCATGATCTACAATGTCAAACGCAGCACTCTGGTCCAACACGATTAAAACAGAGACTTTGCCAGCGTCAGTGTTCATACGAATGTCATTTGTTACCTTGATAAGAGCTGTCTCTGTGCTGTGATGAGGTCTAAAACCTGACTGGAAGACATTAAATGAGTTGTTCACTAAAATACATTTTGTCAAGAATTTTCCCTGTAAACGGTAAGTTTGAAATAGGCGATAGTTTTTAAGTACTGTGGCATTAAGACTACTCTTCTTTAAAAGTGGCTTGATGACCGCAGGTTTCAAGGCACTTGGGAAGGTTCCAGTTTGAAGTGATACATTGACTATTTGAGTGAATGGGTTCATTCACGTCTTTAACATTCCGACTACAGAATGTCACTCACCCCTCCTCTCTAAATAATAATTGTACTTGTTCCTCAGGGAGAAATTATTGTGCTGCATTGCAACACAGTAGGCAGCCATGACGGCGCCAATGTTGGGTGTAACTGGTGGTTAAATGTCTTCTCTAGGGACACCTAACCTCCCAGGTTAGGAGTCCTGACGACCAGTCCTGAGATTATCAGGAATCCTCGATCCCCTTCTGCAACCTCTTACAGCAAAAGTATGACTAACTCTGGTACATTGTGCCTGGCATAGTTGGATATAAACTAACCCTTAAAAGTTCTGGATGCTTTTATCTTTACTTCCTATCATACAAGAAGCTCCGCGGCTCTGCGTTAGGCAGTTATAGATATGTTTTACCGTATAAGAGATATCACTAAGATAAATATAAGATACAAAGTGACATGCTGCTGTAAATACAGAAAATAAAAAGCTGTAAATTTAAACCAGAAATTAACAGTATTGTAAGGCAGTATAGCCTGTTCATGGGCACATGAGTGTGGTGTTGGATATTTTAGAATTCCGAGCGTGGTTTGGGTCAGTGAATGCTGCATAGAAAGTCCTTTGTCATGTGTCTTTGAAAAGCAAGGTAAAAGCACAACAGTATCCAACCTGCCCTGGCTGTGTCGTTACAGCAGGTAGTCAATACTTTTTTCAGTCTTAAGCGTAGCAGCGGGATTCATCAGGATTAGCTTCTGTTCCATTGTGAGTCACTCAGAGCTTAGCAAGGTACAAAATGTGACGTGAGGGTCTAACAGACTGCAATGACAACGTCACCCAGGAAGCTTAGCCCTGGGACAATGGAGGCCTGGTTACTGTAAAACACCAGGACTGCGCTGGGTCTGGACACGAGTCGGGTGCACAAAATACAACAAAACAAAATGACTTTAATTACACAATAAAATGGATCTACAAAGGAAAGCTACAAGCAGACAAAGAAACTGGTAATCCGTTGAATCAAATATAGTTATGACAAAAGAGTAGGATCATGCACACATGGGTTCCTAGAGCAAAGTACTCATCAAACTGATGAGTTACAATCATATGGACAAAACAATGGCTTCTGCTGAACGGTGACGCCAACGAGCAGCCACACACCTAGAAATGAAACACGATAATGAGAGGAGGCATAAAGAAAAAGCTAACACTGTTTAACGGCTTACCTGCCGGTAACGTGAGTGTTAATAGTGCAGCGGAATGAGGAAGGGGCTGCAGGCAACCACCGGAGCTTTCAACAGCCTGAAATACTATTTAGTCAGCCGTTGTCCCACACTAAACATAGATAGAGCCCACCCCGAAGCTACCGGTACAAACTCTGCTCATAACACAGCGCGCCTGACGTGCGCGTTCAAGATTGGGTGAGGGGCAGGGAGCTGGAGAACCCAGCAGGTCTTGAGTAGTCCTGTAGATCAGGACGAGGTTTGGATCCTCTGATCCACACCATGAGTCCACTCACTCAAGCCTGTTGTATGGAGGCGAACACATGTCCAAAATGGCGCTAGTACCGCCCACCAGACACGTCGTAGAGGTCCCACCTGCCACAAAAAGTTCAAATTTGACTCGTGACGGAAGTGAAAAAACTCAGTGTGGCAAATCTCCAATAATCACTGTCAGGTCTCCTTTAAACATCAGCTTTTTTTTAAATGTCTCATCCAACGCATGGCAGTAGTGAATTCTAGTGATCAGGTGTCTCAGCAGCTGGTCATCTCCAGGATGCTCTCAGAGCTCTGTGGGCGCGTTCCTGCAGCGATATAGTGTCTAAAACCAGCAAAAATGTTTCTGTATGCTGACTTCTACAAGTAGTAGCAGATATATGATCATCTTTCTAAATAGTATTTTTATGTTTCCTCCCAGGTCAAACATGTCTGCTGGAAGCCACCAGAGATCTGAGGATCAGTTCCTGTGCTCCATCTGTCTGGAGATGTTCACTGATCCAGTCACCACACCGTGTGGACACAACTTCTGTAAAACCTGCATCACTCAGCACTGGCAGAGAAAGCGTCTGTATGATTGTCCCTTGTGTAAAGAGAAATTTCCCGTCAAACCTCAGCTGAAGGTCAACACTTTTGTCTCTGAAATGGTTTCTCAGTTCAGACATGAAGCTCAGCAGAAAGCCAGCAGCAGGAGCTCAGAGCAACAAGCTGCCAGACCAGAAGTTCTCTGTGACGTCTGCACAGGAACCAAACTGAAGGCCCTGAAGTCCTGCCTGCTGTGTCTGACCTCCTACTGTCAAATTCACCTGGAGCCTCATCTGACACTGTCAGGTCTGAGAAGACACCAGCTGATGGAACCTGTGGAGAACATGGAGGACAGGATGTGTAGGAAGCATGATAAACCTCTGGAGCTGTTCTGTAAGACCGACAAGACCTGTATCTGCTCGCTCTGCCCTGCTTTTGACCACAAGAGTCATGAGATTGTTCCTCTGAGCAAAGAATGTGAAGGAAAGAAGACAGAGCTGGGGAAGACCGAGGCTGACATTCAGCAGATGATCCAAAAGAGACGACTGAAGATTCAGGAGCTCAAAGAGTCAGTGAAGATCAGTAAAGATGCTGCAGACAGAGAGACAGCAGAAGGTGTTCAGGTCTTCACCGCTCTGATGGAGGCTGCTCAGAGAGACCTGGACCAGCTCATCGAGGAGATCCAAGACAAACAGAAAGCTACAGAGAAACAAGCTGAAGACCTCATCAAAGATCTGGAACAGGAGATCTCTGAGCTGATGAAGAGGAGCTCTGAGGTTGAGCAGCTCTCATGCTCTGAAGACCACCTCCACCTCCTCCAAAGCTTCTCCTCCCTGAAAGCTGCTCCACCCACCAAAGTCTGGACACAGGTCAGAGTTTATCCACCATCATATGAGGGGACGGTGATGAGAGCTGTGTCTCAGCTGGAGGAGACCATCAGAAATAAAAAGAAGAAGCTGGATGTTATGGCTAAGATGAAGAACGTCTGGCAGTTTGCAGTAGATGTTACTCTGGATCCTAAAACAGCAAATCCTTACCTCATCCTGTCTGATGATGCAAAACAAGTTCATCATTGTGATGTGAAGAAGATTCTACCAGATAATCCAGAGAGATTTTCCTACTGTGCTTGTGTTTTAGGAAGTCAGAGTTTCTCTTCAGGCAGATTTTACTTTGAGGTTCAGGTTAAAAGAAAAACCGACTGGGATTTAGGAGTGGCCAGAAGGTCCGTCAACAGGAAGGGGGCGATCGCACCAAATCCTCAGAACGGTTTCTGGACTGTAGCTCTGAGAAATGGAAATCAGTATTCTGCGTGTGCTAATCCTCCAGTCCGTCTCCATCTCCAGTCTGCTCCAGAGAAGGTGGGGGTGTTTGTGGATTATGACGAGGGTCTGGTCTCCTTTTATGATGTAGATACTGCAGCTCTGATCTACTCCTTCACTGGCTGCTGCTTCACTGAGGAACTCTATCCATTCTTCAGTCCACATCTGAAGCTTGGAGGCAAAAACTCTTTTCCTCTGATCATCTGTCCTGTCTGATGGTTTTTCCTGAAGCTCCATGAAGAAGGAATCTGTTTCATCAGCAGTTTGAGGTTGGAAATGTCTTCAGCAACAAGTCATCAGTGTTTGGGAACTTAGCATAGAGGCAGCACTCCATCTTTGCCAGTGTGATGGAGAACAAAATCCATGGATCCGTGGATCCGTGTTTGAATAGAAGCCAAATACTTCACGGCTGTGCTTGCATATTCCTCAAACATGCATAAATAAAACAGAAAACCATTTCAGGAATGTATATGATGTGGAATTAATGTTCAAACATAGTAGAAATCTCCAAAACTAACCTCTTAAACTGTAGGTGATCTTTGGTTGCCATTGTGACAGTAGATTGCTCTATTTGTTTGTAAATAAAATGAGAAATAAATTCTTGCTGAGGACCAATTATAAGGTGACATGTCTTTTTTTTAAACACTTTGTCAGAGATCTACTGGTCTATCAGGGTGGATGTAATGAGGGCCGCCAGGGATGGGGTAATAGTAATATGTAATATGTATTGGTAAAATGTAACAGACGGCTTTAGCTGTAATAGAAATATCAGAAAATTTAAAAGTAACAGTAATTAATGGAAATAATGGAGTAATACTATATGTTACTATCAGGGGGCGAATGACTTTGGTCACTGTGATAATTGACGGTGAGAGCTGCTAGGGTGAGACAATGGCCTGATGGTTCACATGATAATAGCCCTGTGATTTAAAACTGCTACCCCAAAGAGAGAATAAATTCACATTAAGAAGCTTTCTCTTTGGACTTTGAAGCTTTTTCTACAATAGATCATTCCTGGATGAATGAGGGATAGTATGTTATAATTTAAAAAGGGATTACCAGTTTCTGCTTTGCACTCTGAGTTACTCAAGATGTCAATCTGGAAATATTTCGAGCCTGCTCTCAAGACAGGTGAAATCTGTAAGTTCTTCCAAAGTGTCCCACTGTGCGCAGTCTACATTAAATCTAAAGAGGCATCTGAAGGTCCAGGATTACCTCAGGGAGCCTTCTTTGGACCGGTCCAAGGATCCTCTGGCCTACTGGTGCACCCAGGACACCAAATACCCCTACCTGGCCATACTGCTAAATACAGTACCTGCCAGTTTCAGCCACATCTCCTGTGGAGCACCTGCTCAGTGTTGTGGGGAGGGTATTAACGGTGATTATGGTAATGTCATTGCTCTACCAGTCAGGTTTAGCATGATGTATGCTAACTTGGAGGTCTCCGTGGGGAAGATGTAGGCATAGTTCCAGAAAGTCTGGACACAAGACATGATGAAGGGGTTAAAAAGTTCTGACTCACTTCTAAATTTCTGTTTTTTTTTTCTTTCTCTAAGGAGAAAAAAAAAGTACAAACACGAGTTTAAACCAGTGATAAAACTGACACAACAAAACCTTCTAGAACAACTGATGTACAACACAAACACATGTTACTAGAGTTATAATAATAATGGTTGGAAGCAAGGAACATAGCGGCCAGTAAACAGAGTGATATAGTGTGCGAGTGTGAGTGACAGTACATGCATGCTGCCGATGTGAACCATGTGCTTATTAGGACCAATGGATTGTCACCAGCCCCAAAAGATTGGAATGAGGGAGGCAGAGATACACGCAACCCAAATTTCTGCTTACCATCTATGGTGAAGGCGAGAAGTCTGCTGGGCTCAGTTCAGGCTGGGTCTTCTGTCATAATGACGAGGTACCAGAGGAAAGAGGAAACTCATCTTTGATTGGTTTATGCGATACATTCATACCACAAGTTTCGGGCACAAAACTTTTCACTTATCTGATGGAAATAAACAACAACCACATGCAAAACAAAACGCTAACCATTTGCACTATTTGGGTGTCTAACAGCTGCACACACGCAGCGGCATGTTGTAATCATTCATGCACAGCCCTGCACTGAAGTGAACATCCTGTACTGAAACAATTCAGTTTGAACACATGTAACGTCACACTCCTAGAAACTAATAATGTTTGTATTTCTAGTGTTAAAGCTATGAAACAATAAAATGTTTAAAATCTAAAGTTTATGATCTGATATGTCCTACATGATGTGCTTTATAGTTATCACAGACGACTGCTGTCATTGGAAAAAAATTCTATCACCCTTTCCCTGTGATTTAAAATCAATCCTAACCCTTCTGAGACACACCTGAAAGGTACACACAGGAGGAGAGGGAGCAACCCCCAAAAAACTGTTTTAATTTCTCTGGAAATGAAACTGAAAGTATTATTGGGGTCGAGCTGCAATCGGAGCTACTCTCTGTGTTTCTATCAGAAGGAAAATAAACTCAGTTCATCTTTTCTTTCTCTACAACCGACTCCAACACAGGTGAGTCCAGCTGCTCATATTTACTGGCTTTGAAGCCAAACTGAGAGTTTCAGGTAAACAGGAAGTTTCCCTCCAAACTCATCAGATAAACTCAGTCATGGAGAAAACTTCACACCACATAGAAGGAAATGTTTTTATCTTGGAGGGGGAGTACAGTAGTATGGGTCTAGACAGAGTGGTGGAGGTTAGGGGGCTCATAAGTGGAGACGGTTTACACACAATGGTTCATGTAAATGTGCTGTGTGCATGCTTGTACATGTCTCACACGAGGAAGTGTGTGTGTGTGTGTGTGTGTTGTGGAATGAAGAGAAGAGAAGCGTTATATTAACTGTGTCTCTATCGTAACGTTTGTAAGTACTATCAGACCTGATCTTGAGAGGCTGAGGGGTCTGGGTCTTCTTTGCGCCGTGGCTTCTGGGGGCCAATCAGAGGGGAGCGCCCCCTCTGATTATGTGGGGTGTCTGTGGCTCTCTGGTGGAATTTTATTGGAACATTAATTGTGTCTGTTGAAAAAAATCAAAGCAATTTAAAGAAAAACCTTTAAAGTTAGAAAATCAATGTAATTTGCTTAAAAATATTTTCAATTCTTTTATTAGGTCTTTGGTTTCTGCTGAGAAGTTTTGAAGCAACAGGAAGACGTCATGGCTGAAGCAGCCGGTGAGGTTTTATTTTCTAGAAACAATTTTACCCTGCAGATAAAGTTGTGTGTGTGTGTGTGTGTGTGTGTGTCAAAAGAAGATGGAGAACAGAGAGTTAATCCACCTGATTCACTAAGTATGACTAAGAAGAAAGAACAATGGTTACAAAAGCACATTAGAATTTATGTTGGATAAAAATAACACATCTTTTTACTCTGTTTTTTTTTAACTTCTAAATTTTTATTAATATCAATGTTGAATTATTTTTGTAAATGTGTGTGTTTTCTGTCTCACCAGGTGGAAAACGTTTGAAACGCAACAGGAGCACCGAGCTTTTCAGCCCTGACGGTGAGTTTCTCTTAAAAGTTTGTGAATGAAAATGTGAGGTTGGTGTGGAGGCTAAAGGAGATTTGATTGGTTGTTCTCTGAAGACAGGAAGGAGTGATTTTAAAACTTTTAAGATTAAATCTGTCAAAGCGGACACTTCTCATAAAAGACAAGCTTACGATCTAATGTGGGCTTTGTGGATGGTTGTTCTCTCAATGATCCTGGGAGCTATGTCCTTGGGGGCTAAATGTCCCTGGTAGGATCACCCATAGAAACTCTAACAAATCTGCTTTTTATTTCTTCATCTGAGCCTGTCTGTTGGGTCAAGGGTATATTTTTGGCTTCAACTCCACAACATGACAATCCCTGACTAAATTTTTTTTTTGTTTGTGTTTTTAAAGAACTTCCTTCTTTGATTTATTTTGTTTTTATCTTTTATTTTCTTTCAGTGTCGGAGCAGAGGATTCTTCTGCTGGGAGGAAACTGGTCTGACAGGAGTGCAGTGGGAAACTTCATACTGGGATTTGATGCTTTTAACAAAGATCATCAGTCTTTTTTCAGCGTTAAGAAAAAAGTGGAAAATGATCAATTATCCATCATCAATTCTCCAGACCTGCAGTTTCCTTCATCAGAGTTTCTAAAAGACTGTATGAAGGTCTCAGATCCTGGACCTCATGTCTTCCTGCTGCTGGTGCAGCCTGAAGATTTCACAGAGAAACAGAAAGATGACCTCTGCAGGCTCCTCCAGAGTTTTACTGACCAATCATTCAATCATTCACTCATTCTGATTTTAAATCCCAAAAAGCAAAGTTCAGCTCTGATGGAAAATCCTCCGTTAAAGGAGATGATCAGAAAATGTAAATACAGATATTTGAAGCAGGAGAACCTTGAACGTCCAGAGCTGCTAACTCGCTTTAACCAAATAATAACAGAAAATAACGGTGAACATGTGAGATACGAGGCGTCTGAGAAAACAACAAGAGGTTTTACACAACAGTTTTGTGAGTTTAAAGTAGAAAGTATTTTATAGTAATTGTTTGGTTTTTTTCTATTATTTATAGTTTATTCCATCTCTTTATCTTATAGGTCAGACCGATGATCCAAATGCAGAAATAAATTTATCTCCAGACAGTCAGAATATTTGGTGAGTAAAATATTTTACCTAATTAATAACAAATGTCTGAAGTTATGAACAGAAAAAATTTGTACAATGATGTTTCTGTGTTGCAAATTCAGTAGAAAAAAACAGACAATAGGTGGAGCCTTCACTGGAGAGAAAGAAATGATCGATTTGGTGCCTGCCAGAAGAAGTTTAATTTTATTGCTATTGAGTTTGAGAAAGTTTGAGATGAACCAGGTTATGACATTGTTGATACAGTCAACCAGGTTCAGTGCCAAGGTAGTCTAACTAGAGACCAGGACGTAACGAGGTAAGGCTAGCGGATTCTAAAACTTGGTAAGGTTTAGAGAGAGGCGCCCAGCACAACACTGGGATGACAAAGGAGTAAGTGGAAGCAGGAGAAGATTCCGCAGAAGGCCGGGGCTCAGGCAGAGGAGTATCTGGGATCGTCTCAGATGTGGGTTCAGGAGGAGGTGTGTCCTTGAACTCTTAAAGTACAAAAATGGCATCGAAAATGTTTGAGAGTTCTGATGTGAACAGTGTAAATGAGGCACAGCAGGTACATCTTTTGCTACGCACTTTTGTGGCCCAAAGCCGAGCTGTGCAAGTCAAGTTCAGAATAAAGTTTTGGTAGACCTCAAAACATCACAATCCAATCTCCTACGAACAGCAGTTTTAATTTTCACAGAGGTCTTGGACAGAATCTTATCCAGCCCACGGCAGTAGTTAACTCCAGGAATCAGGTGTGTCGGTGGCTGTTCGTTGCCAGGGTGCTTTCTCAGAGCTCTGTTGCAGGTGCTTTCAGTGGTGGTCAATGGCATGGCGTCCAATGCCAGCATTGTATGAAGGGGTAGGGCAACGGTATCACTCACCAGTGAGAGATGTTCCTTCCCTTCTTTCACATCAACAATCCTTATTTTCTGTCTTTTGTAGCAGCCTTCTAGTTCCATGCATATCTCAAACATTGGCTCTCCTTGTTTAGTGAGCTGTTTAACTGAGGTCGGCAGATTGGCATCTGTGATGACTGTGTCCATTGCCGAGTCCAACATTTTCTTCAGATTGTCATGGTGATGGTAATGTTGTTTTCTCAGTATCAAATGGTTCAATTAGGGGGCGGGGGAGTGCAACCAGAAATAATTGATGAGCACTGCTGTAGACCAATCAGCATGGCCGGTCTCACCACTGTTTTGTACACTTTCCCTTTCATTTTAGCTGAAACTCTTCTACCACACATCATATCTGATACTTTCCTCCACCCGCTTCTTCACCTCTTTTCCACACTCTCCATTGCTCTGGACTGTTGATCCTAGATACTTATCTCTTCTCCCTGTAACCTCACTTTTCCATTTGGATCCCTCTCATTCACACACATGTACTCTGTCTTACTCTGACTAATCTTCAAACCTTCACCTCTCCAGCTTTTCCTCCACCTCTTCCCTCCTCTCACTACAGATCACAATGTCATCTGTAAACATCATTGTCCATGGGGATTCCTGTCTGACCTCGTCTGTCAGCTTGTCCATCATCATAGCAAACAGCAAAGAACTCAGAGCAGATCCTTGATGCAGTCCCACCCCCACACTGAACTCCTCTGTCTCACCTACAGCACAACTCACCACTGTCTTACAGTCCTCATACATGTCCTGGACCACTCTAACATACTTCTCTGTCACACCAGACTTCCTCATACAATACCATAGTTCTTCTCTAGGTACCCTGTCATACGCTTTCTCTAGATGCGTGTGTGTGAGGAGTGTATAAGAAGGAAAGAGGAACTTGTTTCTGTATCTCCTTCTCCTCCTTCCATCATTCCCCTCCAGGGGTTACCACAGCAAGTCAGTTTTTTTCCATCTAACCCTATCTGCTGCATCCTCTTGTATAGCATGAGATATATGATATCCTTCCTAAATACTGTTTTTCTGTCTCTTTCCAGGTCAGACATATCCGTTGGAAGCCATCAGAGTTCTGAGGATCAGTTCCTGTGCTGCATCTGTCTGGAGATATTCACTGATCCAGTCACCACACCATGTGGACACAACTTCTGTAAAACCTGCATCACTCAGCACTGGCAGGAAAAGATTCTGTATGATTGTCCCTTGTGTGAAGAGGAGTTTCCCACCAAACCTCAGCTGAAGGTCAACACTTTACTCTCTGAAATGGTTTCTCAGTTCAGACATGAAGCTCAGCAGGAAGCCAGCAGCAGCAGCTCAGAGCAACAAGCTGCCAGACCAGGAGAAGTTCCCTGTGACGTCTGCACAGGAACCAAACTGAAGGCCCTGAAGTCCTGCCTGGTGTGTCTGATCTCCTACTGTCACACTCACCTGGAGCCTCATCTGACACTCCCAGGTCTGAGAAGACATCAGCTGATGGAGCCTGTGGAGAACATGGAGGACAGGATGTGTAGGATGCACGATAAACCTCTGGAGCTGTTCTGTAAGACCGACCAGACCTGTGTCTGCTCGCTCTGTCCTGTTTTAGACCACAAGAGTCATGAGTTTGTTCCTCTGAGAGAAGAATTTGAAGGAAAGAAGGCAGAGCTGGTGAAGACCGAGGCTGACATTCAGCAGATGATCCAGAAGAGACGACTGAAGATTCAGGAGCTCAAAGAGTCGGTGAAGATCAGTAAAGATGCTGCAGACAGAGAGACAGCAGAAGGTGTTCAGGTCTTCACCGCTCTGATGGAGGCTGCTCAGAGAGACCTGGACCAGCTCATCAAGGAGATCCAAGACAAACAGAAAGCTACAGAGAAACAAGCTGAGGACCTCATCAAAGATCTGGAACAGGAGATCTCTGAGCTGATGAAGAGGAGCTCTGAGGTGGAGCAGCTCTCACGCTCTGAAGACCACCTCCACCTCCTCCAGAGCTTCTCCTCCCTGAAAGCTGCTCCACCCACCAAGGACTGGACAGAGACCAATGTTCATCCACCATCTTATGAGGGGACGGTGGTGAGAGCTGTGTCTCTGCTGGAGGAGACCATCAGGAAGCAGAGGAAGAAGCTGGTTGCTGAGAAGATGAAGAAAGTCCAGCAGTTTGCAGTAGATGTTACTCTGGATACAAAAACAGCAAATCCTTACCTCATCCTGTCTGATGATGGAAAACAAGTTCATCATTGTGATGTGAAGAAGAATCTTCCAAATAATCCAGAGAGATTTTTCTATTTTGTCAATGTTTTAGGAAGTCAGAGTTTCTCTTCAGGAAGATTTTACTTTGAGGTTCAGGTTAAAAGAAAAACTGACTGGGATTTAGGAGTGGCCAGAAGGTCCATCAACAGGAAGGGTGCGATCGCATCAAATCCTCAGAACGGCTTCTGGACTGTAGCTCTGAGAAATGGAAATGAGTATTTTGCATTTGCAAATCCTTCAGTCCGTCTCCATCTCCAGTCTGCTCCTCAGAAGGTGGGGGTTTTCATGGATTATGAGGAGGGTCTGGTCTCCTTTTATGATGTAGATGCTGCAGCTCTGATCTACTCCTTCACTGGCTGCTGCTTCACTGAGGAACTCTACCCATTCTTCTGTCCTGGTGTAAACTATGGAGGTAAAAACTCTTGTCCTCTGATTATCTGTCCTGTCTGATGGTTTCTCCTGAAACTCCATGAAGAAGGAATCTGTTTCATCAGCAGTGTGAGGTCTGAAATGTCTTCAGCAACAACTCACCAGTGTCTGAGAACTTAGCAGAGAGCCAGAACTCCATCAGTGCCAGTGTGATGGAGAACAAAATCCATGATCAAGAACAAACTGGTGTTTGAATAGAAGCCAAATACTTCACGAGTGTGCTCGCATATTCCTCAAACATGCATAAATGAAAAGGAAAACCATTTCAGGAATGTATATGATGTGGAAATAATGTTCAAACTAGGGCTGCAACTAACGATTATTTTGGTAATCGATTAATCTGATGATTATTGAGTCGATTACTCGATTAATCGGATAAAAATGACCATTTAATAAATATTACTTTTTTGGCATATTATAGAATGTAATTGTGTAAAACATAACACATAACCACATAAACAACATGTTGGGTTTATTCCAGTAAGAACAAATGTGAATCTTTCCGTCAAATAAAGAGGTAGAATATTATCATTTCTAGTAAATAATAAATCTACTTACTGTAAACAGTAAAAGTAAATCATAAGCACGCATAAAATGTGCTTTAGTAGTACTGGTTAATAAAACATCAAATGTAAACTGTTGGATCACATTTGAAAACAAGAGATCTTTAACACTTCTGGATTCGCAAATTTAACCTTGTTCAGAATTATCGTACAAAAATAGGCCCCAGATTAACATGAAAAAAATATATACAAAAACATTCAAGTTGTGAAATAGTAGTGCAAAAAAATAAACAAACAAAAAAAACACCATCTCTACTGTACAAATAGTGACTTTAATAAATAAAATGACCATCTTTACCACTTATAATATTACAAACACAGATCTACTAATCGGTAAAGGGGTGCCTTTTAGTTGGTGGCAACTCATTTTTTTGTGGGAAAAAAATGTGCTTTGCGGTGTAGAGGAGGGGGTACTGTATCCTGGATTAAATTTAGCGATCTTTTTTTTTAAACCCCTCGTCTTCCTACTGACTGCGACCTCATATCAGACATGTTCATTTCCAAAATGAACATTTGAAGACAATAAAAAGTGTATTTAGCGACCTGTAAAATAGTTTTTATTAGAAATAACATCGTGTATCGCTCCGGTTTGCCGTCTCCCGCTTCGAGTCCGACATGTTTAATTTTCAGATGTTTGTGCAGCGTCGTTATGCTTCCGTGCCAAAACGTGTCTGTTTCGCAAACTTTGTTTATTACCGCGAGTTTTTTTTTCAAATTTAGAGGAAAATGATCCAAACTTTGGTTAATTTGGCATGTGTTTTTCTTTCCGCCATCTTGTTGAATTTTCCTGATCACGTGAGGCGGGGTGAAATGAAGGCCAATAATTGGCTGCTTTCTACTTCTCCTCTTATTTTGGTAGCTCGCATCGTCAATTTGCTCTCTACTGCCCCACATGGAGACCAATTTAAGTGCAGTTGACAGTAAAAACTTTTAGACGATTATTCGATGACGAAATTAGTCAACAACTATTTTGATAATCGATTATAATCGTTGAATCGATTAATTTTTTCAGCCCTAGTTCAAACGTAGTGGAAATCTCCAAAACTAACCTCTTAAACTGTAGGTGATGTTTGGTTTCCATTGTTACAGTAGATTGCTCTATTTGTTTGTAAATAAAATGACAAATAAATTCTCGCTGAGGACCAATTATAAGGTGACATGTATTTTTTTTAAACACTTTCTCAGAGATCTACTGGTCTATCAGGGTGAATGTAATGGGAGCCGCCAGGGATGGGGTAATAGTAATATGTAATATGCATTGGTAAAAGATAACAGACGGCTTTAGCTGTAATAGCATTGTCAGAAAATTTAAAAGTAACAGTAATTAATGGAAATAATGGAGTACACCAAATACCCCTACCTGGCCATACTGCTAAATACAGTACCTGCCAGTTTCAGCCACATCTCCTGTGGAGCACCTGCTCAGTGTTGTGGGGAGGGTATTAACGGTGATTATGGTAATGTCATTGCTCTACCAGTCAGGTTTAGCATGATGTATGCTAACTTGGAGGTCTCCGTGGGGAAGATGTAGGTATAGTTCCAGAAAGTCTGGAGACAAGACATGATGAAGGGGTTAAAAAGTTCAGGCTCACTTCCAAATTTCTGTTTTTTTTTTTTTCTTTCTCAAAGGAGAAAAAAAAAAGTACAAACACGAGTTTAAACCAGTGATAAAACTGACACAACAAAACCTTCTAGAAAAACTGATGTACAACACAAACACATGTTACTAGAGTTATAATAATAATGGTTGGAAGCAAGGAACATAGCGGCCAGTAAACAGAGTGATATAGTGTGCGAGTGTGAGTGACAGTACATGCATGCTTCCGAGGTGAACCATGTGCTTATTAGGACCAACGGATCGTCACCAGCCCCAAAAGATTGGAACGAGGGAGGCAGAGACACACGCAACCCAAATTTCTGCTTACCATCCATGGTGAAGGCGAGAAGTCTGCTGGGTTCAGTTCAGGCTGGGTCTTCTGTCATAATGACGAGGTACCAGAGGAAAGAGGAAACTCATCTTTGATTGTTTTATGACGCTACATTCATACCACAAGTTTTGAACACAAAACTTTTCACTTATCTGATGGAAATAAACAACAACCACATGCAAAACAAAACGCTAGCCATTTGCACTATTTGGGTGTGTAACAGCTGCACACACGCAGTGACATGTTGTAATCATTCATGCACAGCCCTGCACTGAAGTGAACATCCTGTACTGAAACAATTCAGTTTGAACACATGTAACGTCACACTCCTAGAAACTAATAATGTTTGTATTTCTAGTGTTAAAGCTATGAAACAGTAAAATGTTTAAAACTTTTGTGATCACATACTATGTCCTACAGGATGTGCTTTATAGTTATCACAGACGACTGCTGTCATTGGAAAAAAATTCTATCACCCTTTCTCTGTGATTTACAACCAATCCTAACCCTTCTGAGACACACCTGAAAGGTACACACAGGAGGAGAGGGAGCAACCCTCAAAAAACTGTTTTAATTTCTCTGGAAATGAAACTGAAAGTATTATTGGGGTCGAGCTGCAATCGGAGCTACTCTCTGTGTTTCTATCAGAAGGAAAATAAACTGAGTTCATCTTTTCTTTCTCTACAACCGACTCCAATACAGGTGAGTCCAGCTGCTCATATTTACTGGCTTTGAAGCCAAACTGAGAGTTTCAGGTAAACAGGAAGTTTCCCTCCAAACTCATCAGATAAACTCAGTCATGGAGAAAACTTCACACCACATAGAAGGAAATGTTTTTATCTTGGAGGGGGAGTACAGTAGTATGGGTCTAGACAGAGTGGTGGAGGTTAGGGGGCTCATAGGTGGAGACGGTTTATGGTGGAGATGGTTCATGTAAATGTGCTGTGTGCATGCTCGTACATGTCTCACACACGAGGAAGTGTGTGTGTGTGTTGTGGAATGAAGAGAAGAGAAGCGTTATATTAACTGTGTCTCTATCGTAAAGTTTGTAAGTACTATCAGACCTGATCTTGAGAGGCTGAGGGGTCTGGGTCTTCTTTGCGCCGTGGCTTCTGGGTGCAAATCAGAGGGGAGCGCCGCCTCTGATTATGTGGGGTGTCTGTGGCTCTCTGGTGGAATTTTGTTGTAACATTAATTGTGTCTGTTGAAAAAAATCAAAGCAATTTAAAGAAAAACCTTTAAAGTTAGAAAATCAATGTAATTTGCTTAAAAATATTTTCAATTCTTTTATTAGGTCTTTGGTTTCGGCTGAGAAGTTTTGAAGCACCAGGAAGACGTCATGGCTGAAGCACCCGGTGAGGTTTTATTTTCTAAAAACAATTTTACCCTGCAGATAAAGTTGTGTGTGTGTGTGTGTGTGTGTCAGAAGAAGATGGAGAACAGAGAGTTAATCCACCTAATTCACTAAGTATGACAAAGAAGAAAGAAGAATGGTTACAAAACCACATTAGAATTTATGTTGGATAAAATAACACATCTTTTCACTCTGTTTTTTTTTAACTTCTAAATTTTTATTAATATCAATGTTAAATTATTTTTGTAAATGTGTGTGTTTTCTGTCTCACCAGGTGGAAAACGTTTGAAACGCAGCAGGAGCACCGAGCTTTTCAGCCCTGACTGTGAGTTTTTCAGAAAAGTTTGTGAACTAAAATGTGAGGTGGATGTGGATACTAAATGAGGTTTGATTGGTTGTTCTCTGAAGACAGGAAGAAGTGATTTTAAAACCTTTAAGATTAAATCTCATGAGGGCTTTGTTTTTTGTAAAATTTTCACATCTTTCAGTGAATTAATTTACATTCCAACTTTGTGTTTGTTGTGTTCTCCTTGAGTCACCACCTTACCATGGTGGAGGAGCTTGCGTGCAGCAATGATCTTAGAAGCCATGTTGTTGGGAGCTAAGTGACACTGGTGGAGTCACCCATAGCAAACAGTTCCTAGGTGAGGGACCAGACCACGCACCACTCAAAAAAACCTTTATGAAGACACCAACTGTGTCTAAGTTCCCCTTGTCTGGACGTGGTTCACTAATACTCCCCTCAGGAGCCAGGTAGGGGGTAGAGCATGGGAAAAAACGCCTGTTGGCCAGGCTTTTTCCCACAGGGCCCGACCAGTTTTAGCCCCAACAAGGAACACAGGCCTCCCTTCCATTGGGCTCACCACTTGTAGTAGGGACCTATTCCATTCTAGATTTGCCCTAGTGAGAGGTACCAAGCTGGTGTGGGTGTATTTACTGCCCTCCAGCTCAGACCCTGGTGGACGAAATGGTTCCTTCCCTCCACCTTTGGGTGGGGGATGGGTCCGCACTGTTGTTTGTGTCTACTACACCAAACGGCAGTGCAGACTACCCAGGGTCCTGCAATTTACTGGGTCTGACCAGATTTAAGTGAATCTCAAAGATCAATTAATTAGAGATATTATTCCTACTTATCAGTGCACTCGTTGCTTCTAGTGTTTACATTCCACCTAGCCAGTGCCACATGCCATTCATATAATGAGCAGGAGTTGGTTTCTTGCACCAAAATTTCATAATGATCTCCAAGTATAGTCCAAGTCAATGCTAGATCTGGTCAGATTCGATCACAACTGGTTAGAATTGATAAACTGCAGGTCTCAATTACCTACTGTTTGACTAGATCAGGCATGGGCAAATTCCGTCCTGCGGGCCACATGCGGTCCAGTAAACGTTTTAATTGCCGAACTTGCGCACAAATAAGGAAAGCCATCAGGGCCAATACAAGCACATAAACAAGGATGTTAGATTTCAAACCTACATTTTAAGCCTAGCGCGCTAGATGCACATTTTTAAGTGTGCTAGGTTTAACATGCTTGATGTAACATGCAGCACAATTGTTTACGTGTGTGTAGTGTTCCCGATGGCTTTCCTTATCCAGATCAAATATAACACGCTCTACAGATTGACTTGCTGCAACTGTTTCGTCCTTGCACTGGTCGTTGTTGGCTTTTGGCACCGGGAAAAACTAGTTGGACAGAATGATCAGGACAAGTACATCTGCATCTCCTACCGTCAGGAGGAGGGTGATGGTGATATCCTAAAGGATCAAAGAACTTTCAGGGCTTTAAATGAAAATAGTTATTTATTTGATTTTCAACGTTTAAAAACTCTTTTCAAAGTCAGATATTTTATTGTCTCGCCTTTCTTCATTTTTATTGGAAATTAAAGCACAAGTGTTCTACAGATCCCAAGAAGGGGAGGTGACCAAAGCATGCCATCTGTCTGCTCTTGTTCCGGCCCCTTTGTCAATTGTTAGAACTCAATATAGCCCGTGAATCAAATAGTTTGTCCATCCCTGGTCTAGATGGATAGACTACGTATGTCTCACAGCTGGCCAGGGAACACCCTGGTGAGCTGGAGGATGTGGGTGGGGAGAGTTGAGGCTTTTCCCACTGCGACCTGGTCCCTGGATAGAGCAGAAGAAAACAGAACAGAACAGTATTCTCCGACTTCCTCCCAAAACATGCATGTTAGGTTAATTGGCCCTAGGTATGGTCACCAGTAACCATCTGTAACTAGATGGGATTGGATCTGGTACTCCTATAACCCTGTCAGGAGAGTAGTCTGTTCCCTCCATGTCCTGTTTCCCCCCTCACTCTTGTCCCTGTTTGTCTGTGTGTGTGTGGAGTTGGGCGGACCCAACCGGGAACTGTAACAAGTCACACCTGAAACCCATCTACTCATCTGCAGCATATTTGGATCCATTTTTGACACACTCTTTGCCAGATCGTTTGTTTACCATGGTTAACCTGTTATCCAGTTTTTGGCTCCAGCTGCTACGTCAGAACCTGCCTAATTAAACTGTTTTTGGCTTCTTTATCTGAACTTTTTATCAATCTAATAAATCTGCTTTTTATTTCTTCATCTGAGCCTGTCTGTTGGGTCAAGGGTATATTTTTGGCTTCAACTCCACAACATGACAATCCCTGACTAAATTTTTCTTTTGTTTGTGTTTTTAAAGAACTTCCTTCTTTGATTTATTTTGTTTTTATCTTTTATTTTCTTTCAGTGTCGGAGCAGAGGATTCTTCTGCTGGGAGGAAACTGGTCTGACAGGAGTTCAGTGGGAAACTTCATACTGGGATTTGATGCTTTTAACAAAGATCATCAGTCTTTTTTCAGCGTTAAGAAAAAAGTGGAAAATGATCAATTATCCATCATCAATTCTTCAGACCTGCAGTTTCCTTCATCAGAGTTTCTAAAAGACTGTATGAAGGTCTCAGATCCTGGACCTCATGTCTTCCTGCTGCTGGTGCAGCCTGAAGATTTCACAGAGAAACAGAAAGATGACCTCTGCAGGCTCCTCCAGAGTTTTACTGACCAATCATTCAATCATTCACTCATTCTGATTTTAAATCCCAAAAAGCAAAGTTCAGCTGTGATGGAAAATCCTCCGTTAAAGGAGATGATCAGAAAATGTAAATACAGATATTTGAAGCAGGAGAACCTTGAACGTCCAGAGCTGCTAACTCGCTTTAACCAAATAATAAGAGAAAATAATGGAGAACATGTGAGAGACGAGGCATCTGAGAAAACAACAGGAAGTTTTACCTGTGAGTTTAAAGTAGAAAGTATTTTACACTAATTGTTTTCTATTATTTATGTTTTATTCAATGTCATTGTTTTATAGGTCAGACCGACGATCCAAACGCAGAAATAAATTTATCTCCAGACAGTCAGAATATTTGGTGAGTACAATATTTGGCCTAAGTAATAATAAATGTATGACGTTTTGAACATCCTTACTCCCAACTTGACAAAACAACCTGGCCATCATGGACACAGTGGACACTTAAGTGGTAAGGCTGCCGCTCACCAAACAGGGCGAACAAATTCACCTCCAGTAGAAGCAAATCCGCCACCAAGAGGAGCAAATGGCTCGGGTCCACCAAGGCTTGGTGGGTGGCTTTTGTCGTCTTTTGAGGAGAGCTCTTTTCGAATTTACTCGGGGGAATCGTGCAGCAGCGGCTTATGCTGTGGAATTCTGGAATTGCCAGCACAAACCTCCTCTTTGGTCTTCCTCTAGTCCTCTTTCCTGGTGGTTCCAAACCCAGCATCTTTCTTCTGATGTACTCTCTCTCTCCTCTGCACATGTCCAAACCATCTCAGGCCGGTCTCTCTGACTTTATCTCCAAAACCTCTAACATGTGCTGTTCCTCTGATCCTGTCCATCCTGGTCACTCCCAGAGAGATCTTCAGCATCGTCATCTCTGCTACCTCCATCTCTGTTTCCTGTCTTTTTCTCAGTGCCACTGTCTCTAGACCAATCAGCATGGCCGCTCTCACCACAATGTCTCTAGACCAATCAGCATGGCCGCTCTCACCACGGTTTTGTACACTTTCCCTTTCATTTTAGCTGAAACTCTTCTGTCACACATCACACCTGATACTTTTCTCCACCCGTTCCCGCCTGCCTGCACACGCTTCTTCACCTCTTTTCCACACTCTCCATTGCTCTGGACTGTTGATCCTAGATACTTAAAATCTTCCACCTTCTTTATCTCTTCTCCCTGTAACCTCACTTTTCCATTTGGATCCCTCTCATTCACACACATGTACTCTGTCTTACTCTGACTAATCTTCATTCCTCTTCTTTCTAGTGCAAACCTCCACCTCTCCAGCTTTTCCTCCACCTCTTCCCTCCTCTCACTACAGATCACAATGTCATCTGCAAACATCATTGTCCATGGAGATTCCTGTTTGACCTCGTCTGTCAGCCTGTCCATCACCATAGCAAACAGCAAAGGACTCAGAGCAGATCCCTGGTGCAGTCCCACCCCCACACTGAACTCCTCTGTCTCACCTACAGCACACCTCACCACTGTCTTACAGCCCTCATACATGTCCTGAACCACTCTAACATACTTCTCTGTCACACCAGACTTCCTCATACAATACCATAATTCTTCTCTGGGTACCCTGTCATACGCTTTCTCTAGATTTCTCTAGTGCGTGTGGATAAGAAGTAAAGAGGAACTTTAAAAAAAGATGTTTCTGTATCTTCTTCTCCTCCTTCCATCATTCCCCTCCAGGGGTCGCCACAGCAAGTCAGTTTCTTCAATCTAACCCTATCTGCTGCATCCTCTTGTATAGCATGAGATATATGATATCCTTCCTAAATACTGTTTTTCTGTCTCTTTCCAGGTCAGACATATCCGTTGGAAGCCATCAGAGTTCTGAGGACCAGTTCCTGTGCTGCATCTGTCTGGAGATATTCACTGATCCAGTCACCACACCATGTGGACACAACTTCTGTAAAACCTGCATCACTCAGCACTGGCAGGAGAAGCTTCTGTATGATTGTCCCTTGTGTGAAGAGGTATTCCCCACCAAACCTCAGCTGAAGGTCAACACGTTACTGTATGAAATGGTTTCTCAGCTCAAACATGAAGCTCAGCAGGAAGCCAGCAGCAGCAGCTCAGAGCAACAAGCTGCCAGACCAGGAGAAGTTCCGTGTGACGTCTGCACAGGAACCAAACTGAAGGCCCTGAAGTCCTGCCTGGTGTGTGCGACCTCCTACTGTCAAACTCACCTGGAACCTCATCTGACACTCCCAGGTCTGAGAAGACATCAGCTGATGGAGCCCGTGGAGAACATTGAGGGCAGGATGTGTAGGAAGCATGATAAACCTCTGGAGCTGTTCTGTAAGACCGACCAGACCTGTATCTGCTTGCTCTGTCCTGTTTTGGATCACAAGAGTCATGAGTTTGTTCCTCTAAGAGAAGAATGTGAAGGAAAGAAGGCAGAGCTGGGAAAGACCGAGGCTGACATTCAGCAGATGATCCAGGAGAGACGACTGAAGATTCAGGAGTTTATAGAGTCGGTGAAGATCAGTAAGGAGGCTGCAGAAAGAGAGACAGCAGAAGGTGTTCAGGTCTTCACCGCTCTGATGGAGGCTGCTCAGAGAGACCTGGACCAGCTCAAAAAGAAGATCCAAGACAAACAGAAAGCTACAGAGAAAAAAGCTGAAGACTTCATCAAAGATCTGGAACAGGAGATCTCTGAGCTGATGAAGAGGAGCTCTGAGGTGGAGCAGCTCTCACACTCTGAAGACCACCTCCACGTCCTCCAAAGCTTTTCCGCCCTGAAAGGTGTTGTACCCATCAAGGACTGGTCAAAAGCCAGAATTCGTCCACCTTCACATGGAAGGACGGTGGTGAGAGCTGTGTCTCATCTGGAGGAGACCATTAGCAAGCAAAAGCAGAAGCTGGATGTTAAGGCTAAGATGAAGAAGGTCCGGCAGTTTGCAGTAGATGTTACTCTGGATCCTAAAACAGCAAATCCTCACCTCATCCTGTCTGATGATAGAAAACAAGTTTGTGATAGTGATGTGGAGAAGATTCTTCCAGATAATCCAGAGAGATTTTCTTACTGTCCTTGTGTTTTAGGAAGTCAGAGTTTCTCTTCAGGTAGATTTTACTTTGAGGTTCAAGTTAAAGGAAAAACGGACTGGTCTTTAGGAGTGGCCAGACCGTCCATCAACAGGAAGGGACTGGTGAAACTAAATCCTAAACTCGGCTTCTGGTCTGTTTGGTTGAGAAATGGAAATGAGTACAAAGCTAATGCTTGTCCTCCGGTTCGTCTCAATCTCGAGTCTGCTCCTGAAAAGGTGGGGGTGTTTGTGGATTATGAGGAGGGTCTGGTCTCCTTTTATGATGTAGATGCTGCAGCTCTGATCTACTCCTTCACTGGCTGCTTCTTTTTTAAGGAACTGTATCCATTCTTTAGTCCTGGTCTAAATCATGGAGGAAAAAACTCTAGTCCTCTGGTCATCTGTCCTGTCAAACAATCTGTCTGTCCATCTTAGGAGAGGATCTCTCCTCACCTTCTCACTGATAGTTTCCAGCAAAGCTTTGGAAAAAAACCTTTGGGACCTACCGTTGAAGATCATTTTAGATTGATAAATGTGTTTTCAAATAATGAGCCTGTACCTTTAAGAGGATGTACCCAGAAAACAGGAAGAACTTTAACACACTTTGTTGAAGTGAAATTTTTTTTTTACTTTTTACATAGTAGAAAAAGTTTCAAAAAAGTCTTCTGGACAGTTTAATTCTTCAACGAGACGTTTCGACTTCCATCCGGAAATCATTTTCAATCTGAATGAAATGGACTGGAACCTGGATCCATTTATACTAACCTGAGTAACAGGTAAAAAAATTTGTAAGAAGGGCTCGACCAATGAGAATGTTCCTTAAGATGGCCGTGAATGGCTCCTATTGTAGCCACAGACCAGTAAACAAACCTATTATAAAAATGCTAAAAGCCTAGTGAAAAGAGAAACCTGCTAACGAGAGGCGTGAAACTGAGTCACGAGGTGTCATCTTTAGTCCATGGCTTCAAAAGGCTGCTATAGATACCGGGCAAAACGTATCTAACGCCTCCATTCCGATTCAGTGAGGGATTCTCTTTCATCACAAAAATGGCTTCTTTCACCCCTCTTTCAAACCAACCTTTCTCTCTACTTAGAATCTTCACCTCACTGTCCTCAAAAGTGTGTTTGGTGGATTTAAGATGCAGATGTACGGCAGACTGTGGACCACTAGAGGCTTCTCTTCTGTGTTGGTAAAGTCTTTTGTGGAGTGGTTGCTTTGTTTCCCCAATGTAGTGTTCTTTGCAGCTCCCTTCACTGCACCGGATCGAATAAACTACATTGCTCTGTTTTTCCGTAGGCATCTTGTCTTTAGGATGTACTAGTTTTTGACGTAATGTGTTGACCGGTTTAAAGAAAACCGGGATGTCATGTTGTCTGAAGATTCTCTGTAACTTCTCGGACAGTCCTGACACGTAGGGAATAGAGACTCCATTTTTTCTCTTCTCAGTTTCTGTTTCCCTCTTCTGAGGGAGAAAAAATTCGATCCGGTGCAGTGAAGGGAGCTGCAAAGAACACTACATTGGGGAAACAAAGCAACCACTCCACAAAAGACTTTACCAACACAGAAGAGAAGCCTCTAGTGGTCCACAGTCTGCTGTACATCTGCATCTTAAATCCACCAAACACACTTTTGAGGACAGTGAGGTGAAGATTCTAAGTAGAGAGAAAGGTTGGTTTGAAAGAGGGGTGAAAGAAGCCATTTTTGTGATGAAAGAGAGTCCCTCTCTGAATCGGAATGGAGGCGTTAGATACGTTTTGCCCGGTATCTATAGCAGCCTTTTGAAGCCATGGACTAAAGATGACACCTCGTGACTCAGTTTCACGCCTCTCGTTAGCAGGTTTCTCTTTTCACTCGGCTTTTAGCATTTTTATAATAGGTTTGTTTACTGGTCTGTGGCTACAATAGGAGCCATTCACGGCCATCTTAAGGAACATCCTCATTGGTCGAGCCCTTCTTACAAATTTTTTTACCTGTTACTCAGGTTAGTATAAATGGATCCAGGTTCCAGTCCATTTCATTCAGATTGAAAATGATTTCCGGATGGAAGTCGAAACGTCTCGTTGAAGAATTAAACTGTCCAGAAGACTTTTTTGAAACTTTTTCTACTATGGATCACTCCTGGATGAATGAGGGACTACACGGATTTGTTACTTTTTACATACTTTACTCATTCCTCAATGAGGAAATTTCTTCACTGCATTACACCACACCAGGCTGCCAGGGCGGGGCCAGTGGTGGAGGAAACGGGATGTTTAGATATCTTCCCCAAGGACACCTAGAAATTAGCTTAGTGGGAGTCGAACCAGAGACAGTTTTTATCAGAGGCTCTAAATGTGGATTTTATTAAACCAAAAAACTATTGAGCATGTTTTATTAATACAATATGTGTATTTGTGTACATGTGTATATATGTTGTTGTACCTTCCACATCAGTATTGTTCTCTTGCGCTCTTATTGTTCTTATTGTGTCAAAGTTTTGTCCAAGTGATCATATTTCGTCGTTCAGCTTCGGTGCAGCCATAGCTGTACTTTATTATTTGGAACATGACAGAGAGGTAGAGAAGAACAAAAACACTGATTAGTTTCAGAACATTCACTCTGTCAGTGTGAGGATGATGGAGAACAATATCCAAGTTCAAGAACAACCTGGTGTTTGAAAAGAATCCAAAGACTGAACCAGAGATGTAGCAAATTTCTCAAAGGTGCATTAAAGAAAAACAAAAACATTTCCAGATTGTTTTTGATGTGGGAATAATGTTTAAACATGGCAGAATGTCCAAAACGTTAATTTTGCATGAAACCCACTCTCTTGTGGTAGATCGATTTGATTGTATCTAAAGAAAATGACAATAAATTCACGGATGACCGATTATAAGGTGACATGTATTTTTTTAAAACCATGAGATCTAGCAAAAACTTCTCAGAGATCAACTGGTCTATCAGGGCGGGTGTAATGGGAGCCACTGTCTTGTAAAGCTGGAATTCATCCCCATACTTAATATAAACATTGCTTTAAATGCTGCAAAAAGAATTAAAAAAAGTCTTAATTTAATGAAGGAAAAGATTAGTTTTTTACCTGAATGTGACCCACAAACTACAGAAACATCATAAACATGTAAAGGATCATATTTAATACACATCATTTTAATTAATTTATCACGGATTCTCATGAGATTTAACATTTACTTCTCAAGATTTATCACAAGATTCCGGGAGGTACTGCTCATCCAGGGGCTGCTCGTGGGAGACCCTGGATTCAATCCCCCACCCCAAGTGCATGTCGAGGTGTCATTGAGCAAGACAGTGACTGGGTGAATCTAGTATGGAGTGAATGAATAATGCATATGTGAAGTGTCTTTGAGTGTCCAGAAAAGTTCTTTATAAGTTCAATGCTTTCTTATGACTGACAGAGTGAGTGCGGTTCTTGCCTAAAACCTCACTACCCATTCAATTTAAAAAATATTTCTTTATTAATTTCTCTGCATCCCTTTTACCAGGAACAAAATCTGCAGAGCAGGTCTATAACTCGAAATGAACAAATCGACCTGGAGATCAATCACTCGTTACCCGTGTTTTAACATTTAAATAAGTTTTATTCTGATTTTATTTCAGAAACTTACCGTTAATCAGATCAAAGCACCCTCGATCCTGCAGAGCTGATTTAAATATGCGCCAGAATAGTTAAACGAAGCACCTTCTTGGGTCTGGGGGAGAGGAAAGGAAAGGCAGGGCAAGGAAAACCCCTTGACACAGATTTTATTACTCACACACAAAAACTTTATTTAAATCAAAACAGGTTACAATCCTAACAAATTATTCTAAAAGAATGCCACCCTGTGCCCATGGTGGTCCTATACTATTCTAAAAAATTAACTAGATTCCTTCCAGATCTTGCGATCCGAACCTCTGATTAAGAACCAATCTGTAAAGGTCTCTACCTCTAACCTACCGCCTTACACACGGATTCTTCAGGTTTTTAAGCCGAGTTCCATCACATCAGAGTTTTTATACAATACGTGGCGCCACATAGGAAAGGCAGGTGCTTCTAGCTCTAATATCCCTCTCTCTCTGACACTTTCAAACGCTAGCGACACCTGTTGCACCTGTTGCTGTCAGCTCAACCCCTCCCTTACAGCAGATGTAGTTACATGAGTTTATATTTTTTTATTTTATTTATTTCGGACACGTTGTAATTTCACATTAAAGAAAGAAAAATTGTATTTTACCAAGGAACCGAAAAGGTATCAGCTGAAGCAAACGCTTATTACGCCGACCCTTTTTTATATCACCATGAAAGCAAAAACATATAAGTAAATATTCAGAAATCTATCATAACACATAAAATGAAAATTAGAACATCAAATGAAAAAGTAATACAATTGTTACTTTAATTCTATACACAATAAAGAATCACTGAAATGTCTGACATCTTGAAATGATCACCCAAAACCATTTGATATCTTACAAAAAACATTCCAACATTTCAACATTAAGAATAAATCAAAATAAAATCATAAAAGAAACACAATCATTCATATATAAGTAAAGAATAACTAATATCTAAACAATATGTAATAGTTTTAATATCTAAACATAACTTAATAGTTTTTAATTTGTAAGTAAAATAATAAAAATATATAAAGAATAAGAAATAGCATCCAGGCATTTCATTATAGAAACAGGCCACGGCTGTTAGACAATTATTATTATTACAATACATATAATATTTATACAGTCCATATATATCCTGACCACAAAACCTTCTCTGTTTATAATTAAATCAACTGTTTCTGCCAATTTTAAGCACAATTAATAATTTTTTTGGGGAGAAAAAATGACAAGAACTGTGAGCAAGAAAAAAAAAAAATCCCAAAAAGCTTTCAAAAGAAAGCAGGCTTCATGTTCACTACAACCTGAGCTTTCAGAGCCTGGATGGGTTGGGGACGTTGACGGGTTTCAGGGACGGTGACCTCTCTCCTCACACTTGTTTCTGCATCTTAAACCTTTATACTCCCACAGGTTCTCAAGGTGGTTAAAAGTTTGATGGAAACCTGATGACGACACCTGTGCTCCCCTCGTACCGACCCCCCTCAATTTTAACTCCACCTTAGACACTGCACGGAGCACAGACGCACCTCATTCTCTTCCCACCAAACACACATGGAGGGGAACCAAGGCTGGGAGCAATGCCCACCACTCAGAGGAGCCGTCGCCTCCCACTTCCCCCCAGATCCCTCCCCCCCATTTTATTTGCAGCACATACATCAGTTCATCCAGGATTTTGCGTTTGCGTATGTCAGCACAATATCACCCAAATTATGTTAAATTGCAAAAACCGCAACTTTGTCCAACCACAGCAACTTTTTAACAACAAGTAGGTCTAAACACCAGAAGACAAAAAAAAACAATTTTTTGTCTAACATAAACACCCAGCTTGAAGCCATTCGCGGCTCATCAACACTCATTTTTATGTGAATTCCTTCTAAGTACCCCAACACCCTTCAGGTGGACTTTTACTTCAGTAGGGGTCAATCTTTCTGGAGGTTCTGAGTAAATTCAATTCAATTCAATTATAACTTTATTTATCCGTGAGGAACTTCATTTACAGCCAGCGCGCCGGGACAAACAGACAAATGCATACAAACCACATTCATTAAAAACATCATAAAACAATAAAATATAAATAAATAAAAATAGAATAAAACAATACAATCAATAAATAAGAGCATTTACTTATTATTTCTTCAGTACCTGCTGGGGGGTGCGGGGGGCTGTCACAAGGTCCCTCAGCCATTCAGCAGTCGAATTGAGGTGGGTATGAAGCTGGATGTGGCACTCTTGGTCTTAAGTGGAAGGGATCTGAACCTACGACCGGATGGTAACAGGGTGTAGTGAGAGGGATCTGAACCTACGACCGGATGGTAACAGGGTGTAGTGAGAGGGACCTGAACCTTCGACCGGATGGTAACAGGGTGTAGTGAGAGGGATCTGAACCTACGACCATATGGTAACAGTGTGTAGTGTGAGGGATCTGAACCTACGACCATATGGTAACAGTGTGTAGTGTGAGGGATCTGAACCTACGACCATATGGTAACAGGGTGTAGTGTGAGTGCAGTATGTGTGAACGGTCTCTGGAGATCTGAGTACCTTTCCTCAGGACTTGGTTATTGTAAATGGAAGTGAGTGATTCTTGTTGATTTCCAATGATTTTACTGCTGATTTTAATGATCTTATTGAGAGTGTTGCGATGTGAGACACCGAGTGAACCAAAATGGAGTTTGGTTTTTTTTTTAAAATCACTGTTAAAAATCATTTGCACGTGATTCTTCATTTTAAACATCGTAACAACGCTGCGCATGAACGGCGGATACGCACAATAAACAACTTTCGACCAGAGCAAAACCAGTAAAAATATCTATCAGATCTGTTGTAGACAAGTTTTATTCTAATGACAACAAAGTCTTAAAGTAACGGTGGACGTCAACCCGAAAGACTTTATTGCATGCAGCGAAGGCTCTTCAATTTAAGAAATAGAAAAAAAGAAAAACTACTTCTATTTTTATGTACTTTCCTATTTTATAAAGATGTGAAAAAATACTGAATGTTCTAAGAAAGAATGAAGGATGAGACTTAGAGCTCACTCAGTTGATCACGAGCTGAGTGAAGTAGCTGTAAACGCAGTAAAATATTACCAATTTACTAATTTATAATAAAAACAATCAACGTTCCCTCTAATTTTTTACGTCTCTGATCAAACACAAGCTTCCTGAGCAGAAGGGGGCGGAGCAAAAACTTTACTCTTTTGTGACCTCATCAGCAGCGACGAGCTAAACTTCGAAGGATCGGTTTGAAGCAATTTATTCCAGAAAGAAAGAAGAAAGAGATATGCTCTGGCGCTCCGTCTCATTTCAACATCTTTAGTTTTATTTTGTGCGCTGCGTAGGTTTCTAATCTGCGAGCAGTGGGCAATCACGCATGCGCGCAGCTCAGCGGGAACATTGAAAACAATGCTTCAATGCAGAAGTAAATATAGTTACTTTTATAAAATATAATTCAAATGTTGGACACTGCCAGCCTGGTGTGCTGCAGTGTTTGTTTATGTTCATTCATACAAAGCTGTGTGTGTGTGTGTGTGTGTGTGTGTGTGTGTGTGTGTGTGATATCAAACTGTTACTACATGTAACAGACACACTGAACAGATACAGTTTCCCTCACTTTTACATCACCTCGATTGAACCACATTTTTTTATGTTATAGACTTATTGTAAAATTAATCAAATTAAATGATAAAGTCTTCAGTCTTTTTGAATAAGATGCCACAAGCTGGACGCATGTGTCTTTGAGAAGTTTTGCTCATTCCTCTTTGCAGTAGTTCTATCAGGTTGGATGATGACCGTCGGTGCACAGCCATTTTCAGATCTCTACAGAGACGTTCAATGGGATTTCGAAGCAGGCTCTGGCTTGGATCTACCTATCTTCTTTGCCTTCCCCCTGCCACATTGTCATCAACCCGACAGCAGACCCTACCTGATCAGTACCTCAGAGAATCTCCAGTTATTATAAACTTTTATTTACAGAATCCTGAGGCTTCTGTTATTACGGGTTTAGTCCGCGGCATCAGAAAACAATGCTCTATGTTTCAGTTCAACTTGACTTTTAGCACTGCTGAGGAGAGAGAAAGATGTCTTTTATATTTATATAAATATCTAATATCTAATATCTTATATCTAATATTTTGATTCTATAGGAACAAAAACGATTGAAACAAGCAGTAGAATTAGTTTTCATTAAATGTTGTTTATGAGAAAACTATAAGCTTCTTCAGACTGGACAATGTTTCTGACCAGTTCTGATGTTTTTTCTTCATTAAACCAGGATCATGATTTTGAGAAGAGCACCACACACAATCTGCTGATCATGGTGGAGAACGAGGTGTCGTTCGTTTTTCACTGTCAACTTCCACCAAGTTAGTCACCTCAACAGTGCAAACCTCTTAGCTGATTGGCTGGTGGTCTCGTTGACACCCCAACAAGTTAGTTTTGGAGGGAGAACTCTTTGATATCATTGAGGAATCTCATTTTTGATTGGTTTATGATGTCACATTCACACCATGAGTGAACTACTCAAACTTTTAGACTTACCTGACGGAAATAAACTACAACCACATGCAAAAGAAAACATTAACCACGTGCACTAGTACCATGTGACAGAGAGGCACACGCAGTGACCCCAACATCCTATACCGAAACAGTTCTGTATGAACACAGGTAAAGTCACACTCTTAGAAACTAATAATGTTTGTGTTTCTAGTGTTAAAGCTG
This sequence comes from Neostethus bicornis, assembly GCA_902685375.1. Classification (NCBI taxonomy): domain Eukaryota; kingdom Metazoa; phylum Chordata; class Actinopteri; order Atheriniformes; family Phallostethidae; genus Neostethus; species Neostethus bicornis. Next base: position 2,955,982 of record LR738548.1, read on the forward strand.
TGAAAAAATCAAATGTTTAAAATCTAACATCTGTGGTCAGATGTGTTCAACATGTTGTAATTTGTATTCATGAAAACCGAATGCAGTCATTAAAAAATCTATCAACTCTTCCCTGTAATTTGGAACCAATCCTCCCTCCATCTGAGACACACCTGAAAGGTAAACCCGGAGCATGAGGAGGTGGAGCAACGCTAGAAGTCACTTTGTTTTACACAGGAAATGAAACTGAAAGTATTTTCGAGTCGAGCTGCAGTCGGAGCTACTCTCTGTGTTTCTATCAGAAGGAAAATAAACTGAGTTCATCTTTTCTTTCTCTACAACCGACTCCAATACAGGTGAGTCCAGCTGCTCATATTTACTGGCTTTGAAGACAAACTGAGAGTTTCAGGTAAACAGGAAGTTTCCCTCCAAACTCATCAGATAAACTCAGTCATGGAGAAAACTTCACACCACATAGAAGGAAATGTTTTTATCTTGGAGGGGGAGTACAGTAGTATGGGTCTAGGCAGAGTGGTGGAGGTTAGGGGGCTCATAGGTGGGGAAGGTTAACCCCCAACGGTTCATGTAAATGTCCTGTGTGCATGCTCGCATACGTCTCACGCACGAGGAAGTGTGTGTGTGTTGGAGGGATGAATGAGAAAAGAAGCATTGTAGTATCTGTGTGAGTAACTGTGTCCATTGTAACGTCTGTAAGTAGCATCAGACATGCTCATGAGAGGCTGAGGGGCCTTCTTGGGGCCTTGGCTCCTGGGTTGCAGGCTTGTGTGCAGTGCGTCCTCTGGTTATGTGGGGTGTCTATGGCTCTCTGGTGGCATTTTGTTGGAAAATTTAACGTGTTTGTTGAAGTTTAAAATAAGGAAATCAATTTAATTTGCTTAAAAATATTTTCAATCCTTTTCTTAGGTCTTTAAAACCAGTCCCTGGTTTCTGCTGAGAAGTTTTGAAGCACCAGGAAGACGTCATGACTGAAGCACCCGGTGAGGTTTTATTTTCCAAAAACAATTTTACCCTGCAGATGAAGTTGTGTGTGTGTGTGTGTGTGTGTGTGTGTGTGTGTGTGTGTGTGTGTGTGTGCGTGTCAGGAGGAGATGGAGAAAAGAGTGTTAATCCACTTATCCGTTTGTCAGTGTTTTACCTCTTACTTTCAAATGTTTTCAATTTACGCGACCAGTCTTTTTTGGTCTAAAGATAGGAAACCCGGGCCTCTCTCATCCCGACTGCATTCTCTGTCTCACCCAGAAGGATCCTGATGTTTTCCCTCTCCAGCTGTGAGACATAGTATCTCCAGCGGGTCCCGGGATCTGCCTCTGGATATCCTCCCGGTTGGACATGCCTGAATGACCTCACTAGCAAGGGAGGCATCCTTACAAGATGCCCCAACCTCATCCAGGCTTTTCTTGACCCGGATGAGCAGTAGCTCTACGCCGAGCTCCTCCTGGCTGGCAGGAGGCTCTCACTCTGTATCTCTGAGTGAAAGTCCAGCCACCCAGTGGAGGAAGCTCATTTCGGCCACTTGTATCTGCAGTCTTGTTCTTTCGGTCACCACCCACAGCTGGTTACCATGGTGAGGGTAGAAGTGTAGATCGACTGGTAAATTGAAAGCTTTGCTTGTTGCCTCAGCTCTTTCTTCACTACGACGGACTAATGCAGCGTCCTACTTATTGCGGAGGCTGCGGCGATCTGTCTGTGAATGTTGAGGCCAAATGAGGTTGGATTGGTTGTCCTCTGTCCACAGGAAATTCGGATTCAGGAGTGATTTTAAAACCATTCACGATTAAATCCGTCAAACTGGAGACATTTGATAAATAAAAAAGAAGCTGACGGTTTCATGTGGGCTTTGTTTTTGTAAAATTTTAATAACATTTAGTGAATTCATTTGCATTCTAACTTTGTGTTTGTTGTGTTCTCCTCCTTGAGTCGCCACCTTACGGTGGTGGAGGGCTGTTCTCTTAACGATCCTGGGAGCAACGTCCTTGGGAGCTAAACGTCCCTAGTGGATCACCTACAGAAAACATATAGCACAATATAGCACAAAAAAAGCACGGCTATAAAGCACGGCTGAGCTCAGATGTGCTGTTTTTGTCATTTAATATCTTTATTTTTGGTCCAAAATTTTGTGTAAATTTGCCATTTTTGTTGAATAACAACATTTTAAGAATTGTGTTTTTCTTTTTAATCTAATTGTTTGAATTTTCTTTGACTTTGTGTTAAATGTGTGTTTTTTCTTGTGTTTTTGAAGAACTTCCTTCTTTGATTTATTTTGTTTTTATCTTTTATTTTCTTTCAGTGTCGGAGCAGAGGATTCTTCTGCTGGGAGGAAACTGGTCTGACAGGAGTTCAGTGGGAAACTTCATACTGGGATTTGATGCTTTTAACAAAGATCATCAGTCTTTTTTCAGCGTTAAGAAAAAAGTGGAAAATGATCAATTATCCATCATCAATTCTCCAGACCTGCAGTTTCCTTCATCAGAGTTTCTAAAAGACTGTATGAAGGTCTCAGATCCTGGACCTCATGTCTTCCTGCTGCTGGTGCAGCCTGAAGATTTCACAGAGAAACAGAAAGATGACCTCTGCAGGCTCCTCCAGAGTTTTACTGACCAATCATTCAATCATTCACTCATTCTGATTTTAAATCCCAAAAAGCAAAGTTCAGCTCTGATGGAAAATCCTCCGTTAAAGGAGATGATCAGAAAATGTAAATACAAATATTTGAAGCAGGAGGACCTTGAACGTCTAGAGCTGCTAACTCGCATTGACCAAATAATAACAGAAAATAATGGAAGACATGTGAGAGACGAGGCGTCTGAGAAAGCATCACAAAGTTTAAAACAACAGTTTTGTGAGTTTAAAACAGAAAATATTTTTACACTAATTGTTTTCTATTATTTATAGTTTATTCCATGTCTTTCTTTTATAGGTCACACCGATGATCCAAACGCAAAAAGAAATGTATCTCCAGACAGTCAGAGTATTTGGTGAGTAAAATGTTTTTTCTAAATAATATTAAAAGGCCTGAAGCCATGATCAGAAGACATGGGTTTAATAATATTTCTGTGTCGCAAATTTAGGCGGATCGGTGTGGCGTCAGCAATAACAAGGACGCTGCATCGGTCCGTCGTGGTAAAGAAAGAGCCGAGCCGAAAAGCAAAGCTCTCGATTTACAAGTGGATCTACGTTCCTACCCTCACCATGGTAACCAGGATCTACGTTCCTACCCTCACCATGGTAACCAGGATCTATGTTCCTACCCTCACCTATGGTCACCAGCTGTGGGTGGTGACCAAAAGAATGAGATCGGGGGTGCAAGCGGTTGAAATGAGCTTTTCTGCAGAGTCGCTGGGCTCTCACTCAGAGATTGGGTGAGGAGCTCTGCCATTCGGGAGGAGCTCGGTGTTGAGCCGCTCCTCCTGCAGGTCAAGTGAAGCCAGGTGGGGTGCTTCGGGCATTTGGTCAGAATGCCCACCGAGCACCTCACTGGTGAGGTGTTTCGGGGACGTCCCACCAGGAGGACACCAAGAGGCAGATCTCGGACCCGCTGGAGAGACTATTTCTCACTGCTGGCCGGGGAACGACTTGGGATCTTTGCAGGTGAGCTAGAGGATGCAGCTGGGGTGAGAGAAGCCTGGGCTTCCCGTCTGAGGCTGCTGACCCCGTGATCCGGCCCCGGATAAGCAGAAGACGATGGAACGAATGGAAGCAAACTTAGTGGGAAAAAAACTTGTTCGCAGAAAGACCATTGAGTAAAACTCATTGTAGAGCTTTTCATCTGTGATTCCTGAAATATTAGATTGTTTGATGTTGCAAAGATAGAAGAAAGCAGAGTGGATTATGGTGGTTATGTGATCACTGAAAGAGAGAACACAGTCGAGCATGAACCAGACTTTTTACCTGAGGGGAGAGAGAAATGGTGGATCCATCAGCAGGGAGAGAGAGCTGATTGAAATTGCTTATGATAGATTCAGTGTCTATCAAAAGAAGTTTAATTTTATTGTTATTGAGTTTGAGAAAGTTTGAGATGAACCTGGTTATAACGTTATTGTTACAGTCAACATGGCAGATGGGGCAGTGTTGAGCCTGGTCTGCAGGAGAGGAAGAGCTGGGTGTCATCTGCAAAGCACAGTGACGTGCTGTGAGGTTCATGTATGGAGAGGTACTGACTCTTCAAGCGTTAGATTTACAATCATAAGAACCTAAAAATACATCTTATTTCAGCATTCATCAAACAGCATCCAACCACTGATAATGCTTAATTTCCAATCAGCATTCCTTTTTCAATCACACTCACAAACATAGGAACAGATCTGCCCCTTTATATCTATGGTTAGAGTTTTAAGAAATTCATCAATAACGTAAACAAATTAAAGTACAGAGATTTAATTTTGACCAATAGTAAAAATTTCTGTTATTTTTTACATTTTAAATTCTGGTGTTTTTAAACATTTTAATAAAGTTTTTTCTTTTAAAATTATTTTTTTAAAAAAGCAAACATTTTCAAGAACAAACATGTATTTATATTTTTTGTTTTCATTTTTCTTTTAAACAAACAGAATCAGTCATGCTCTCACTTTCACTTATTAATGAAGTCCATCCACCGAAAAGTTTTATTACTAAATTGTAGAAATTGTCTTTTTTTTTTTCTTAGTTTAAGACTTTCTCTGTCTCAATGGAGATTTTCTCAACAGAAAAACTGACAAGAGAGAGAGAGGGAGCTGCGGCTTTAATAAGGATAGCGGGCAGTGGATCAAGTGGCAGAAATCAGCTGAGGAGATGTGATAGAAGGGAGTCAGGAGGGTTGGTGATGTCAGAGATTAGAGAAAATGAGGTAGTGGGAATGTCCTTCATTTGAACTGATTAGATTGGGGTGGTAGATGGATTCAGTTTTGGAGATGTAGTCTTCATAATGGAGAATGTGTCTGAACTGTTTACCTTTCACTTGTTGGCTGTGGGGAAGCAAAAAGGGTCTGCTTGTAATGTCAAGGTAGTCTAAGTAGAGACCAGGAGGTGACGAGGCAAGGCTTGAGGATTCTAAAACTTGATAAGGTTTCATACAAAGACAGAGAGACTGGAACCAGGGAGGACAGGACTTACAAAGACTGGGTACAAACAAGATTTAAGTGTGGCAGGAAAAGACAATAAGGACCTGCTGGAGTTAATTAGGCAGGGAGAATTGGGCCTGGAGGCTGGAATGAAATGAAGAGGCGATTCCTGACAGTAACGACAAGAAACAGATCCCAGATGTAAGACTTGACCGAGCAGGGAAGGAACGGGTCCGGGACGTTCAAGGAGTCTATGGAAGCAGGCGGCAATCCAGTGCAAGGTCAGGAGGCTGCGACAGATATACTCAGGCAAACCCTCACAGACGTGGTTTCAGGATGAGGAGCATCCGGAACCTTTTAAAGTACAAAAGTGGCATTAAAAATGTTTTAGAGTTCTGCTCTGAACAGAGGAAACAATGCACTGCACTGTGGTCAGAAGCCCAGCTCTAACATTCAAGTTCAAGATCTAGTCTCTTTGAAACATCTTTTTTTTTTTTCACAGAGGTCTTGCACAAAATTTCCTCAAGACTTACGGTAGTAGTATACTCCAGGGAACAGAAGTTTTAGCAGGTGGTCGTGTCCAATGCACTTTATTAAAGCTCCGTAGTCGCGTTCCAGCAGCAGCAGTGTCTAATCCCAATTCTCATATTCTGTTTTATGGAGCAGCCCTCCAAGTCCACAGATTTCTCAGAATTTGCTCCACTTTTTAAGTGAACTGTTTAATTTGGATCTGCCGGTTAGCAACTGTAATGACTGTGTTCTCAGCCACGTCCACCATTTTGTTCAGGTTGTCATTGCATTGCAGATAATATATCATTTTTTTCCTTGGTCAGGTCAGCAGGAAGTTCTGTTATTTCTGCTAACACTTCTCTGTTGCCTGATTGTTGCTGACCAAATTCACTGCAAAGTCTCTCAACATGGCCCAGAGTGGGCAGAAGAATAAAGGAAAAACCTAACAGGACAATTTCAAGTTACCCTTGCAGCCACGTTGCTACGACCCTGTTTATGAAGGGGAGTGTGTTTGTGGGAGGCAGTGGAGAAAAATTAAAGGGGAACTATAAAAGAACTGTTTCAGTACACTGATGTCTAAAAATTGCAGCAGATTCGTGGTCTTCTTTCTAATCTTACTCTCTGTTCTTTTATGTTTCTATCACCTCTTAGGTCAGACATGTCTGCTGGAAGCCACCAGAGATCTGAGGATCAGTTCCTGTGCTCCATCTGTCTGGAGATGTTCACTAATCCAGTCACCACACCATGTGGGCACAACTTCTGTAAAGCCTGCATCACTCAGCAGTGGCAGGAGAAGCTTCTGTATGATTGTCCCTTATGTGAAAAGAAATTCCCCATCAAACCTCAGCTGAAGGTCAACACTTTATTCTTTGAAATGGTTTCTCAGTTCAGACATGAAGCTCAGCAGGAAGCCAGCAGCAGCAGCTCAGAGCAACAAGCTTCCAGACCAGTAGAAGTTCCCTGTGACGTCTGCACAGGAACCAAACTGAAAGCCCTGAAGTCCTGCCTGGTGTGTCTGACCTCCTACTGTCAAACTCACCTGGAGCCTCATCTGACACTCCCAGGTCTGAGAAAACATCAGCTGATGGAGCCTGTGGAGAACATGGAGGACAGGATGTGTATAGAGCACGATAAACCTCTGGAGCTGTTCTGTAAGACCGACCAGACCTGTATCTGCTCACTTTGTTCTATTTCAGACCACAAGAGTCATGAGTTTGTTCCTCTGAGAGAAGAATGTGAAGGAAAGAAGGCTGAGCTGGGGAAGACCGAGGCTGACATCCAGCAGATGATCCAGACGAGACGACTGAAGATTCAGGAGCTCAAAGAGTCGATGAAGATCAGTAAAGATGCTGCAGACAGAGAGACAGCAGAAGGTGTTCAGTTCTTCACCGCTCTGATGGAGGCTGCTCACAGAGACCTGGACCAGCTCATCAAGGAGATCCAAGACAAACAGAAAGCTACAGAGAAACAAGCTGAAGACCTCATCAAAGATCTGGAACAGGAGATCTCTGAGCTGATGAAGAGGAGCTCTGAGGTGGAGCAGCTCTCACGCTCTGAAGACCACCTCCACCTCCTTCAAAGCTTTTCCTCCCTGAAAGATGCTCCACCCACCAAAGACTGGACACAGGCCAGTGTTCATCCACCATTGTACGAGGGGACGGTGGTGAGAGCTGTGTCTCAGCTGGAGGAGACCATCAGAAATAAAAAGATGAAGCTGGATGTAAAGGCTGGGATTAAGCAGGTCCAGCAGTTTGCAGTAGATGTTACTCTGGATCCTAAAACTGCTCATCCTAAACTCGTTCTGTCTGATGATGGAAAACAAGTCCATCATGGTGATGTGGAGAAGAATCTTCCAGATAATCCAGAGAGATTTTCTCTGTTTGTTTATGTTTTAGGAAGTCAGAGTTTCTCTTCAGGCAGATTTTACTTTGAGGTTCAGGTTAAAAGAAAAACTTACTGGGCTGTGGGCGTGGCCAGAAGGTCCATCAACAGGAAGAGAGCGATCACACTGAGTCCTCAGAACGGTTTCTGGTCTGTTTGGTTGAGAAATAGAAAAGAGTACTTTGCTTTTGCTTGTCCTCCAGTCCGTCTCCATCTCCAGTCTGCTCCTGAGAAGGTGGGGGTGTTTGTGGATTATGAGGAGGGTCTGGTCTCCTTTTATGATGTAGATGCTGCAGCTCTGATCTACTCCTTCACTGGCTGCTGCTTCACAGAGGAACTCTACCCATTCTTCAGTCCTTGTCCTCATGATGGAGGTAAAAACTCTAGTCCTCTGATCATCTGTCCTGTCAAGCAAACAGTCTGATTGAAAGTCTGAGATGAACCAGCACGGAGTTACTGGGTATGCACATCTTTAGAACCTCTCCTGGCCAAAGAAGATTGCATCACTACCCAGCAAAGCCCAACAGCAACTCTACTTTGTCTGCAAGCTGAGAAGAGCCAGCTTCTATCATAACCATATTTCACAGAGGCACTATATAAAGCATCCTTACCAGCAGCATCACTGTGTGGTAAGGCACCTGTACTTCGTCCTGCCGAAAGAAACTAGATCAACTAGTGAGAGCAGCTGAGAAGATTGTGTGTGTCCCTCTCCCATCCTTGCAGGACATATACGTACAAAAGCCTCACTCACTAGGCTTTAACTTCAACAGTCACATCAAATCAATTACATCAGCAGCCTTTTACCACCTGAAAAACAGCCAAAATCAGAGGTTTGGTTTCTAAAACAGATTTAGAGGTTCTCCATGCATTTGTTTCCAGTAGGTTAGATTATTACAACGGTCTACTTATTGTTCTGAACAAAAAGGCCTTAAAACAGCTGCAGTTTATTCAAAATGCTTCTGCTCGAGTCCTAACAAGAACTAGAAAATATGATCACATTAGTCCTGTGCTCAAGTCTCTGCACTGGCTTCCTGTGGCTCAGAGAATTGACTTTAAAGCTGCTCTGCTTGTGTTTAAGTCTCTCCATGGTCTAGCACCAAAGTACATCTGGGATATGTTAGTACCTTATGAAACATCTAGAACTCTGAGGACCTCTGGGACCGGCCTCCTCCTGGTGCCTAGAGTCAGGACTAAACATGAACCATCTAGAACTCTGAGGACCTCTGAGACCGGCCTCCTGCTGGTGTCTAGAGTCAGGACTAAACATGAACCATCTAGAACTCTGAGGACCTCTGGGACCGGCCTCCTGCTGGTGTCTAGAGTCAGGAGAAGCTGCATTTCAATTTTATGCTGCAAAAGTCTGGAACAAACTTCCTGAGGCCGTGAGACAGGCCTCTACTGTGACGATGTTTAAATCTAGGCTGAAAACACTTCTGTTTAACTGTGCTTTTGATTAATTACTCTTTTTATCTGTTTTAATGAACTGTGCTACAAATAAACTTGCCTTGCCTTGCCTAGGCTCTCTCCATTGCACGTGACTTCACACATCCATTCAGTTTGCTGCCATCTGGAAGGAGAGTGAGGAGCCTCTGGGCCAGGACCAGCAGGCTGAAAGACAGCTTTGTCCACCAAGCAGTTAGGATGCTAAAATGTCTCCCTGCCCTCCTCCCGCCCCCCTTCGCTTTTCCTGACTCTGTACACTTAACATTTTACACATTTTTATGTAGAGAACTTTTTCTTTTAAGATCTTTTAAAACATTTTTTAATGTGTTTGTTTATTATAAGTATTTTTGTTCACCGTGGGTCTTGGGAGCATTGTAATTACAGATTTATATGTGCTACCTGTACATACTGTACAGTATAATATTGACAACTAAAGCTGGCTTTGACTTTGATGGTTTCTCCTGAAGCTCCATGAAGAAGGAATCTGTCTCATCAGCAGTTTCAGTCTGAGAGAGTCTGTAGGTGAAGTTCTACTGGTGGACTGATGAGGTTGGAAATGTCTTCTTTTCAAATTCAATTCCAAATTTTCTCAGAGATCTACTGGTCTATCAGGGTGGATGTAATGGGGGCCGCTGTCCTAAATGTTTTCCTTCATGATCAGTGTGATGAATATTTACTGAAAATAAATTGCTCTTAATGAATGTTGATCTCAAGTTTCCTTTGTCGTTTATTCACTCAGTTATTTCATATGAAGTTTGCTTCATTCGCTGCAAAGAGAATGAAAGAAGTTTTAATTTGATGAAGGAAAAGATGAGCATTGGCTTAAAAGAGACCTAAAATCGTCAGGATTAAGATAAACTCATAAAGGATCATATTTAATCCATATCATTTTAATTGATTAATCATGGACCCATCATTAGTCATGTGTTATCAGTACTCCACCTGCTCCTCCATCATGTTCAATAATAAAAGTGTCCAACAATGCACGCGGCAGCAGGACACTCTAGGCTGCAGTTCAATGATTGACTTGATAGTCATTTCATCAAACTTACAAACTTGTCTTTGACACTCAGGCAAAGACATGGGCAGAGCAGTCGACTGATCACCACCAGGGTGTGGAATGATGGGGTGGAAGCTGGTCAGACATGGCAGGCCAAAATGATGGTGGATATTGGTGTTAAGGAATCCCATCAAGCTGAAGAAAGAGTCTTATCAGGCTTTTTTGGCCAGAGTTGAAGGAATCATGAATGATGTTAGTGATGAGGGGACATAGAGATAAAGCTTCTGCTTTAGTAAGGATAGTGGGCAGTGAATGATGGGGGTGGGACTGCACCAGGGATCGACTCGGAGTCCTTAGCTGTTTGCTATGGCGATGGACAGGCTGACAGACGAGGTCAGACAGGAATCCCCATGGACAATGATGTGTGCGGATGACATTGTGATCTGTAGAGAGAGGAGGGAAAAGGTGGAGGAAAAGCTGGAGAGGTGGAGGTTTGCACTAGAAAGAAGAGGAATGAAGATTAGTCAGAGTAAGACAGAGTACATGTGTGTGAATGAGAGGAATCCAAATGGAAAAGTGAGGTTACAGGGAGAAGAGATAAAGAAGGTGGAAGATTTTAAGTATCTAGGATCAACAGTCCAGAGCAATGGAGAGTGTGGAAAAGAGGTGAAGAAGCGTGTGCAGGCAGGCTGGAACGGGTGGAGGAAAGCATCCGATGTGATGTGTGATGGAAGAGTTTCAGTCAAAATGAAAGGGAAATTGTAGCAAACCGTGGTGAGAGCGGCCATGCTGATTGGTCTAGACAGAGTGTCACTGAAGAAAAGACAGGAAACATAGATGTTTGTAGCAGAGATGAAGATGCTGAGGATCTCTCTGGGAGTGACCAGGATGGACAGGATCAGAGGAACAGCACATGTTAGAGGTTTTAAAGTCAGAGAGGTCAGACTGAGATGGTTTGGACATGTGCAGAGGAGAGAGAGAGAGTACATCAGAAGAAGGATGCTGGGTTTGGAACCACCAGGAAAGAGGACTAGAGGAAGACCAAAGAGGAGGTTCATGGATACAGTGAAGGAAGACATGAAGATAGTTGGTGTGACTAAAGAGGATGCAGCAGATAGGGTTAGATGGAAGAAACTGACTTGATGTGGGGACCCCTGAAGGGAAATGCTGAAAGGAGAAGAAGAAGAAGTGGATCAAGTTTACAGGTGGAACATTCATTCAATTCCAAATTTTCTCAGGGATCTACTGGTCTATCAGGGTGGATGTAATGGGGGCTGCTGTCCTAAATGTTTTCCTTCATGATCAGTGTGATGAATAATTACTGAATTATTTATGTCTTTTATATCTTTTTCCACATACCTGACATAAATAAATTACAACCACATGCAAAACAAAACATTAAGCACGTAGTGGCAGGTTGTAATAATTCATGCCCAGCGCTGCACTGAACCGAACGTCCCGTACCAAAACAGTTCAGTAGGAATGATGCTTTACACGCCTAGAAAACAATAATGTTTGTATTTCTAGAGTTAAAGCTGTGAAACAATAAAATGTTTAAAATCTAAGGTTTGCTGTCAGATTCGTCCCACATGATGTACTTTGTATTTATGAGACTTGAATGCAGTCATTGGAAAATCTTTGTATCATCTCTTCTCTAAGATTTGGAACCAATCCACCCTCCATCTGAGACACACCTGAAAAGTAAACAAAGGAGGAGGTGGAGCAATCTTGAAAAAAACAGTTTTAATTTGTCTGGAAATTAAACTGAAAGTATTTTAGAGTGGAGCTGCAGTCGGAGCTACTCTCTGTGTTTCTATCAGAAGGAAAATAAACTGAGTTCATCTTTTCTTTCTCTACAACCGACTCCAATACAGGTGAGTCCAGCTGCTCATATTTACTGGCTTTGAAGCCAAACTGAGAGTTTCAGGTAAACAGGAAGTTTCCCTCCAAACTCATCAGATAAACTCAGTCATGGAGAAAACTTCACACCACATAGAAGGAAATGTTTTTATCTTGGAGGGGGAGTACAGTAGTATGGGTCTAGGCAGAGTGGTGGAGGTTAGGGGGCTCAAAGGTGGAGAAGGTTAGCACCCAACTGTTCATGTAAATGTGCTGTGTGCATGCTCGCACATGTCTCACACACGAGGAAGTGTGTGAGAGTTCACAGATGAGTGTGTGTGTGTGTCAAAGGGATGGATGAGAAGAGAAGCAATATATTAACTGTGTCTCCATCGTAACGTCTGTAAGTAATATCAGACATCATTTTGAGGGGTTGCGGGGCCTGGGTCTTCTTGGGGCCGTGGCACCTGGGTGCAGGCTTGTGTATAGCGCCCCCTCTGATTATGTGGGGTGTCTAAGGCTCTGTGGTAGAATTTTGCTGAAACATTAAATGTATCTGTTGATAAAAAAATAAGGCAATTTGAAGAAACAAAAGTTTAAATAAAAAAAAATCAATTTAATTTGCTTGAAAATATTTTCAATTCTTTTATTAGGTCTCTGGTTTCTGCTGAGAAGTTTTGAAGCACCAGGAGGACGTCATGGCTGAAGCAGGCGGTGAGGGTTTTTTTCCCCCTAAGAACAGCTTTAATCCAGTTTACTGCAGATGAAGTTATGTGTGTGTGTGTGTGTGTGTGTGTGTGTGTGTGTGTGTGTGTGTGTGTGTGTGTGTGTGTGTGTGTGTGTCAGGAGGAGATGGAGAAGTTAATCCACTTAATTCACTAAGCATGACCAAAGAAGAATGAAGAATTATTACAAAAAAACATCAGAATTTATGTTGAATAAAAATAACACATTACTTTACTTTGTTTTTCAATTTAACTTCTAAATTTTTTATCAATAATGCAAGTGAGGAATTACTTTTGTAAATGTGTGTTTTCTGTTTCACCAGGTGGAAAACGTTTGAAACGCAGCAGGAGCACCGAGCTTTTCAGCCCTGACGGTAAGTTTCTCTTAAAAGTTTGTGAATTAAAATGTGACGTAGGTGTGGAGGCTAAATGAGTTTTGATTGGTTGTTCTCTGACCACAGGAAGTTAGGATTCAGGAGTGATTTTAGAACCTTTAAGATTAAATCTGCCAAACTGGAAATTTTCAATAAAAGACAAGCTTACGATCTAATGTGGGCTTTGTGAGTCCTTCCTGTTGGAGGAAAAGGTTGCGATCTCTCGCTCCGGTTATGGGTTGGAGTCCTCGCTGTCGTTTGTTTGTACGCACCATACAGCAGTAGAGTTTCAGACTGTGTCTGAAGCTGGTTCGGGAACGCATCGAGATCCACCTGGATGAGCTGAAGGATGTGACCAGGATGACAGAACCCGGGTCTTTACAGCTAAAGCTGTTGCCCCTGTGACATGGTCTTGGATGAATTTGAAGATAACAGAACCAAACAGTGTTCTCCGGCTTCCTCCTACTCTCCAAAAAAATGCATGTCAGGTCATTTGGCCACTCAGAAATGACCCCTGTGTATGAGTGTGTGTGTCATCTGTGAGTGGCCTCGAAACAGATGGGTGTACCTAGCCTTTGGCCGGGATTGGCACCGGTACTCTTGTGGCACCGACTAGGATAAGTGTAACTTAAAATGAATATTTTTATTAAGTAGGAATGTTTTCAGGTTCTCTTACGAAAAAAAAAGTCATTCATTCAGTATCTGAACCATTTGTCTTTGACTTTGTGTTAAATGTGTGTTTTTTCTTGTGTTTTTGAAGAACTTCCTTCTTTGATTTATTTTGTTTTTATCTTTTATTTTCTTTCAGTGTCGGAGCAGAGGATTCTTCTGCTGGGAGGAAACTGGTCTGACAGGAGTTCAGTGGGAAACTTTATACTGGGATTTGATGCTTTTAACAAAGATCATCAGTCTTTTTTCAGCGTTAAGAAAAAAGTGGAAAATGATCAATTATCCATCATCAATTCTCCAGACCTGCAGTTTCCTTCATCAGAGTTTCTAAAAGACTGTATGAAGGTCTCAGATCCTGGACCTCATGTCTTCCTGCTGCTGGTGCAGCCTGAAGATTTCACAGAGAAACAGAAAGATGACCTCTGCAGGCTCCTCCAGAGTTTTACTGACCAATCATTCAATCATTCACTCATTCTGATTTTAAATCCCAAAAAGCAAAGTTCAGCTCTGATGGAAAATCCTCCGTTAAAGGAGATGATCAAAAAATGTAAATACAGATATTTGAAGCAGGAGAACCTTGAACGTCCAGAGCTGCTAACTCGCTTTAACCAAATAATAACAGAAAATAACGAAAAACATGTGAGACACGAGGCGTCTGAGAAAACAACAGGAAGTTTAACACAAAAGATTTGTGAGTTTAAAAAAAAATTAAGTTTGAAGAGAAAGTATTTTATACTAATTGTTTTCTATTATTTTTACTTCATTCTGCTTTATTTTATAGGTCGGACCAGTGATCCAAAAGCAGACAAGTTTTCATCTCCAGACAGTCAGAGTATTAGGTGAGTATAATGTTTCCCTAAATAGTGATAAAATGAATGAATTTAAGATGTGAAGCCAGAAGTTTAAGAATGTTTCTGTTGAAAAAATGTGTTCAGAACCAGATTATTGAGTAAAACCAAGAGTTTTTCATCTGTGATTCATAAGATATTCTTTGGTTCAAGCAGAGGTAGAATGATACTTTATCCAGAGTCAGCAGACAGGAGAAGGTCATTAGTCATTTTAAGAAGAGCAGTTCCAGTACTGTGAAGAAAAACCAATCTGGTTTCCGTCCCGTTCCATTGACGTAGGTCGGGGTGCCCAACCATTTGGTTTCAGTCTGATGGTGGACTGATCCCAAGTCGACCGCCAGGTGTGTAGTGAAAAAAATGTAAAAGTACAGAAAGCATACAGAGAGCAGTGAGTACAGTATGCATCCTGTAACCAGAAGGTTGCTGGTTCGATCTCTTGCCCAAACCTCATCCTGAGGTGTCCTTGAACAAGACACCAGACTCCAATTGCTCCTCATGGTGGTTTGCACGTTGCATCGCAACTTCCACCATCAGGTGTGAATGGGTTAACATACGTTGCAAACTAACGCGCTTTGAGAACCAACACAGAAAAGAGCCACTCAAGTAGAGTTCCTTGATCACTATTTACCTTTTACTTCTCTGTTGCCCGCAACCCTCCAGTTACAGGATGCATTCCTAACCAATTGGACATCCTCCCTTATAAGAAGTAGCTTTCACCTACGTAATTTTCTTTCTAAATGCTATTTTTCTGACTCCTCTCAGGTCAAACATGTCTGCTGGAAGCCATCAGAGATCTGAGGATCAGTTCCTGTGCTCCATCTGTCTGGAGATGTTCACTGATCCAGTCAGCACACCTTGTGGGCACAACTTCTGTAAAACCTGCATCACTCAGCACTGGCAGGAGAAGATTCTGAACGATTGTCCTTTATGTAAAGAGGAGTTTCCCATCAAACCTCAGCTGAAGGTCAATACTTTACTCTCTGAAGTGGTTTCTCAGTTCAGACATGAAGCTCAGCAGGAAGCCAGCAGCAGGAGCTCAGAGCAACAAGCTGCCAGACCAGCAGAAGTTCTCTGTGACGTCTGCACAGGAACCAAACTGAAGGCCCTGAAGTCCTGCCTGGTGTGTCTGACCTCCTACTGTAAAACTCACCTGGAGCCTCATCTGACACTCCCAGGTCTGAGAAAACATCAGCTGATGGAGCCTGTGGACAACATGGAGGACAGGATGTGTAGGAAGCATGATAAACCTCTGGAGCTGTTCTGTAAGACCGACCAGACCTGTGTCTGCTCGCTCTGTCCTGTTTTAGACCACAAGAGTCATGAGTTTGTTCCTCTGAGAGAAGAATGTGAAGGAAAGAAGGCAGAGCTGGGGAAGACCGAGGCTGACATTCAGCAGATGATCCAGAAGAGACAACAGAAGATTCAGGAGCTCAAAGAGTCGGTGAAGATCAGTAAAGATGCTGCAGACAGAGAGACAGCAGAAGGTGTTCAGGTCTTCACCGCTCTGATGGAGGCTGCTCAGAGAGACCTGGACCAGCTCATCAAGGAGATCCAAGACAAACAGAAAGCTACAGAGAAACAAGCTGAAGACCTCATCAAAGATCTGGAACAGGAGATCTCTGAGCTGATGAAGAGGAGCTCTGAGGTGGAGCAGCTCTCACGCTCTGAAGACCACCTCCACCTCCTCCAAAGCTTCTCTTCCCTGAAAGCTGCTCCACCCACCAAGGACTGGACAGATGTCAGAGTTCAACCACCATCACATGAAGGGACGGTGATGAGAGCTGTGTCTCAGCTGGAGGAGACCATCAGGAAGGAGAGGAAGAAGCTGGTTGCTGAGAAGATGAAGAAGGTCCAGCAGTTTTCAGTAGATGTTACACTGGATCCTAAAACAGCTCATCCTAGACTTGTCTTGTCTGATGATGGAAAACAAGTTCATCATAGTGATGAGAAGAAGAAGCTTCCAGATACTCCAGAGAGATTTTCCTATTGTCCTTGTCTTTTAGGAAGTCAGAGTTTCTCTTCAGGCAGATTTTACTTTGAGGTTCAGGTTAAAAGAAAAACTAATTGGGATTTAGGAGTGGCCAGAAGGTCCATCAACAGGAAGGGAAAGATCACACTGAATCCTCAGAACGGTTTCTGGACTGTTTGGTTGAGAGATGGAAATGAGTACCAAGCTAATGCTGGTCCTGCAGTCCGTCTCCATCTCCAGTCTGCTCCTGAGAAGGTGGGGGTGTTTGTGGATTATGAGGAGGGTCTGGTCTCCTTTTATGATGTTGATACTGAAGCTCTGATCTACTCCTTCACTGGCTGCTGCTTTAATGAGAAACTCTACCCATACTTTAGTCCTGGTCTAAATCATGGAGGTGAAAACTCTAGTCCTCTGATCATCTGTCCTGTGAATCAAACAGTCTGATGGTTTCTCCTGAAGCTCCATGAAGAAGGAATCTGTTTCATCAGCAGTTTCAGTCTGAGAGATTCTGTAGGTGAAGTTCTACTGGTGGACTGATGAGGTTGGAAATGTCTTCAGTAGAGATGGAAACAATGAGACGGAGTTCCGAAGCATATCTCCTTCTTTGTAAAACTTTATGTATCGAAGCACAGCGCGCAGGACTTCAGAGAATTTCTGAAGTAATTTCAGAGAATTACTGTTAAAAATGCTCCTGTTCCTGTTGAACATGTTGGTCTGTTGGACAGTGAGGAGGATTGAGAGACGTTTTTTGGTAGAAAAAAGAATCCATGTTTGAGAAACTGATTAAATGTTAAACCTCATGTAACATATTTTATTATTTACAACATGTTTTTATTTTGCTTTAATCATATTTTTTTAAACCAGAGGAACATATTTTCTTATTTACTGCATGCTCTTTGTAAGATCTTATGACATTTATCACATTTGACCAGATTTTATAACATTTCCTTATTGTGTGCATTTTAGAGATTTTATTAAACCATGTTCAGTAAAGTGACAATAAAATATTTTTTCCAGTTCTGTTTCTTTTTTACATTTTTTAAAATAAATAATCAGAATTATTCTTGTTTTTAATATGGTGTATAATTTGCACACAAGTTTCGTTTTACACAAACAGTAGTTTTTTTTTTTTTTTTATTCTGAGCCATTGATGAAAGAAAGTGACTTGCTGTGGTGACTCCTGAAGGGAAGAAGAGGAATCATACAGACCAGAACCAGTGGTCCACCTCAGTTCCTGCAGCAGTGACATCTTTCTAACAGCAGCTTAGATATTTGTTTTAATCATATTACCATAGAACTGTTCATTAGGATGAAGTTTAGTTCAGGCTTCTAATAAGAACCCACTTCTGTTACAGAGTCCAAACAGAAGATGCTGGATGAGTGGAAACGTGTTGAACAAATAAAGACGTGTGGGCAGCATGAGACAGGATAGATGTCCCATGAGTTTAAATCTTCATCAGAAATATGAAGGACATGCTGGACTTTAAGGATTGCTGAGGAAAGAGAAAGATGGATTTTATTTAATTGAATATTTTGATTTTACGGTACAAAAGCATTTGAAACTTGAAGTAGATTAGTTTCCATTAAATGTTCCAGTTGTTTATGAGAAAACTATAAGCTGAAGAACTTCTTCAGACTGGACAATGTTTCTGACCAGTTCTGCTGTTTTTACTTCATTAAACCAGGGTCTTGATTTTGAGAAGAGCACCACACGCAATCTGCCGATCATGGTGGAGAACGAGGTGCCGTTTGTTTTCTTACTGCCAGCTTCCACCAGTAGCTGACTGTAAGCTACTGTCAGTATTTCTTTGAAATACTTGGATTTCTTTATTCAGGTTTCTCATCTTTTCTCCTCTTTGGTCTTCCTCTAAGCCTCTTTCCTGGTGGTGCCAAACCCAGCATCCTTCTTCCAAATCTTGCAAAATAAAAGATGGATGTTTCTTCATATTATTGTAAACGTATTTTATAGTCAATTATTAAATAAGATAAGAGGCAGATTTACAAAAGAAATCAACTACTTATAAGAAAATCCTTTATTCCTTTCCTATGAGTTGTGTAACCCTTAGAAAGACACTAAGTTGAAATCAGGAGGAGCAAGACAAGGAGCAAGAAGGGCGTGTAAATACCGGTGTGGGCCTTTGAAAAGAAGAGAGACCAGAAGAGAGACCCTCTCTGCTCTCCCACACATGCACAGTGTCTGAAAAACACATTTACCCCTCTCTGCCATCTAGCAGAGAGAAGGTCACAAGGTTAGCTGCAACAAAATGTAGTTTCTCTGCTCAGAAGTAATTCTTGGGCCACATTATCAATGCAAAGGGAAAAGTCTCTCCTCCAAACATCTGCCATCCAACAGGTGCTTAAACCTGTCTCAGTGAAACAGCTCCTTTCTTGGTCTTTGTTTTTACAATAGAACCTTTGTTCCAAATTTTCAACTATGTCTAGACATCGCTATGCTCTTACTCATTCTAAGGCCATGTCCGCTCCTGTCCTGTGGATCTGAAGCTGATCAAGCATTCAGTAACTTTAAAATAGCTCCCCAGGTTTCTACTCTCCTTCCTACCACGGAGGATAGCACACCTCATGACTGTGTTGCTGAACTATCTCTTACCTGTACTCCTCATCCTGACTTGCTTGACCGACCCCTTGACAACCCTGACTTTGTTTTCTATGTTGATGTCTCTGCCTCTCGTGACCCGCAAACAGGTAGCTGTTGTGCTTGTTATGCTGATTATTCGGACCATGACACAGTGGAGTCCGCCCCTCTGTCATCTCATTACTCTGCTCAAACCTCTTGTGGCTCTCACTCGTGCATGTTTTTTTGGCAGACAAATGTGTTACTATTTTACGCGGATGGGTGTTTTGCCTTCCGCGTCTTGCATGATTATGGCCAGTACTCTCGTTACTGTGGGGTTTTATAAAACCATAGTGCTGTTTACAAATTCTTACTTCAGACCTTAGATCCATCTCCACCTCCTTGCTGATCAGCGTAGCGTATAGGTCATGATGGGCTGCTTGTTTCGCCTTTGCCACCTTTACTTTGACCTTACGCTGTATCTCCCTCTACTCGTGCCCACTCCCCTGATGTACACTTTGTAAATATTTCTTAATTTTAATTTATTACTTTAATTTTCCTACAGATCTGAACTTGTGCTGTAACAAAAGAAATTTCCCTTCGGGGAAGAATAAAGTATTCTGAGACACACCTGAAGGGTAAACACAGGAGGAGATGGAGCAATCCTAAAAAAACAGTTTTTATTTATCTAGAATTCAATCTGAAAGTATTTTAGAGTGGAGCTGCAGTCGGAGCTACTCTCTGTGTTTCTATCAGAAGGAAAATAAACTGAGTTCATCTTTTCTTTCTCTACAACCGACTCCAATACAGGTGAGTCCAGCTGCTCATATTTACTGGCTTTGAAGCCAAACTGAGAGTTTCGGGTAAACAGGAAGTTTCCCTCCAAACTCATCAGATAAACTCAGTCATGGAGAAAACTTCACACCACATAGAAGGAAATGTTTTTATCTTGGAGGGGGAGTACAGTAGTATGGGTCTAGGCAGAGTGGTGGAGGTTAGGGGGCTCACAGGTGGAGAAGGTTAATACCCAACGGTTCATGTAAATGTGCTGCGTGCATGCACGCACTTGTCTCACACATGAGGAAGTGTGTGTGTGTTGTTGGGGTGGATGAAAAGCATAATAGTAACTGTGTCTCCATCGTAACGTCTGTAAGTAATATCAGACATGATCATGAGAGGCTGAGGGGCCTTCTTCTGGCCGTGGCTCCTGGTTGCAGGCTCGTGTGCAGCACCCCCTCTTATTATGTGGGGTGTCTATGGCTCTCTGGTTGCGTTTTGTTGGAACATTAAGTGTGTTTGTTGAACAAAAATAAGAAAATCAGGGGAAATTAAATAAAAAAAATACTTTAAAATTAGAAAATCAATGTAATTTGCTTAAAAATATTTTCAATTCTTTTATTAGGTCTCTGGTTTCTGCTGAGAAGTTTTGAAGCACCAGGAAGACGTCATGGCTGAAGCACCCGGTGAGGTTTTATTTTCTAGAAACAACTTTACCCTGCAGATGAAGTTATGTGTGTGTGTGTGTGTGTGTGTGTCAGGAGGAGATGGAGAACAGAGTGTTATTCCACTTAATTCACCAAGTATGACCACTGAAGAAAGAAGAATTGTTTCAAAAGCACATGAAAATTTAAGTTGGATAAAAATAACATATTATTTTACTGTGTTTTCAATTTAACTTCTAAGTTTTTTATCAATATCGATGCTGAAATAATTTTGTTAAAATGTGTGTTTTCTATCTTTCCAGGTGGAAAACGTTTCAAACGCAGCAGGAGCACCGAGCTTTTGAGCCCTGACCGTGAGTTTCTCTTAAAAGTTTGTGAATGAAAATGTGAGTTAGGTGTGGAGGCTAAATGAGATTTGATTGGTTGTTCTCTGAAGACAGGAAGTTAGGATTCAGGAGTGATTTTAAAAACTTTTAAGATTAAATCTGCCAAACTCGACATTTTCATAAAAGATAAGCTTACGATCTAATGTGGGCTTTGTGGATGGTTGTTCTCTCAATGAACCTGGGAGCTATGTCCTTGGGAGCTAAATGTCCCTGGTAGGATCACCCATAGAAACTCTAATAAATCTGCTTTTTATTTCTTCATCTGAGCCTGTCTGTTGGGTCAAAGGTATATTTTTGGCTTCAGCTCCACAACATGACAATCCCTGTCTAAATTTTTTTTTTGTTTGTGTTTTTGAAGAACTTCCTTCTTTGATTTATTTTGTTTTTATCTTTTATTTTCTTTCAGTGTCGGAGCAGAGGATTCTTCTGCTGGGAGGAAACTGGTCTGACAGGAGTTCAGTGGGAAACTTTGTACTGGGATTTGATGCTTTTAACAAAGATCATCAGTCTTTTTGCAGCATTAAGAAAAAAGTGGAAAATGATGAATTATCCATCATCAATTCTCCAGACCTGCAGTTTCCTTCATCAGAGTTTCTAAAAGACTGTATGAAGGTCTCAGATCCTGGACCTCATGTCTTCCTGCTGCTGGTGCAGCCTGAAGATTTCACAGAGAAACAGAAAGATGACCTCTGCAGGCTCCTCCAGAGTTTTACTGACCAATCATTCAATCATTCACTCATTCTGATTTTAAATCCCAAAAAGCAAAGTTCAGCTCTGATGGAAAATCCTCCGTTAAAGGAGATGATCAAAAAATGTAAATACAGATATTTGAAGCAGGAGAACCTTGAACGTCCAGAGCTGCTAACTCGCATTGACCAAATAATAACAGAAAATAACGAAAAACATGTGAGACACGAGGCGTCTGAGAAAACAACAGGAAGTTTAACACAAAAGATGCGTGAGTTTAAAATAACTTTAAGTTTGAAGAGAAAGTATTTTATACTAATTGTTTTCTATTATTTTTACTTCCTTCTGCTTTATTTTATAGGTCGGACCAGTGATCCAAAAGCAGACAAGTTTTCATCTCCAGACAGTCAGAGTATTAGGTGAGTATAATGTTTCCCTAAATAGTGATAAAATGAATGAATTTAAGAAGTGAAGCCAGAAGTTTAAGAATGTTTCTGTTGGAAAAATGTGTTCAGAACCAGATTATTGAGTAAAACTAAGAGTTTTTCATCTGTGATTCATAAGATATTCTTTGGTTAGATGTTGTGAGGATGGAAGTAAGCAGAAAGGGTGATGGTGTTTTTGTGAGAAGTGAAAGAGAGATAACTTTTGAGCATGAAGCAGACTTTTTGCCTGAAGGGAAGGAGAGATTTGGTGTTTGATGGTGAAAGAGAACTGATCGATTTTTGTAGATTCAGTGAACCAGGACTGATGGGGGCAGTGTGGAGCTAGATTTGTTGGAGAGGTAGAGTTGGGTGTCATCTGCATTGCAGTGGAAATGGATGTAATGTTTCTGGATAATATGACCAAATGAGAAAAAGCAGATGATATAGAGAAGGGGGCCAAGGGACCAAAGAACCATGAGCGAGTCCAGAGTTTGAAATGAATAAACTGCATACGGTCAGACGGGTAGGAATGAAACCAGGTGAGGACGGTGCCAGAGATGTCGATCATAGAGAGTCTGTTCAGGAAAATGAATTAAGAAATGGTGTCAAAAGCTGAACCAAGATCAAGCAAAGGAAGAATGAAAATTTATCCAGAGTCAGCAGACAGGAGAAGGTCATTAGTCGTTTTAAGAAGAGCAGTTCCAGTACTGTGAAGAAAACCAATCTGGTTTCCGTCCCGTTCCATTGACGTAGGTCGGGGTGCCCAACCATTTGGTTTCAGTCTGATGGAGGACTGATCCCAAGTCGACCGCCAGGTGTGTAGTGAAAAAAATGTAAAAGTACAGAAAGCATACAGAGAGCAGTGAGTACAGTGAGCATCCTGTAACCAGAAGGTTGCTGGTTTGATCTCTTGCCCAAACTTCATCCTGAGGTGTCCTTGAACAAGACACCAGACTCCAATTGCTCCTCATGGTGGTTTGCACCTTGCATAGCAACTTCCACCATCAGGTGTGAATGGGTTAACATACGTTGCAAAGTAACGCGCTTTGAGAACCAACACAGAAAAGAGCCACTCAAGTAGAGTTCCTTGATCACTATTTACCTTTTACTTCTCTGTTGCCCGCAACCCTCCAGTTACAGGATGCATTCCTAACCAATTGGACATCCTCCCTTATAAGAAGTAGCTTTCACCTACGTAATTTTTTTCTAAATGCTGTTTTTCTGCCTCCTGCCAGGTCAAACATGTCTGCTGGAAGCCATCAGAGATCTGAAGATCAGTTCCTGTGCTCCATCTGTCTGGAGATGTTCATTGATCCAGTCAGCACACCTTGTGGGCACAACTTCTGTAAAACCTGCATTACTCACCACTGGCAAAGAAAGCGTCTGTATGATTGTCCCTTGTGTAAAGAGAAGTTTCCCATCAAACCTCAGCTGAAGGTCAACACTTTACTCTCTGAAATGGTTTCTCAGTTCAGACATGAAGCTCAGCAGGAAGCCAGCAGCAGCAGCTCAGAGCAACAAGCTGCCAGACCAGGAGAAGTTCCCTGTGACCTCTGCACAGGAACCAAACTAAAGGCCCTGAAGTCCTGCCTGGTGTGCGCGACCTCCTACTGTCACACTCACCTGGAGCCTCATCTGACACTCCCAGGTCTGAGAAAACATCAGCTGATGGAGCCTGTGGAGAACATGGAGGACAGGATGTGTAGGAAGCATGATAAACCTCTGAAGCTGTTCTGTAAGACCGACCAGACCTGTGTCTGCTCGCTCTGTTCTTTTTTAGACCACAAGAGTCATGAGTTTGTTCCACTGAGAGAAGAATTTGAAGGAAAGAAGGCAGAGCTGGGGAAGACCGAGGCTGACATTCAGCAGATGATCCAGAAGAGACGACTGAAGATTCAGGAGCTCAAAGAGTCGGTGAAGATCAGTAAAGATGCTGCAGACAGAGAGACAGCAGAAGGTGTTCAGGTCTTCACCGCTCTGATGGAGGCTGCTCAGAGAGACCTGGACCAGCTCATCAAGGAGATCCAAGACAAACAGAAAGCTACAGAGAAACAAGCTGAAGACCTCATCAAAGATCTGGAACAGGAGATCTCTGAGCTGATGAAGAGGAGCTCTGAGGTGGAGCAGCTCTCACACTCTGAAGACCACCTCCACCTCCTCCAAAAGTTCTCCTCCCTGAAAGCTGCTCCACCCACCAAGGACTGGACAGAGGTCAGAGTTTATCCACCATCATATGAGGGGACGGTGATGAGAGCTGTGTCTCAGCTGGAGGAGACCATCAGGAAGGAGAGGAAGAAGCTGGATGTTAAAGCTGAGATTAAGAAGGTCCAGCAGTTTGCAGTAGATGTTACTCTGGATCCTAAAACAGCTCATCCATACCTCGTGCTGTCTGATGATAGAAAACAAGTTCATCATTGTGATGTGGAGAAGAATCTTCCAAATAATCCAGAGAGATTTTCCTACTTTGTCAATGTTTTAGGAAGTCAGAGTTTCTCTTCAGGAAGATTTTACTTTGAAGTTCAAGTTAAAGGAAAATCTGACTGGGATTTTAGAGTGGTTAGGAGGTCCATCAACAGGAAAGGAGTTTTTAAACCTAATCCTCAGAACGGTTTCTGGACTATTTGGTTGAGAAATGGAAATGTGTACAAAGCCAATGCCGGTCCTTCAGCCAATCTCCATCTCCAGTCTGCTCCTGAGAAAGTGGGCGTGTTTGTAGATTATGAGAAGCGTGTGGTCTCCTTTTATGATGTAGGCACTGCAGCTCTGATCTACTCCTTCACTCGCTGCTGCTTTAATGAGAAACTCTACCCATTCTTTAGTCCTGGTGTAAACTATGGAGGTAAAAACTCTAGTCCTCTGATCATCTGTCCTGTCAACCAAACAGGCTGATGATTTCTCCTGAAGAAGGAATCTGTTTCATCAGCAGTTTCAGTCTGAGAGAGTCTGTAGGTGAAGTTCTACTGGTGGACTGATGAGGTTGGAAATGTCTTTCTCCTGTTTCTTCTGTCTCCATGTTTCTCTGTAGGTGATGTAATCTGAAATCCCAGTCCTACTGTAGGTACATTCCGTCTGTCCATCCAAGGAGAGGATCTCTTCTCATCGATAGTCTTTCAGTCTTTCTGCAAAGCTTTGGAACGAAACCACTGATCCCTACTGAGACTTACAATAGAAGACATTCCTCCAACTATTTCTGCTACTGTGGGTCTTAATTTGTGTTTGATGTCAGAGTGCAGCATGTGCGTCACATCTACCAATCAACGCATGACTTTGAATCAATCCAATCATTTTGATTTCCATGCCTCGAGCAGTCAGTCAGTCAGTCAGGTCAGAAGCTGTGTGGAAGTCAGAGGAGAGTTTGAGCAGCAGGAGCTGTCGTATACAGTGTCGTTCCCCAAGTAAATGAGCGTTCATAAACAATGTAAACTGTGGAATTGGCCAGGTTCTTCGGTTCCCCCGGAAACTGATGGCGAGCTAGAAGGCCTAGAGTTTTACAAAAACCTTGTATTGGACCATAATCCCAGCCGATGCCTGTCTGCCGATACAGTAGGATGTTTCTGAATTAACCTCTCAGACTCAGACGTGGGATAACACATAAACTGTGGGTGGGGATCAATTGAACCGTCAACTACTATTTTGCATTCGGATAAACCTTAGAGTATTTACTTAGAGTTTATTTAGAGTATTACTTAGAGTATTTACCAGAGCTGTATAAATTTGTATATGTTGGTATATACTGTATATATATTTTTTAATGGCCATTCCCACTGGGTTGTTGTACTGCACTTTGTATGTTCATGTTTGTAACTTTTTAAATTGTTAAATACATAGTGTTTAAACAAAACTTAAAACGTCAGGCTCTACCACTCTCTCCCGTGGGCGAAATTCTAGACTTATTGTACATTTTTATTGCCCACAACAAAAGGAAAATTGCTACACAGTGTTCATAACGGGAATACAAAATTGTTCATAATAAAGTATTTTCAATTCAATTTTTTTTATCTACAGATTATCAGGAGACGTGAACGCCTCATAAATATTTTTATTGATGTTTTTTTTTTTCTTTTAGATGATAATCTTTGCATTTAATTGTTAGTTCACAATAACTGTATTTGTCATGGTTCCCTTGACCATCACCAAAGGGAGCCCAGGACCGCCCCTCATCTCCCTAATACGGGACACCTGAGGGTGATTGACCTGGTGCTTATTTAAAGGCTGTCTGCCTTTCCTTCAGTGTCGGATCTCCATGCCTTCCAGCCAGGTCTTCCTTGCTGCCTGACTAAGAGATCATTTTGAACATTAACCATGTGAGATTCCTCTGAACCGCGTGTTTACTTTTACAGCTTTACTGGACTCTTTTACTAAATAAATCTTGTTTGTCATCCTGCACTTTGGATCCTCCTCCTCCTTCTGCACCCACATCGTGACAGTATTCCTTTTCTTTCAATACTTTAACAAATGTTTTGAAAAGCAGAAGATTTAAACGAGCAAAACAAAACTGGATTTAGTGTGTAATAATAAACATGTATCTGTTGTCGTCATAGCTACAGTTTGCTTACATGATTGTGTTTCCTCCAGCAGAGAGTAAAAACCCGGATGAGAGTGGAATCGAGAGCACAAGTCTCTCTTAACGCTCCATAAACTGTTGATTTCTTAGAACAATATTCAGGCATTTTCTACATTTCAGGTAGAAATTGCTGAAAGATTTGTTTATATTGAACAGTTTATTTTTTATTTCTGTGTTTGGTCTAGAAGCTCATTCTCAAGATCTTTTACTAATTGGTCTTTACTTGTAGAATTTTTGATGCAGGGAAGAAATTGATCATTTTATTTGCTGATTTTAATCAGTTTTTGTTTTTTGGGGGAAAATTAGAAAAAGTTAAATATCTTTTCCTTTTATTTGTTTTTAGAGTTTTTAACTCTGTTCTGGAGAAGGATGGATATCTGAACATAAGAACTTACATATTAACTAATCAATGGATCTCTTTAAAAATATTAGACAATATTAACATGTGAAATTAAAATGTATTGAATCATAAACACACTGTACATGTTTTAAATGATTAACTTCAACAATAAAAACTACTGCAAAAACAAACAAAGACGTCAGAGTTTTACTCTACACTTTCATTTAGAGGAAATTATAGGTAATTTGTCTTTTTTTCCCCCACTGGGCATCACACAGCAATCAATTGACATGTAAAGTGGGGATTGGTTGTCATTAGGAAACCAGACTTTAAGATTACTATGTGTACTGCTGTTTGATATGGTGAGGGACAGGCTGACAGACGAGGTTAGACAGGAATCTCCATGGACAGTGATGTTTGCAGATGACATTGTGATCTGTAGTGAGAGGAGGGAAGAGGTGGAGGAAAAGCTGGAGAGGTGGAGGTTTGCACTAGAAAGAAGAGGAATGAAGATTAGTCAGAGTAAGACAGAGTACATGTGTGTGAATGAGAGGGATCCAAATGGAAAAGTGAGGTTACAGAGAGAAGAGATAAAGAAGGGGGAAGATTTTACGTATCTAGGATCAACAGTCCAGAGCAATAGAGAGTGTGAAAAAGAGGTGAAGAAGCGTGTTCAGGCAGGCTGGAACAGGTAGAGAAAAGTATCAGGTGTGATGTGTGACAGAAGAGTTTCAGATAAAATGAAAAGGAAAGTGTACAAAACCGTGATGAGAGCGGCCATGCTGATTGGTCTAGAGACAGTGTGGTGAGAGCGGCCATGCTGATTGGTCTAGAGACAGTGTGGTGAAAGCAGCCATGCTGATTGGTCTAGAGACAGTGTGGTGAGAGCGCCCATGCTGATTGGTCTAGAGACAGTGTGGTGAAAGCAGCCATGCTGATTGGTCTAGAGACAGTGTGGTGAGAGCGCCCATGCTGATTGGTCTAGAGACAGTGTGGTGAGAGCGCCCATGCTGATTGGTCTAAAGACAATAACACTGAGGAAAAGACAGGAAGCAGAGATGGAGGTAGCAGAGCTGAAGATGCTGAGGATGTCTCTGGGAGTGACCAGGAGGGACAGGATTACAAATGAGTATAGAAAAAAAAAACATTATTATTACTATTTTTTTTGTAGTTACTTTTCTATGCTGTAAAAATAGGTGGTATTAGTACAAAAAAAAAAACAAGTCTACATTAATTTAACAATAGTGAAAATAACACGTTTCTCTTGCTCTGTTCCTGGCACCCCTTGCATGCACGATACACCCAGCATTTGCCTATACTGCCTAAAGGCATCTATGAGGTGTTTCAGGCACGTCCCTCTGGGAGGAGACTCAGAATAAGGCCCCAGACCAGCTGGTGAGACTCTGTCTAACAGCTGGACAGGGAACAACTCGGGATCCTCCCGGTTGAGCTGGAGGATTTAGCTGGGGAGAGAGAGGAGCCTGGGTTTCCCATCTGAGGCTGCTGGCCCGGTGACTAGGTGTCCTGACGAGATCTGTGACCATCGAGATCTGCGACTTTGCGCATCTGTGCATGCCCAGATATCTCCCCCTACCCCCTCGTCCCCCTCTCCCACACACACACTTCCATCCAACTGATCGAACCATTGAGATCTTCGACCTGCCAGACTTCTATTGGAATTAACGTTAGGGTTAGTTTTCAGAATTCCAATCTATCGAGCTCTGCGACCGGTTGCAGATCTCGACAGAACACCATCCCCAAATAAGTAGATGAGGATACAACGGATCAAAGGGTGGGGCAAGGAATCTACAGGTAACATTATGCTCACATTTAAGCCAAAAAAAGTTTCAACACAAAACATTCTTGCCCTCAGACTCTCCTTCTCGGTGAGTAAAAACTCATAATAAACAGATGTGTGAAAAAAGAAGAAGCTGATGGAGATCCACATGTATGAACAGGTAATGTACACCTCGGACTGTTAATAAAATAACAGCTAATCTAGCTGCTTTACAGGAAGAAACCAAAACTGGGCTTCTTCCTGATGGATGTGGAAGTAACTGGAAACAGCTGAGCAGAACAAGCGATGAGAAGAGGAGGACGGGACAGGTAAGCCAGGAATCAGACGAGGCCATGTGGATACGTCAAGCATTGAGGACTTTCGCGTCTCATCATCTTGAATCACATGCAATCAAAGATTCTGCTTTAGAAACGTGGATTGGACGTTGAATGACATAAAAAGTAATCTGTTAAGCATTCATCATGTGTTTTATTCAGTGTTTTTTATTTACATAAACTCAAACTTTAAGAATAAGAAATAAGATAACACCATTATGTTTGAACAAAAAAAAAACTTCTAAAATTCCAAGTCTTAATCTAACTGTGTTTATTTACTGAAAAATCTCTTGTAAAAAAAGACTTTTTTTCACCCTGAATTTAAACTTCTGGGAAAGCTTGTTTCTGGAACATCTGTAATTAATTTATTCCCTCTGTTTTTGCAGAAACTGGAACGTTTTTTCAGTCACTGGGAGGAGAGAAAAACACCAAACATATTGTGTAACAGATTTCTCTCTGAGAACATTGAAAGAACACGTCTGAAGAAATGGAGACTATTTGTTTAAGAGTTTGTGTTTTTTTATTCCTCATGATTCAGGTGAGACTCTACGACACGTTCTTTTTACTTTTTATTGCTCCTGTGTGGTGACAGGTAGTACATGAGTCTCTTTTTTACACACTTTTCATCCGGACATTCTGTTCCAGCAAACATAATGTTTAGAAAACTAAAGTTTGATTCTAAAATATCTACAAAGATGTAAAGAGTGACTTCATGCAGGTTTAGGTTTGATCAAAGTTTAATTTACTTTGATTTTATTACACAGTCCAGTGTGAAAACAAAGATCCCTTCTTTCAGTTTATTTTACTTTGAATGTTTTTATTCATCCACACACTGATCTGTTGGACTCAATCCACACATTCATTTTTAAATATATCTTGATTTAGAAAAACAAGGAACATTCCAAGTATGTAACGTACGATATTTCATGTACAGATATTTTTAATCCTCATCTCTCACACTTTTGCTGAAAAACAGCTAAATAATGACAAACTTCTTCTTCTCCTTTCGGCATTTCCCTTCAGGGGTCACCACAGCAAGTCAGTTTCTTCCATCTAACCCTATCTGCTGCATCCTCTTCGGTCACACCAACTATCTTCATGTCTACCTTCACTGTATCCATGAACCTCCTCTTTGGTCTTCCTCTAGTCCTCTTTCCTGGTGGTTCCAAACCCAGCATCCTTCTTCTGATGTACTCTCTCTCTCTCCTCTGCACATGTCCAAACCATCTCAGTCTGGCCTCTCTGACTTTAAAACCTCTAACATGTGCTGTTCCTCTGATCCTGTCCATCCTGGTCACTCCCAGAGAGATCCTCAGCATCTTCATCTCTGCTACCTCCATCTCTGCTTCCTGTCTTTTTCTGAGTGCTACTGTCTCTAGACCAATCAGCATGGCCGGTCTCACCACGGTTTTGTACACTTTTCCTTTCATTTTATCTGAAACTCTTCTATCACACATCATACCTGATACTTTTCTCCACCCGTTTCAGCCTGCCTGCACACGCTTCTTCACCTCTTTTCCACACTCTCCATTGCTCTGGACTGTTGATCCTAGATACTTAAAATCTTCCACCTTCTTTATCTCTTCTCCCTGTAACCTCACTTTTCCATTTGGATCCCTCTCATTCACACACATGTACTCTGTTTTACTCTGACTAATCTTCATTCTGATTCTTTCTAGTACAAACCTCCACCTCCCCAGCTTTTCCTCCACCTCTTCCCTCCTCTCACTACAGATCACAATTTATGATAACATTTATGATAAAAAACAGCATTAGCGTAGGACATGAGCCCCAGGGGCAGCCATAGATGTGCATGCTGAGTTCTTCTGAACAATCTGTGCTCATTTTATCAAGAAAGTAGTGCACAGATGCTGTCATGCAGGACACTCAATCACAATTAATCAGGAGCTATTGGTCTTTGATGTCTGGAACAGGGACACCTCAACATGAGCTGCAAGCAGGGGTTTGAACCTGCAACCCTATAGTTTACAAGTCAAACTCTACCCTCTGAACTATGGCTTCCAGCTGTGGTTAAAGAGCCATTAAGCTGTAAAGTAGAAGTCTGATATAAAAGCAGATCTCTTTGTCGTTGGAGATTGTTCTGATTAAACTAATTTGACATCTTTGGAATTCAAGAGAATTTTTTTTCTCTGTCAGTCTTCACAGGTCACATGTTACAGTTGTACAGCAGGGTTTGGTTCAGACATGATTACTTTCACAGTTCCCAAACAGCGACTGGAGCGTGGTATGAAACTTGGGAAAGGTAAGAACCTAAAAACTGCAGAGACGCATAGGACTATTAACCGAGTCACAACAAACAGGCTTCATTTAACATCATCAGGTTTAGAACAGCATCTTCTTCTCCTTTAAGGAGACGTTTCCTCCATCGATCTTCTGCATTATGTCCTCCTTCACTATGTCCTCCTCTATGGTCCTCCTCCAGACCTCCTGCCTGTCACATCCAAACTCCTTCTGCAGATGTATGATTTGCCCACAGGCCAGAGTTTGGTACCCCTAGTGTAAGGTTTGGTACAGGAAGTCCTGATCAAGTGAAAAACTTTAAGCTTCACAGTTTTCTTGTTTTGTTTGTCAGAAAGTTTATGTTTTGTTTATGTTAAAAATTAAATGAAGTTTTAGGTCAATTCATTCAGTCAAATCTTGTTTTTTTTGTACTTTCAGACTTTCTGCAGCCCCCTAGTGGTCGTTTTTGCACTTTCAAGTTACTGTCCCTCGTAAATCACATGTAAATACACTTTGTTTAGAGAAAAACAAACAAAAACCCAAATCACTGTCATTCTTTTAAGCAGAAAAAAAAACAAGCAGATTTTTTTTACTTAGCACCGCAGAAAAAAATCCATCAGAGGCATCAAACAAGAACGAAAACACACCAAAAACTTTAGACTGTAGATTTTAAATTAATGTAAAAAGTTTTCATATTTTTAAGCAATAAGTATCAAAGTTTAGTTAAAATAAAAATATTTTTTTAATCAATCTTGTTATCCAGAAACCTGCCCAAAGAGCCTCCAGAGAAAACAAGAGAGCAACTACCTGAAAGTTAACTCTTAATCTGTGGAGATGACTAAAACAAGAAGCACCTACAAATCTGAGACCATAGTCCTCAACTGGAAAAGGGTGGAGTACCTCGAGCAGGTCAGGGACAAGGTTCCGTCCCAAGTATCTCAGGCTATGTTCACAGTGGGGGAAGGATAGAACGGGAGATTGACAGATGGATCGGTGCGTTGTCTGCAATAACTAGACCTGCTGCATCGGTCTGTTGTGGAGAATAAAGAGCTGAACCGAAAAGCAAAGCTCTGGATTTAACAATTAATCTAGATCCATGGTAACCAGGATACGCTCCTACTCTCACCATGGTAACCAGGATCTACGTTCCGACCCTCACCATGGTAACCAGGATCTACGTTCCTACCCTCACTATGGTAACCAGGATTTATGTTCCTACCCTCACCATGGTAACCAGGATCTACGTTCCTACCCTCACCATGGTAACCAGGATCTACGTTCCTACCCTCACTATGGTAACCAGGATCTACGTTCCTACCCTCACTATGGTAACCAGGATTTATGTTCCTACCCTCACCATGGTAACCAGGATGTACGTTCCTACCCTCACCATGGTAACCAGGATCTATGTTCCTACCCTCACCTTGGTGACCAGGATTTATGTTCCTACCCTCACCATGTTAACCAGGATCTACGTTCCTACCCTCACCATGGTAACCAGGATCTACGTTCCTACCCTCACTATGGTAACCAGGATTTATGTTCCTACCCTCACCATGGTAACCAGGATGTACGTTCCTACCCTCACCATGGTAACCAGGATCTATGTTCCTACCCTCACCGTGGTGACCAGGATTTATGTTCCTACCCTCACCATGGTAACCAGGATGTACGTTCCTACCCTCACCATGGTAACCAGGATCTACGTTCCTACCCTCACCGTGGTAACCAGGATCTACGTTCCTACGTTCACCATGGTAACCAGGTACTACGTTCCTACCCTCACCGTGGTAACCAGGATCTACGTTCCTACCCTCACAATGGTAACCAGGTTCTACATTCCTACCCTCACCGTGGTAACCAGGATCTACGTTCCTACCCTCACCATGGTAACCAGGATCTACATTCCTAACCTCACCGTGGTAACCAGGATCTATGTTCCTACCCTCACCGTGGTAACCAGGATCTACGTTCCTACCCTCACTATGGTAACCAGGATCTACGTTCCTACCCTCACCATGGTAACCAGGATCCACATTCCTACCCTCACCATGGTAACCAGGATCTACGTTCCTACCCTCACCATGGGAACTAGGATCTACGTTCGTAGAGTTGTTGCTCCTCTGGGCTGAGAGAAGTCAGATGGGATGGTGCGGGCATTTGGTTAGGATACCTCTGAAACGCCTTAAGGGTGAATTGTTCTGTTCCACCAGGAGGAGACCCAGAGGCAGACCACTGACCCACTGCAGAGACTATGTCTCACAGCTGGACAGGGAACACCTCTAGATCCTCCCGGGTGAACTGGCGGATGCAGCCAGTGTGAGGGAAGCCTGGGTATCCGGCTTCAGGCTGCTGTCGCCACGACCCGGGTCCAGATAACTGGAAGACGACGGTATGGAACAAAAAAAAATGTTTGAACATTATTGGTGCAATAAAATAAACAAACTTTTCTCCTGAATTCGTTCTGTTCCGTCGTCTTCCACTCATCCGGGGCCAGGTCATGGGGGCAAAGATTCTACAGACTATTTTACACATTTTTGTTGCACTTTAACATTTAAATTTGTAATAAAAACATTGTGTTTTTAATGCAACATATTTTAAATGTTTGATTCTGTTTATATTTTATACTGTTTTAATTGCTGTTTGTTTCATGTTTAGTCCTTTTTTTATTTACAGTGAACTTCACAGACTGCACGGACCGCACAACATTTCTTTTCAACACAAATGATGATCATTTCATGGTCAAGGCAGACGGGACTTTAGTGGTATGTAAAGAAAATCTTAGTTTCAGTCCTTTGACAGACTGGTTTCCATCTGATCCTCAGACTCAGACCTCATGCTCCTCAGAGTTTGGTTTTAATTTGCTTCTAAAAGCTGAGGTCTTGAAAGCAAAGCAAATACAGGAACGTGGGTAACTAGCCACCTCTGGGAAGAAGAAATAGGAATATTTATTAGCAAAAGTCTTCTTTTTTTTTTTTTAACACAGTGTGTGTTTCTGAGTTGCATTACTTTCTGCTGTTTGTCCTTCCAGGTGAAGAGAGAGATCCTTCTTCATAAAGGACATCCAGGCTTCTCTATCTACACCTCAGACTCTCCAAGTCACAAACTTATCATTACACTGATGGTGTTGGAGCGGCAGAATGAAGAGCATCACCATGGTGAAGTGGATTCCGGTTCCAACACAGAGGTGGGATTAAAGTTCCCTGATGAGATCCACATGCTTCATCTTGGTGCTGCTGGTTCTAGAGAAAGACTTAACATCAGAAAAATCAAATCCAATTTATTGAAGACATTTTCTGTCTTATTAACAAATAAAATAAAAAAAGGGACCTGCATCCAGGCCGTGCTTGATAAAAGCATGAACAGAGCGTCAGACTGGGATTGGTATTTATAGTTCCAGGAAACTCTTAGGGTCTTTAAAACAGGATGTGTTTTAGGATGTCACAGTTCAGCCCTGATCAGATGTTTCTTTCAGACTGAAGGTGATGAACCTGTTCCTATTCTCCATTTCCCAACAACTTCTGGACAGAGGAGGAGGAAGAGACAATGGATCTTGCCTCCATTAAGGGTGGAAGAAAATGGCAGAGGACCATTCCCTCAAAAAATTACTCAAGTAAGAAAAAAACTGTCGTTATTGGTGGTTATTTTTTTATTAATTTCTCATTCAGTAAATGTTTTTCAAAATTTAATAGCTATGTATGTTGCCTGAATGCTTCCTGTTTGTCATGTTTGTCATGTCATCATCAAGTTGTCATGTTGAGGAAAATGAAATCATTCTGCCATCTTTACCAGCTAAACTAATGCCAGTGATATGCTAACTAACATAGACCTATTTTATGTTGAGGTGGTAATGAAGGGTGGAAGGCAAGGCAAGTTTATGTGTAGCACAATTCATAAAAAATAATTCAAAGTGCTTCACAAGACAAAAAAAATGCATTAAAATGATAAAACATAGAATCTAATGATTTTTAAAAATAATAATAATAATTAAAACATACTAAAAGAGTAATTAATCAGAAACACAGTTAAACAGAACTGTTTTCAGCCTAGATTTAAACATGGTCACAGTAGAGGCCTGTCTCACGGCCTCTGGAAGTTTGTTCCAGACTTTTGCAGCATAAAATTGAAATGCAGCTTCTCCATGTTTAGTCCTGACTCTAGACATCAGCAGGAGGCCGGTCTCAGAGGTCCTCAGAGTTCTAGATGGTCCATGTTTAGTCCTGACTCTAGACACCAGCAGGAGGCCGGTCCCAGAGGTCCTCAGAGTTCTAGATGGTTCATGTTTAGTCCTGACTCTAGACACCAGCAGGAGGCCGGTCCCAGAGGTCCTCAGAGTTCTAGATGGTTCATGTTTAGTCCTGACTCTAGACATCAGCAGGAGGCCGGTCCCAGAGGTCCTCAGAGTTCTAGATGGTTCATTTTTAGTCCTGACTCTAGACACCAGCAGGAGTCTATCCCTGCTGATTTCAGGTGAAGCAGGGTACACCCCGAACAAGTCACCAGTCAGCTCGTGGGCCACACACACACCTAACCATCCAAATACAAGCTCAATCCTCGGGGAAATTCCTTAGTGGCCAATCAACCTAAAATGCATGTTTATGGAGGGTGGAAGGAAACCAGGGTTCCAAAGAAAACCCACGCATATAATTCTACACAGAAGGGCCTGTGCTTCAAGCCTCGTCCCGCACAGAACTCAAATCCCAACCTTCCTGGTGTGAAGCCACTGTGCTAACCACGGCACCACCGTGCCACCCCTCAGATTTTATAACCAGAGAAAATTTAGATTTTTCATCGTTTCTGGTCACAGTAATGACCCTCTGACTGAAACAAAATGCATCACAGGCCTCAGCTTCTCCACAATGTAACTCTTCCTTTTGTTTATCCAGATTCGCTCTGATCAAGGCGATCCAAGGATCATGCATTACAGCATCACTGGGGAAGGAGCTCATAAGCCTCCTGTAGGTCGTTTCATCATTAACAGAGTTAGTGGTGTTATTTATGTCACTCAGCCACTGGACAGAGAGGAGAAAGATTCATACACAGTAGGTATCTCTGAGCAATGACATAATTTTTTATCCATCATCAGTATTTTACTCTGAAACCTTCAAACAATATTTTTGTTTATGCTTTTGTCATGAAACTAAAATATGCTGAGAAATTAAATTTAATTTAATCTAATGAGGTAAAAATATTATTTTGCAGATAATGGCACATGCTGTTGCTGATGATGGCGAACTTTTGGGGGAACAGATGGAAATTATAATACAAGTGGCCGATCAGAATGACAACAAACCTATCTTCAGTCAAACCGAATACACAGCCTACTTGTCTGAGTCGTCACCTGTAGGTAATGTCAATTCATTCATTTTATTCACTCAAACTTTATTAATGTCTGATTCTATTTTCTTTGTGATGAAAAGTGAGCTGAGCCAAAAAGTAAATCTCTCCCTTTATCAGCTGATTTCTATTCCCACCCTTACTTAGGGTCACTGTAGGTGAAGAAAGGCCCACATAATTTTTCTCAGGAGGGTGGCCGACTCTCGCTCAGAGATAGGGTGAGGAGCTCAGAGTAGAGCTGTCTCTCCTTTGTATTGAAAGAAACCAGATTGGGGGGGTTTGTTGCGTTGGTGTCCTAACCTGGGTGACAGTTTGACTAAGATGATCATCTGATACAGAATCAGAGTAAAACATGGATCTGTGTCCTTGATGTTCTTTAACACGTGTTCCACTTCCTGTGTTTAGTTCTTTTGTAGGTGAGACATGTTTAACATGGAGCCTTCCTCAAAGAAACAATCTTTAAACACACATCAGTTATTTGCTTTGTTTGATCAAGTTTAATCAGCAGAAACGTCCATGAAACATTTGTGCTGTATTTCCTTTTTGCAGGTTCTTCTGTGATTCAGGTTACTGCCTACGATTTGGACCAGCCAGGCCATATGAACTCAGATCTCCGCTACTCGATTGTGAGCCAGACCCCGGAGGAACCTAGTAGTTCAATGTTTGTCATAAACCCAATTAATGGAGAAATCAAAGTCAATTCTCCAGGGGTGGACAAAAAGGTAAGACTTAATGAATAATTCTGTAAAACAACCAGGTCAGACGCTAACGTCTGCTCATTTTCTCTAACCTTTTCTTCTAACAGATGTATCCTGAGTACACTCTGTTGGTACGAGCTACAGATGGAAAGGGAAGGTGGTTGAGTGGTGATGCAAAAGTACATCTGAAGGTGACGGAGAGTAACGACCACGCTCCCATCTTTAATGAGAAATCTGTAAGTAGAACAATGTTACAGTTTGTGAATGATTTCATTATGAAGCTTTTAATTCATTAAGAAGTTTGAAAGAAAACAATGTTCCGTTCCGTCATCTTCTGCTTGTTCCGGGGTCGGGTCGCGGGGGCAACAGCCTCAAGCGGGCAGCCCAGGCCTCTCTCTCCCCGGCTGCATCCTCTAGCTCACCTAGAAGGATCCCAAGTCGTTCCCCGGCCAGCTGTGAGACATAGTCTCTCCAGCGGGTCCGGGATTCAGCTTGACGGCATCCCTCACCACTGGTGTCCACCAGCGGGTTCGGGCGTTGCCGCCATGACAGGCACCGATGACCTTGCGTCCACAGCTTCGGCTTGCCACCTCGACAATAGAGGTGCAGAACAGAGTCCACTCTGACTTGATGTCCCCCACCTCCTCCGGTACCTGTGAGAAGCTCTGCCAGAGGTGTGAGTTGAAACTCTCTCTGACGGAAGGATCAACCAGAAGTTCCCAGCAGACCCTCACAGATCGTTTGCGCCTGCCAGGTCTGACCGGCTTCCTCCCCCACCATCGAAGCCAACCCACAAGTAGGTGGTGATCAGTTGACAGCTCCGCCCCTCTCTTCGCCCGAGCGTCCAAGACATGCGGCCGCAAGTTCGATGAAACAACTATGAAGTCGATCATGGAACTGCGGCCTAGAGTGTCCTGGTGCCACGTGTGCATGTGGACACTCTTATGCTTAAACATGGTGTTCGGTACCGACAATCCGTGATGAGCACAGAAGTCAAGCAGCAGAACACCACTCGGGTTTAGATCAGGGGGGCCGTTCCTCCCAATCACTCCCCTCCAGGTCTCACTGTCGTTGCCCACGTGAGCATTGAAGTCCCCGAGGAGGAAAATAGAGTCCCCGGGGGGTGGCCCCTGCAATACTCCCCCCCAAAGACTCCAAAAAGGGTGGGTAGTCTACACTGCCGTTCGGTGCTTAGCAACAAACGACAGTGAGGACCCGTCTCCCCACCCGAAGGCGGACGGAGGCAATCCTTTCGTCCACCGGGAAGAACTCCAACACACTGGAGCCGAGCTGGGGGGCAACAAGTATGCCCACTCCAGCTCGGCGCCTTTCACTAAGGGCAACTCCAGAATAGTACAAGGTCCAGCCCCTGTCGAGAGGCCTGGTTCCAGAGCCCAAGCTGTGCGTCGAGGAGAGTCCAACTATATCTAGCCGGAAAACAATGTTTCAGTTTCATTTTCAAATGTATTTCCACATCCCAGAATCTGTCGTCTCAAAAGAAAATTAGACTGTTGATCTGAGAAACTCAAAATGAATTTAATCCCAGTCTTCATAGTCCGGTCTTTTCTTGCCCTTTGGTAGGACTGTCTGCTGTGTTTCCACTCTCGTTCTTTGTAGAATCATACCTTGTTGTGAAACTCCCAAATCTTTTCATCGCCACATTCTAGTATCTAGCCTGCCAAGCCACCAGCCAGATTTCCTCACCTCTAAGCCCATCCTTCCTTCAATGAACTGGCAGCACATGGAGACCCAGTTGGAGGAGAGACCCACTCCTAGGATTGAACGTACTTCAGACTAATTAGATCATCGACTATAACGTAGTTCATGTTTGTAGGACGGAGCCAATGGCGTTCATCTAGACTGTAGTGTAGATATGAAGTAACTAATCAGATTGTTTCTGCTTTCCCTGGGCCTTCTAGTAGGTGCAAACTGTGCCTCTGTAGTCAGACCTGCTGGACAGTCACATAGCAAACCAGTTACCAAACACAGATTCAGTGGCAGTCAATGGGAATGGAAATAAATATATTTTTTTGTTTCTTTTTTTTGATCAGCAATCAAAAATTAATGAGGGAGGTCGAATAAATTTGGTGGCGGATTTACTTTAAAGATCATTTTTGAGACAAACTTTTGAGAAGATTTGAACAAAGTAAAGAACTTCAAGCTCCATGGGACAGGTGTCCACATGTGTAGAAAACTTCTCTAGAAATATGAGTTTTAGCATTTCTGAGGAGAGAAAGATGCATTTTTATCTGTTTGAATTGTTTGCTTCAACAACATGTGCTTTGTGTTTTTCAGTACGCTGTGGCAGTGGAGGAGAATCTGGCTGACTCATTTGTGGTTAAAATGTTTGTAAGTGATAACGATGAGGTTAATACTCCTGCCTGGAATGCCAAATTTAAGATTGTTGGGGGTCCTAAAGAACTTTTCTCTGTGGAAACGGGACCGAACAAAAAGGAGGGAATCCTGAAGACAACTAAGGTACATGAAACATTTGAAGCAAGCAGTAGAACTGGTTCCCTTTAAATGTTCTTGTTGTTTAAGCTGGAGAACTTCTTCAAACTGGACAATGTTTCTGACCAGTTCCGCTGTTTTTCCTTCATTAAACCAGGGTCTTGATTTTGAGAAGAGCACCACCCACACTCTGTTGATCGCGGTGGAGAACGAGACCCCGTTTGTTGGTCCACTGCCAACTTCCACCACTACAGTGGTGGTGACAGTACAAGATGTTAATGAACCGCCCGTCTTTGATCCAGTTCCCCTGATCTCTAAACGTGAGGACATCCCTGTGGGAACTGAATTGGTGCAGCTCAGGGCTACGGATCCAGACATTCAACGTAAACAACAAGTCAGGTACGCTGAAAGAAGAAAACATTGGTATTTAACCCATAAAACCTGAGCTCTAACCACCTCGTCCATCAACCCTATTTTATTTTACTCCAACAACTAGGTCACGGGTTGCAGGCATTAGCTTGTGTTTGCAGTGATGGGGAAATATCTTACCCAATCAGAAAACAGAGATGACAGCACAACATGAACACATTTGTCTGTCCTCCATGTTTGTAGTTCTTTGGCTGATAAATGGGAGATCCACCATGCAATGGATCCATGTTGGTAACGATTCCCCAGATTGAGAATTTAAAGACAGTAATTAGAAAGTTTCTTCAGGGATAGTTTGCGTTTTTGCTCTGTTTTCCAGTCAGTACTGACTATTCAGATGCATTATACTGTATACAGTATGCCATGTCCTGTCCCCACCAGAAAGGAGCGATTTGTTAAGTAAGTATTCACCCCCATGAAGCGAGTGAACCCAAAGCTTAAGATCAGAGTGTTTCCACAGAGAGAAAAGTCCAAAGTATCTCAGCACTTGTTTTATAAAAGAACATGCAGAATTCATTTGGTGGAACTTTTCTAAACTGTCAATGTTACTCCAACAGATTATGAAAAGTGAGATACTAAGCGTACCAATGTAATGGATTTTCAGGGTTCTTTGAGATGTTCTAAGGAAGGCTTTGGGCCTCTAAAAGCATCAGTGCAAGATCTTAAAGAAAAATGATTGGACATAAAGGTTGTGACTTTGTGGAATCTCATTATAGTCATGATAACCTCACTGCCACCAGAGGGAGCCCTGGACCTTCCCTCATCACCCTGATCGAGACGTCTGAGGGTGATCATTCTGATGCCACCCATCTGTGGATCGTGCTGCCTATTTAACGGCTATCACCCCAAACACTCTCGTCGGGTCATACCATTCTTTTCAGCCAGGTCTGGCTGGTTGCCTGACCAAGAACACATTCTGACAACAACCTCTTGCCATGCCACTAAAACTTTGTTTTTCTTTCACAGTCTTACTGGACTGCCACTCTCAAACAAACCATGTTTTCTGTCCTGTAATTGGGTCCTCCTCTTTCCACCTACACACTGCTTGACAATTATATTGATTCCACAGACAAAAAACCTTAATTATACTAAAGCAAAGCTACATATTACTGTGTGTAATTAATTTTTTGATGGAAACTTTTATGAACCAAGCAGTGTGCATGTGTAGTCTCCTCCTGTGTGTGTTTTCAGTCCCCTGGGATGATGTAGTTTCATCTGGATCATCTAGATCTAAAAGCGGCCCCCAGACAAGAACACCTTCCTTTTTTCTCTTTTGCACCTTCTGTGGTTTGTGTCCAGGTTTAAGATGATAAAAGACCCTTATAACTGGCTGAAAGTGGATGACCTAGGGCTGGTCACAGTGCAAAGCCAGATGAACAGAGAGGATCCCCGTTTGGAGGATAATAGATACAAGCCTGTCATTGGTGCATATGATGACGGTAAGTGTGAAGGTTGTCTAAAGATGCTTTTGATGACAAAACTGGATTCTATTATGAGCCAACAGTATTTAATCCAGAATAAAGCAGGAAACATTTAAACATATGCTGCAGTGTAAGGAGTGCAGCAAACAAATTTCCCCGGTGAGGGATGAATAGAGTAATTTATTTATTTATTTATAAAGCACCACTTCAGGGGAGGGTCTGTGAATATCTAACCTTTCTGATAAAATCTGTGCTGTTGCAGATGATTTCCCAGCCACAGGAACTGTTACACTGACCATTATTCTGGGAGATGTCAACAACAGCCCTCCCTTTGTCGTGGAAAAGAGCTTCAAGGTGTGTCGCTTCTGCCTTTCCTCTCAAATCAGCTTCCAGTTTCAGCTTAATCTGGTGGATCAGACCATTAATATAACTGCATCTTTATTAGTGACTCTTCAGGATCCTGGAGGTTTATGAACCAAACAGTCTTCATGTGTTTTGTGGATAGGGAGAAGACATTCCACCGTGTTCCTTTAAGTCAGAGCCCTAGTTACTGGCTGTCCGGTCTCTGTATGAACATTACCTGAGCTTGGTACTTATTGTCGTTAGTCTGTTTATTCCATTTCCGGCGAGAGTCGGACTCCACAAAGATTGCCTTTTGTTCCTGATTCTGTTCGTTAGGTGCTGCCGAGGCGGTGGGCACAACCGGCCCTTTGGGATTGGGTCTCTGCTTTTTGCAGATGATGTGGGCCTGTACGATTCATTGTCCCGTGATCCCTAACTGTCATTGGACTCATTGAATCTGCACCTTCCAAACAGAGACCGTGATCCCAGCTCGGAAAAGGGTGGAGTGCCCCATGCGGGTCAGGGTCCTCCCCCAATTAAAGTAGTTTAGGTTTTTCGGGGTCTTTTTTACGTGGGCAAAAGATAGACAACGCAGGAGAATGGCAGACAAATCGATGCCACGTCTCCAATAATCTGTCGTGGTGAAAAAAGAACTGAGCCGAAAAGCAAAGTTCTCGATTTACCAGTCAATCTTCATTCCTGATCATGGTAACCAGCTGTGGGTGTTGACCCAATGAAGAAGAGCCCAGATTCATGTGGCTGAAATGATCTTCCACTGCAGGGTGGGCCTCTAATTCAGCGATAGAGGGAGAAACACTGCCATCCGTGAGGAGTTTGAAGTAAAGCATTTCTCCTTCTTGTAGAGAGGAACCAAATGGTGTTATTGGGGCATCTTGTGTGAATGCTCCCCTTACTGGTGAGGTGTTCCATCCTGCCGTGAGGAGATCCAGGGTCAGACCCAAGACCTGCTGGACGGACTTTGAACTTTAATTGGGTCGTTTAGTACTTATTAGATGCATCGTTAGTTTTTTTTTTACAGGTTTCTGTGAGTGTTTCACATACTAACCAGTATAACTTTCAACTGTTGTTTCCACAGATCTGTAACAAGCAACCTGGGGTTAAAAAACTGACTGTGATGGGTAATAACAGACCAGGCCATGGAGCTCCAGTCAGAGTGTTTTTCCCGCACTGCCCAGAACCAAACTGGACTGCTAACATGAACTCTGACAGTACGTATTTTCTTACAAAATGATGCAGCATTCTAGTTATTGCTGATGCTGCACTGATCCGTCTGTCGATCTCCTGCTCCATCTTTTCCCCACTCGGTAACAAGACTCCGAGGTACTTGAACTTGGACCCTGTCCCTGACCTGCAGGGGGCATTCCACTCCTTTTTTAGCTTGACGGCATGCCGCACTGCCGGTGTCCACCAGCGGGTTCGAGTGTCTCCGACATGACAGGCACCGATGCCCTTGCGTTCACAGTTCTGGCTTGCCCCCTCAGCTATAGAGGTGCGGAACAGAGTCCACTCTGACTCGAAGTCCCCCACTTCCTCTGTTACCTGTGAAGCTCTACCGGAGGTGTGAGTTGAAACTCTCTGACTGAAGGATCTACCAGACGTTCCCAGCAGACCCTCACAGATCGTTTGGGCCTGCCCCGTCTGACCGGCTTCCTCCCCCACCATCGAAGCCAACCCACGACCAGGTGGTGATCAGTTGACAGCTCCGCCCCTTCACCCGAGCGTCCAAGACATGTAGCTGCAAGTTCGATGAAAACAGAATGAAGTCGATCATGGAACTGCGGCCTAGAGTGTCCTGGTGCCACGTGTGCATGTGGACACTCTTATGCTTGAACATGGTGATCGCTACTGACAATCTGTGACGAGCACAGAAGTCAAGCAGCAGAACATCACTCGAGTTTAGATCAGGGGGCCTGCTCCTCCTAATCACTCCCCTCCAGGTTTCACTGTCATTGCCTACGTGAGCATCAAAGTCTCCCAGGAGGACAATGGAGTCCCTGAGGGGTGCCCCCTCCAATACTCACCCCAAAGACTCCAAAAAGGGCAGGTAGTAGTTAAGATATTAATCCCTCGTGGGGAAATTTTTTTGTTTTGCTTTATTGCACTGCGGCACGCAGCCATGATGACTGCCAATGGTGGAGGTAACAGGTGGTTAGGTGTCCTCACCAAGGACACTTAGGTATGGGCCAGGTGGGAATGGAACCAGCTTCTCTTTGTCCACAGATGGAATTTCTACCACTGAGCTAATGCCTCTTCCTAATGGAGAGAGATGAATGGAAGAGAAGTGTGCCAGTTTCCATGGAGATGTATGTTGCTGTGGTAACCATAGGGGAATAAAACTTATGAACCATCCAATGAAGGGAGAGGAAAGAGAAGTCAAAGCTAGACTAAGAACAGAAGCATTTCTGAGCAGCAGGATTGTTTTTAAGTTGTCTTAAATGTTCTATTTATGAGTATTTTTCAGCTAACTTACCTGTTTTTTTTTGTGCAGAAACAGCCATCATGTTGGGTTTATCAACCCAGCTGAGTCCTGGAGTGTACAACCTACCCTTATGGGTGGCAGATGCTGGAGGTTTAGGAGCAGAAGTGACTGTCCTGGCTCAGGTCTGCGACTGCTTTGGAGATGATCCACAGTGTTAGAGGACGCTGGACGCCGCTGTGCTCTTCAGATTATATAAAAAAGTTGAAGAGCTGTACTTTGTCTACTTTTTGTGGAGATGTGACTGAGAGCTCAGTGATTTATTCATGCTTTTAAATGTTTCTGTAATCAAAAGTCAACATACTCTTAAAATACTTTATCTTCTTCAATAAAGTTCATTTTCTGGTAAAAATTTGAGTGCTTTCTGTTTATGGAAGTTAATCCTTCGGTGGAAGAAAACGTGAGTTCTAGCAGTAAAGGCACAGCATACTTTAATATAACACAAATAAACACCAGTTACCTCCAGTAAAAACTCTCACAGTGAGGCAATAAGAGAATGTTTTTTTTACTTCTCCCCAAATTAACACTGACAATACCAAAACTATCAGAAAACCTCCCAAACTGCTTCAGTCAGATCATCTCAGACTAAAAGACTTATCTCATGATGATTATCTACAAACTTAGAATATTGTTTGCTAATTCTGAAACTTAAGAACTTTACTCGTAAAAACACAATTGTATTATTTTGTTTCTTTTCCTCAAAGTGTGAGTTTAAAT
Source organism: Neostethus bicornis (assembly GCA_902685375.1). Lineage (NCBI taxonomy): Eukaryota > Metazoa > Chordata > Actinopteri > Atheriniformes > Phallostethidae > Neostethus > Neostethus bicornis. Next base: position 3,000,934 of record LR738548.1, read on the forward strand.
AAAAATTGAATAAAAAGATGTTGAATAAAATGTCACCAACCACCCACTGCCAACCTCCAACTCTTTCAATTTTCCTTTGTCTGTGATTTAGACCAGTCCTTCTGAGACACACCTGAAGGTAAACCCAGTGCATGAGGAGGTGGAGCAACGGTGGAAAAACTAGTTTATATTTACCAGAACTCAAAGTGAAGGTATGCCACTGTGGAGGTTCAGAGATACCTATCGGAGGCCTACCTCTGATAGACCCGCTCGCATTCTGGGCGTCGAGGACAACAGTTTACTCAAACCTGCACAAACTGATGAAGCATTATCTCCACATGCCAGCAACCTCGGTGCCTTGAGAGCGAGTCTTCTCCAAAGCTGGAAAGGTAGTCAGTCAGAAGAGGAGCAAACTAAAGCCAACCACCATGGAAAATATTTTATTTTTAAATAAAAATCTATGACATTTGCAATTGTCCTGTTTGAGTTTTTTTTAGCTGTTTTAGAGCCGCAGACACTCGCTTACGTCTTCCCTAAATGTTGCAGTTTGTGTCACAGATTGTTGATTCAAATCATATTTAATTCATACAGTATTTCTCTTACCAAAGCATTAAAGTGCTTTAGATTAAAAGACCAATATTAAAACAGACTTTATAATTCATACTTTCTTTCATTAGGAGAGCATCTAATTGGACACAAGTGAAAAATATCTTAATTACAGTGTGATAATCTTAAATTACAGCACATGAAAATTTAATTTCCATCTGTGGAGCTTTGAAGACATACAAGACATAATATCCCCTTACCATTCATACACCTGCTCATACACTCTCTCAAAACCATACAAACTCTTTCGCTGCGCGCCCGCACAGACATCTCTATTTTAAATTCTATCTGTATCTATTCATATTTTCCCTTCCGCAAGATTCTGTCAGCCAGTTATTCATTCAAATGATGAAAAAACAGTGGGTTAATGTGTGCTTTATTAAACATTTCATTACATTATCAGTGAGCAAAGCAAAAATTGATTGTTTATTTGAAGCACAAACAAACTAATGACATTTTAGGTAACTGTTACTGTGGCAACAGATTAGCACAATAATCTCACTCAATGGTCAAAAAACTACAAGAGGAACTGCTTAACACACATTTCATCTTCTAGTAAGATAAAATATAAGTCGTAGATGTTTTTTTTCTTGCGGTTTGTTTTTCCTCTATGCATGCGCAGCCTGCAGATGTATCGACTCCTCGTTTTGACTTTTCAAAGTTGCTCGATGAGTAGTGAGGCCGTGGATTTTCCATGCCTAGCTGTGGAGATTACTCCTCATCAGTATGTGCCGGCACTGTACCGTTCATTGTAAGATAGTCTACAGAGGTCATTGGTTTAAAAGTAGGCTCACCAGAATCTTCTCTGGTTCTGATCCTAACTGAGTAAAATCTGGGGGTCCAGCAAATCTCACTCATATGTTTTTGACATGCCCATCTCTTTCTGATTTCTGGGTTTCAGTGTTCGACTCTCGCTCCTCTGAGAAGCGAGAGAGAGAGAATATTGTTTTATTATTAAACTTTGAGGACTTTGATCAACCTTATTTCTTCCCGTAATGCTACAGTATTAAACCCCCACATCTTGCCGTGCAGTCAACCGTTCTTATCTACAAACAAGCATCATATATTATGAACCTTGTCTGGTCATAAATGATAAGTTTGTAATGAGTAACATTTAAGGGTTTGTTACTCTTACAGATGCTTGAGTTGATTATTTTTCTGCATCTGCTTCTATTTATTCTGACTTATTTACTGATATCTTATTATTCATATTTTAAACATTTTGATGATATGTAAAAATAATTGGTTAATAATTATAATAAACTTATAAACTAATTAACATAATAAATAAAATCTGCACTATTATGTTTATTCTAGTAGATCTGAACCATTTATTAAAGTTTCAGGGAATTATAATTAAGGTTGATTCTCATTTAAATTAAAAAGTGGAAAAAGTAGTTTGAACTCTATGATTTTGTTCAACATGTCCTTTATATTCATGGAAGAATTTCTGTAGCTGTTTTTTTTTTTTTTTTTCAAAACAAAGGTAGTTCAGTAACAAAAAATGGAGATGGGGCTCCATCACTGCCAAACTTTCTACATCCTCTCTTCTCTGTGATTTAGATCTAATCCTCCTGCCTTCTGAGTAGCTTCGGAAGGTAAACCCAGCTGATGAGGTGGAGCAATGCTGGAAAGTTTATTCACCCCTGAAATCAAAGAGAAAGTGATTTATAGTTGAGCTGCAGTCGGAGCTACTCTCTGTGTTTCTATCAGAAGGAAAATAAACTGAGTTCATCTTTTCTTTCTCTACAACCGACTCCAATACAGGTGAGTCCAGCTGCTCATATTTACTGGCTTTGAAAACAAACTGAGAGTTTCAGGTAAACAGGAAGTTTCCCTCCAAACTCATCAGATAAACTCAGTCATGGAGAAAACTTCACACCACATAGAAGGAAATGTTTTTATCTTGGAGGGGGAGTACAGTAGTATGGGTCTAGGCAGAGTGGTGGAGGTTAGGGGCTCATAGGTGGAGAAGGTTTACACCCAATGATTCATATGAGTAAGTGGACAAAGGGTGTGTGTGTGTGTGTGTGTGTGTGTGTGTGTGTGTGTGTGTGTGTGTGTGTGCGCGCGTGCACATAAATATATAATCAATATATAATATTTAATTGAATGAGGAAGTGTGTGAGAGTTCAGTGTGTGTGTGTGTGTGTGTGTATGTGTGTTGTAGAGGTATTCTCTTTAAAGAATAATCAAACAATCCACGTGTTCTCTTTCAACTCCGTATTGTAATTGTGGTTTTTTCCCCCCCAAAAAAATTTAAATCATTAACGAAAGTTTACACATCAAAAATAAATTTGCATAATTTGCATAATTTGCATAATTTTGCGATTCTTTGTTTTTTCTTTGGTGGCGATGGTGATGTGAGAGACGGCGTCTCTCACTGTGACTGTTAGTGGACATCGTTGCTGTGTCAGATGTGGTCAGTGTCACACAAGCAGTAGTGAAGGGAGTTAACACGACAGCAGTTCTTGAACTTGTAGGGGTATTAGAAGCGGGATTTGGGCGAGGAAATGCCAAAGGGATAGCACCTGGTAACAATCAAAGTGGACATCTTTGGGTTAATTCCCATTTTTCATGTAGAAAAGGTTTCTGTTTATTTTCTTGTTCAACTTTCTCTTTGGAAACAGTCACTGTACAATTCAGAACAAGACCCGGACAAAAATACATAAAACTTATGGCTGAGCTGCCCTACTGATCTTCTTTCTAAATGCTGTTTTTCTGACTCCTCCCAGGTCAGACATGTCTGCTGGACGCCACCAGAGATCTGAGGATCAGTTCCTGTGCTGCATCTGTCTGGATATCCTCACTGATCCAGTCACCACACCGTGTGGACACAACTTCTGTAAAACCTGCATCACTCAGCACTGGCAGGAGAAGTTTCTGTATGATTGTCCCTTGTGTAAAGAGAAGTTTCCCACCAAACCTCAGCTGAAGGTCAACACTTTACTCTCTGAAATGGTTTCTCAGTTTAGACATGAAGCTCAGCAGGAAGCCAGCAGCAGCAGCTCAGAGCAACAAGCTGCCGGACCAGGAGAAGTTCCCTGTGACGTCTGCACAGGAACCAAACTCAAGGCCCTGAAGTCCTGCCTGGTGTGTCTGACCTCCTACTGTCACACTCACCTGGAGCCCCATATGACACGTTCAGCACTGAAAAGACACCAGCTTATGGAGCCTGTGGAGAACATGGAAGACAGGATGTGTAGGAAGCACGATAAACCTCTGGAGCTGTTCTGTAAGACCGACCAGAGCTGTGTCTGCTCGCTCTGTCCTGTTTTAGACCACAAGAGTCATGTGTTTGTTCCTCTGAGAGAAGAATGTGAAAGAAAGAAGGCAGAGCTGGTGAAGACCAAGGCTGACATTCAGCGGATGATCCAGACGAGACAACAGAAGATTCAGGAGCTCAAAGAGTCGGTGAAGATCAGTAAAGATGCTGCAGACAGAGAGACAGCAGAAGGTGTTCAGGTCTTCACCGCTCTGATGGAGGCTGCTCAGAGAGACCTGGACCAGCTCATCGAGGAGATCCAAGACAAACAGAAAGCTGCAGAGAAACAAGCTGAAGACCTCATCAAAGATCTGGAACAGGAGATCTCTGAGCTGATGAAGAGGAGCTCTGAGGTGAAGCAGCTCTCACGCTCTGAAGACCACCTCCATCTCCTCCAAAGCTTCTCTTCCCTGAAAGATGCTTCACCCACCAAGGACTGGATACAAGTCAGATTCCATCCACCATCATATGAGGGGACGGTGATGAGAGCTGTGTCTCTGCTGGAGGAGACCATCAGGAAGGAGAGGAAGAAGCTGGATGTTAAAGCTGAGATTAAGAAGGTCCAGCAGTTTGCAGTAGATGTTACTCTGGATCCTAAAACAGCTCATCCTGAACTCGTCCTGTCTGATGATGGAAAACAAGTTCATCATGATGATGAGAGAACAAATCTTCCAGATAATCCAGAGAGATTTTCTGAATGTGTTTGTGTTTTAGGAAGTCAGAGTTTCTCTTCAGGCAGATTTTACTTTGAGGTTCAGGTTAAAAGAAAAACTAAGTGGGATTTAGGAGTGGCCAGAAGGTCCATCAACAGGAAAGAAGTTTTTAAACCTAATCCTCAGAACGGTTTCTGGACTGTTCGGTTGAGAAATGGAAATGAGTATAAAGCTTGCGCCAGTCCATCAGTCCGTCTCCATCTCCAGTCTGCTCTTCATAAGGTGGGGGTGTTTGTGGATTATGAGGAGGGTCTGGTCTCCTATTATGATGTAGATGCTGCAGCTCTGATCTACTCCTTCACTGGCTGCTGCTTCACTGAGGAACTCTATCCATTCTTAAGTCCTGGTCTAAACCATGGAGGTAAAAACTCTAGTCCTCTGATCATCTGTCCTGTCATTAAAACAGTCTGATGGTTTCTCCTGAAGCTCCATGAAGAAGGAATCTGTTTCATCTGCAGTTTCAGTCTGAGAGAGTCTGTAGGTGAAGTTCTACTGGTGGACTGATGAGGTTGGAAATGTCTTCAGCAACAAGTCACCAGTTCTGTTTCCATGTGGATTATTCTGTAGTTTCTTCTGTCTGTCTCCATGTTTCTCTGTAGATGATCTAATCTGTAATCCCAGTCCTAGGTACATTCTGTCTGTGTTCTGTCTTCTGTCTGTGAGAATCTCTCCTCACCTTCTAACCGATAGTCTGTTAGTCCTTCTGCAGAATTTTGGAATGAAACAACTGATCCTACCTAGAACTACCGGTGAAGATGTAGCAGATTTATTAATATGCTTCCAGATAATTAGCCTGTAACTTTAAGAGGATTTACTCAAAAAAGAGGAAGAAACTTTTACACACTTTAATGTTGAAGAGAATGTTATGTTTTGTGACAAATATCAAGAGACAAAGGTTTTAATTGTAATTTTTATGAAACACAAACTATTGAGAATGTTTTATTAACACAGTAAATGTTGGTGTAGCTTCCACATCATTATGAAGCCTTGATGTGGAACAAAACCGGACTGTTCTCTTATTATCTCAAAGATGTGTCCACACTGGATTCAGGAACCAAAAAAATCTAAAGATGTCCAACTGGATCTCTTTACCGACAGATCTGAAAGATAGTGTACATGAAGAGAAGTTTCTTTTTATCAATAGGTCATCTTTTAAGAGACATAAACTACTTGTAAATAATTCTAATAATGATTCTAATTATTTTTCTGTTTCTACATGATGTTCTTTGGATTTGTCAGTTTACAGTAACTGTATTTTTTCTTGTGATCTGTGTTAAAAGTCTTGAATGTAACATTTTAGTGAGATGGAATTAAAACTGGATTCAGTCTGTATTAAAAAACATGTATGTGTAAATATCTGATTTCTGTGTGATGTGTTTGAAAAAAATGCTGAAAGTGCGATTCATTAAATAGAGTCTGATACTATCTTTAGTCTCAAACTGGACTGTTCACGTGTGATTTACCTTCAACAAGTATGACTTCATAGAAAAGCTATGGAGGAGGAAGTTCTCACTTTTTGTACTTAAATAAAAATAAAAAAATAAAAGTATGAAAGCAATGCTTATGAAATTGTATACTTTTAAGTAAAAAGTCAAAAGATTTTTAGTTTGTGTTTCAAGACTAAAGTAAATAACAGAATGAAAAATGCTGAACTTTTTATTTTAAACAAAGCACAATAAACAAGAGAGATTAAAGTTGCTGCTTATGACTCAACATAAACAATCTGATGCATCGTAAATCTCAGAAGGACAGTCAGTCATTAATCACTTTAGATTCTTTTAGAATTTATTATTAAACCTCAACTATGATAGCTGTTACAGATTTTTGAATGAGGGCCCTTCTGGCTGCACTAAACAGTGCTTAGCATTCGGCAGAAGCAGGTCAAGGTTGGTTTAATTTCAGAGACAAAAAGCAAACAATAGGGAAGGACTTTATTGTGTTGATCAAGGTCCTTGTATTGTTCAGTTTCTTTGCTTCTTTGTAATATTTTCGCCCCCCAAATTTTTTTTTTTTAGTCCAGCGGTATGAGATGTTTCCCTGGAGTCTTGTCCATCTCTAACGTTTTCCAAACTTACAAACAGAATTCATAACATGGGAAGTAATGTTGCATGATACATAGTAAAGAGGTACTTGATGATTTGCAGCCGCCTATTTATGTTGAGATGCAAAAAACAAACAAAAAATTACATCTCCCTTTTTGCCTAACGGCTACCAAGTGAAGGTCTGCTGTGCAAACCAAACTCACCCAAACAAAACACAAAACAAACAGCCATTCTGTGGGACACATGCGCCCTTCCAATAATTTCTGTAAAACAGTCTGTGCGCTCCCGGCTTGCTCAGAGACAGGCTGGCTGTGTGTGCGCATTTATGCAGAGCAGCAATTACAGCTCTGTTCAGAGACTCAGAACTAGATATATAGAGATAGATAGATAGATAACTGTCAGCCAGTGGCAGGTGGTAAGAGCCAGCAAGGCCTTCTCTGCTGGCCTAACTTAACCAGACATCATTATCATAATTATAATAAAAGTCAATATCATTTTAAATGTATTTTTCATAAATATATATATATATAGTTATTCTCCATATTCTGTTTTCTTCATGTCATATTATATCCATTAGGTTATACAGCTGCCAGTGTTGTAATGTTAGGTTAAAGTTTTTATCCAATCAGAATTCAGTTAGCTGGCGTCGCAAGGCTGTATGACATCTGCCCAGGCCTTCAGATTCAGATGTGCGGGCGCTGCGTACTGCTAGTGAACGGACATGTGTAGTTTCTGACAGCCAATCAGAAAATGACTTGGTGACGTTCAAATGCTCTTGAAAATAGCCTGTGTTGTACACCAGTGGTTCCCAACCACCAGGCCGCGGACTGGTACTGGGCCGACGGTCATGTGGTACCGTGTCGCACAGAACTGTTATTTTTATTCACTTTGTTTTTGTGATGTCTTTTATTTTGAAGGTACATGTTTACTGTTACCATGGCAACAAGGTTACGTTCGAGCAGAGAGAATGTTTCCACGTTATAAAGACGCTGCTAATACATTTTCTCGTGAAGACAAAGTAGATTTAAGTTTATTATTGATTTTAAAAAGCCACCTTTTTCAGGCTGGTCTCATCACCTTCAGACCAGTCCGTGAAAATATTCTCAGACACTAAACTGGTCTGTGGTGCAGAAAAGGTTGAGGACCCCTCTTGTACACAATTATGGTGATGGAACGGCCAGTAGTGCCTATGTCTGCTTCTGTATATAATTTCTCCAGCCGTGGTGTCATTAATGATGGTATTTGAGGGGTATTTATTCAAGTCGGACAAAGTAGCACATCACCGAAGGTCTAGGTGTGAAATGCACGGACCGCCACTGGCAGTGAGAAATGCAAAGGGCTACCACTTTGATAATACACTTCTGAAATAATAAAGTTACACAGTGTACCTTTAATTTAATGTCATTATTATTGATATTCTATATGAAGACACTGATTGTTAATGATCCATCACAATAATTATTTCAGTATGAGTAAACAAGGTAGGAAACAGATACATTTCAATATGCAATATCCAAGTGTTTCATTTTCAAACGATCACTTTCACAACATTTTGCAGGAAATGTTTTTAAATTTTTACAACAGTTATCAAATCATAAACTCTGAACCATGTTTGTACAAATGATCAATTATGTAAGATTTAACAAAAATCTACTCCTTTCAAAATAAGAACGGTGCGACTGTGCGTCGCCACTGTGCATCACCACAGTCGCACAGCAGATGAGACGCACACAGTTTTCTTTCACGATAGTAAAAAAGAACTCTTCCTCCCATTCACTGTGAAAATGATCAGTTTTCTTCTTTTTTCTGCCATGTTTTTGTGGATAGAAAAGGCGTTCGTAACCTCATCTTTGCAGCGCTCACGTTTACGTTTTTCTGTATTTGTTTTTAAATTTACATCACTGTAAATGAAATTCAAAAAGAATCGCAACACAATTAAATAAAATTTAGACAGAGCTAATTCGTGATTAGTGCTATTATTGGAACTGGCCTGCGGGCACCGGGTTGGTTACCCCTGGACTAGGAACTTGCTGTAGTACTAGTGTGCAAAGTGTTCATTAGTCCAACGGCATAAGGGAAGAAGCTTTTTTTGTGGCGGGACGTTCTGGTCCGAATGGACCGGAGCCTCCTGCCCGAGGCGAGTCGCTCCAAAAGTCCATGCCCAGGGTGGGAAGGGTCAGCTGCTATCCGACCTGCACGCCCCAGAGTCTTGGAGACATACAGGTCATGGAGTGATGGAAGGCTGCAGCCGATCACCTTTACCATTCATCACAATGCGCTGCAGTCAAAGCAGGTTAAAAAAGAATCAAGTAAAAGCCAAGTTAAAAAGGTGGGTTTCAGCCTCTTCTTAAAAACATGAACAGACTCTGCGGCCCTAAGTTCCTCTGGCAGGCTGTTCCACAGGCAAAGACCATTAAGCTGGAACGAGCTCTCACCGTGAGTTTTTGTTCTAACATTTGGTATTACTAAAAGGCCGGTATCAGAGGACCTCAGGGTCCGTGAGGAGTCGTACTTCACAAGGAGGTCAGATAATTAAGAAGGCCCAAGATCAGTAAGACTTTTAAAAACTATTAAAAAAATCTTAAAATTAATCCTGAAACACACAGGGAGACAATCCAGTAATTTTGTATTAATATTCTTACAGTTGATAAAACAAATAAGAAACCTGAACAAATGAAATCAGTAATATTTTAAATGTTAATTCAAAGTAAAACATGTGAAGAAAATCTTATAAAATCTTTTTTCTGCGGTGTTCTGATGGATCTCATCAGCTTTTCTAAATGCCAGATTTATCTGTGATAAATTACTTAAAATGAAATGGATTAAAAATGATTCTTAATGTTTCTGAAGCTTTTGGGTCTCATTCAGGTCAAAGTTAATTTTGTCCTTCATCATTAACACATCTATCTTTTTCTTTGCAGCACAAGAAACAAACTTCACATAAAATATCTGAATAAAAAATAAACATGAGAGCAACATTCATTAAATCAGATTTATTTTCAGTAAACATTCATCACACGGATCATGAAGGAAAACATTTAGGACAGCGGCCCCCATTACATCCACCCTGATAGACCAGTAGACTAAGTATTAATAAGCCATAAGTGTTTTTGTTCTCCTCCTCTGGCTGTCTGTCATGTTCTGAAAAACAAACAAAAGCTGCACCAAAGCTGATCTATCAATATGGACAAATCTTTGATACAATAAGAGAACAGTCTGGTTTTATGTCACATCATGGCTTCATAATGATGTGGAAGGTACAACAACATACACAGTCAGAATCATAAATATTTGGACAGAGACACATTTTCTCTCATTTTGTTTCTGTACATTACTACACAGAATTTTAAATTAAACAACTCAGGTGTCATTAAAGTGCAGACTTTCATTCCATTGGTTGAACAAAAAGTTTGCATAAAAATGTGAAAAACTAAAGCATTTTTTAAACACAATCCCTTCATTTTATGGGCTCATAAGTAATTGGATAATTGACTTCCGTGCTATTCCATGGGCAGTTGTGGGCAATTTTCTGTTATGTCATTATGAGTGAAGAAGATAAAAGAACTGGAGTTGATTAGAAGACTCAGGCTTGAATTTTGAAGATTTAGCTTTGAACTGACAACAGGCGGCCAGATGAGCTCTCTCCATGCAGGTGAAATGAGAAAATAGAAATAAAAAATGCGAGACATTGCTACAGTAATAAAACCATTGTGTATCTGTTAATATTTGTGTTAATACATTCCTCTTCTTCTTGTGAAGCCCATTGAGAGGGAAATTCTGTGATTTTGGGCTATACAAATAAAATTGAATTTAATTGAACTAATAAGAGTGGCAAAATCAAAAGTGTAGTACATCCTGAGAAAGAAGGCAAGCACTAGTGAACTCAGCAACGCAAAAAGACCAAGACGTCCACGGAAGACCACATTGGTGGATGATCGCAGAATCATTTCTGTGGTTAAGAGGAACCGGTTCAAACCAGTCAACCAGGTGAACAACACCCTCCAGGTGGTAGGGGTAACAATATCAAAGTCTACCATAAAAAGAAGACTGCATGAAAGTAGATATAGAGGTTACACTGCAAGATGCCAGCCCCTCATACGCCTCAAGAATAGGAAGGCTAGACGGGACTTTGCTAGAAAGCATCTAAAAAAGCAGCAGAGTTCTGGAAAAACATTCTATGGACAGATGAAACTAAAATCCACCTCTACCAGAAAGCTGGTGAGAGAAAAGTATGGATAAGACGTGGAGAAACTCTTGATCTAAGCCCCCTACATCATCAGTAAAACACATTGGAGGCAGTGTGATGGCCTGGGCAAGCATGGCTGCGAGTGGCACTGGGACACTAGTGTTTATTGATGACGAGACACAAGACAGAAGCAGTGGAATGAATTCTGAGGTGTTCAGAGACATACTGTCTGCGCAGATCCAGGTGAATGCAGTCAAACTGATTGGGTGGCGTTTCATAAAACAGATGGATAACAACCCGAAACATACAGCCAAAGGACATTCATAAATCTAAAAATATCTTCAACGGTAGGTCTCAGTAGGAATCAGTAGTTTTCTTCAGGATGGACAGACAGAATGTACCTAGGACTGGGATTACAGATTAGATCATCTACAGAGAAACATGGAGACAGACAGAAGAAACTACAGAATAATCCACATGGAAACAGAACTGGTGACTTGTTGATGAAGACATTTCCAACCTCATCAGTCCACCAGTAGAACTTCACCTACAAACTCTCTCAGACTGAAACTGCTGATGAAACAGATTCCTTCTTCATGGAGCTTCAGGAGAAACCATCAGACTGTCTGATTGACAGGACAGATGATCAGAGGACTAGAGTTTTTACCTCCATCATTAAGGCAAGGATTGAAGAATGGGTAGAGTTCCTCAGTGAAGCAGCAGCCAGTGAAGGAGTAGATCAGAGCTGCAGCATCTACATCATAAAAGGAGACCAGACCCTCCTCATAATCCACAAACACCCCCACCTTCTCAGGAGCAGACTGGAGATGGAGACGGACTGAAGGATTTGCAAATGCAAAATACTGATTTCCATTTCTCAGAGCCACGGTCCAGAAACCGTTCTGAGTATTTGCTTTGATCGCCCCCTTCTTGTCGATGGACCTTCTGGCCACTCCTAAATCCCACTTAGTTTTTCCTTTAACCTGAACCTCAAAGTAAAATCTTCCTAAAGAGAAACTCTGACTTCCGAAAACACAAACACAGTAAGAGAATCTCTCTGGATTATCTGGAAGATTCTTCTCCACATCACCATGATGAACTTGTTTTCCATCATCAGACAGGACGAGGTAAGGATGAGCTGTTTTAGGATCCAGAGTAACATCTACTGCAAACTGCTGGGCCTTCTTCATCTTCTCAGCATCCAGCTTCTTCCTCTCCTTTCTGATGGTCTCCTCCAGCTGAGACACAGCTCTCACCACCGTCCCCTCGTACAATGGTGGATGAACACTGACCTGTGTCCAGTCATTGGTGGGTGGAGCAGCTTTCAGGGAGGAGAACCTTTGGAGGAATTGGAGGTGGTCTTCAGAGCGTGAGAGCTGCTCCACCTCAGAGCTCCTCTTCATCAGCTCAGAGATCTCCTGTTCCAGATCTTTGATGAGGTCTTCAGCTTGTTTCTCTGTAGCTTTCTGTTTGTCTTGGATCTCCTTGATGAGCTGGTCCAGGTCTCTCTGAGCAGCCTCCATCAGAGCGGTGAAGACCTGAACACCTTCTGCTGTCTCTCTGTCTGCAGCATCTTTACTGATCTTCACCGACTCTTTGAGCTCCTGAATCTTCAGTCGTCTCTTCTGGATCATCTGCTGAATGTCAGCCTCGGTCTTCCCCAGCTCTACCTTCTTTCCTTCACATTCTTCTCTAAGAGGAACAAACTCATGACTCTTGTGGTCTAAAACAGGACAGAGCGAGCAGACACAGGTCTGGTCGGTCTTACAGAATAGCTCCAGAGGTTTATCATGCTTCCTACACATCCTGTCGTCCATGTTCTCCACAGGCTCCATCAGCTGATGTCTCTTCAGACCTGAGAGTCTCAGATGAGGTTCCAGGTGAATGTGACAGTAGGAGGTGAGACACACCAGGCAGGACTTCAGGGCCTTCAGTTTGGTTCCTGTGCAGACGTCACAGAGAACTTCTCCTGGTCTGGCAGCTTGTTGCTCTGAGCTGCTGCTGCTGGCTTCCTGCTGAGCTTCATGTCTGAACTGAGAAACTATTTCAGAGAGTAAAGTGTTGACCTTCAGCTGAGGTTTGGTGGGAAACTCCTCTTTACACAAGGGACAATCATACAGAAGCTTCTCCTGCCAGTGCTTAGAGATGCAGGTTTTACAGAAGTTGTGTCCACACGGTGTGCTGACAGGATCAGTGAACATCTCCAGACAGATGGAGCACAGGAACTGATCCTCAGAACTTTGATGGCTTCCAGCAAACATGTCTGACCTGAGAGGAGGCAGAAAAACAGCATTTAGGAAGAAGATTATATATCTGCTGCTTCTTTTAGACACTAGCATGCAAAAAGATTTCCTTTCAGACAAGGACTACAAGAATTCTAGAACTAGAATATTAGTGTTTTATTTCAGTTAAATTACAACAATATACAAAAAAAATGTAGAAAAGTCAAAAGCATATGAAGGTCAGGAATCTACGTAACTACAGTAATTGGACATCAACTTCTGAGAAACGCCGTGGTAGTTCAAGCATTAAAGTCCCTTTTTACTTCTTATCCACTCCTCACACACACACTCCCGTTTATACATAGGTCCGAAGCAACCAAGTTGCAACGACATCTTGACTGAGAACATATAAATCTGCAGAGCCAAGTTAAACAGCTCACTAAACAAGGGGAGCAAAGGTCTGAGAAATGCTCCAAAAGACAGACAACAAGGATTTTCGGTGTGAAAGAAGGCAAGGGATTAGACACCACGCTGCTGCTGGACCGCGCCCACAGAGCTCTGAGAGAGCACTCTGAATGAGATTATGTGAAAGTCCTGAGAAAAAAATCTGATGTTTGAAGGAGACTGAATCTTGAGCTTGACTGTTAGGTCTGTGCTTTGGGCTCAGCAGTGCGGGAAAAGAGATATTCCTGCAGTGCTTCGTTTCCTTTCTTCACAGTGACATCCAAAAAATATTTGTACATAAGGACGGTTGCTACTGAGCCTCTGTCTCTCACGGCCTCCCAGCCTTTTTCTGGATCTCTTCCTGCTTGTATAGGCTCGTTGGATGTTCCTTCCTTCCAGTGATGTGTGGGCAAGGGAGGCAGTCAAGAGAGTGCCTCCCCTGTCGTCATGACAAAAAAGAAAAAAATAGAAAGTCTAATATTTTCCACTGTTATGTGTTAAAAATGCATTTGGAGTATGGCTACACATTTCTGTCATTTTATTGAGTAGAAATAGCTAATACATTTTTTCCAATCAAATCCAGATCAGAAACCTCATGGGAAGCAGAGACGAGCTGTGCTTCCCTTCTGACTGCATGATTCAATACAAACTGGGTGGCTTGCTGCATGCTAGTTTCTGTTCCTCAACAAATCACTAGCATGAACTTTACAGAAATATTTATGAAACACCACAACTTTCTGCATCTATATGATGTATTTTATTTGTGTGTTAAAAAACTACTGCTACGGATCGCGCATAAAAAGCACGTAAAAAAATCAGGTAGGTACTCTGCTTCCAATCAAGGGGGCGCATGCAGACTGGCAGCTCCTTTCTTTTAGTGACGAAGAACCTGTCAGTTCTTTTGTTAACAGAATTTTTACCGTTGGTCAAAATGAAATTTCTGTCCTTTAATTTGTTTAAAATAAATAAATATAAATGAATTACTCTATTCATTCCTCACCGGGGAAATTTGTGTGCTGCACTCCTTACACCGCAGCAGGCTGCCCTTCGATGGCGCCAATGGTGGGAGAAGCGGGGGTTAGGTGTCTTCTCCAAGGACCCTAGACGTGCTCTCTGTGGGACGCGAACCCGCAACCTTTCGGTCCGCGGACGAGCGCTCTAGCGCTGATCCACCGTCTCCCACCACGGTTTGAAGAATATCTTAATATATATATATATATATATATATTTAATATATATGATATATATACATCGTATATATCATAATTACGGCATTGATGAATATCTTGAACCTCTAACTATAGTTATAAAAGAGACCAATTTGTTCCTGTGTTTATGTTTGTGAGTGGGATTGAAAGAGGAATGCTGATTGGGTAAGAAGTTATCAGTAGTTGGATGTTTTTGGATGAATGCTGAAATAAGATGCATTTTTCAGTTCTTACAATTGTAAATATAACTCTTGAAAAGTCAGTCAGTGCCTGTCAGCAGAGTAATCCATTCCCCTCTGTGTATTGTTTCCCCCTCCCTCTTGTCTGTGTGTGTGCAACAAGTCACACCTAAAACTAACATACTCATCTGCTGCAGCATAAATGGATCAATTTTTAAAACACTCTTCGCCAGATCGTTTTTTTTTACCATGCTTGACCTGTTATCCAGTTTTTGGCCCCAGCTCCTACATCAGAACCTGCCTAGTTTATCTGTTTTTGTCTTCTTTATTTATACTTTTTTCAATCTAATACATCTGCTTTTGATTCTTCATCTGAGCCTGTCTGTTGTGTCATGAGTATATTTTTGGCCTTAGCTCCACATCATGACAGTGCCTCCCTGGACATTAACCTCACCGCATGTCACTGCTTTCTTCGCCCGCCTGGTTGGGGTCTTTGGGACATCTGGGAGCTGACATTTTTTTGTGTGTAAGGGGTTCCTGTTAGGATTTATTCCTCCTCTCCTTTTCTAGCCTCCAGAACCAATCATTCGAGCTTAATTAACTCCAGCTGGTCCTCGTTGTCTCTTTCTGCCACACATGCCTCTTGTTTTTCCCGAGTCTTCATAAGTCCAGCCCTCTATGTTCCTTTATCGAACTGTGTGTTGTGTTTCCTCTCTCTGTCTGTGTGTGACACCTTACCATTATTAGAATTCCCAAGCCTTCCCTTCCATCATCTCCACCTTCTTATCTCTAGCCAGACTCCCTTGGTGCAGCAAGCAAACCCTTGTTGCTTCTCCATGACCAACAAGTGAACAGTAAACAGTCCAGACACAATCTCCGCTGTAAAAACTCATTTCCAAAACCAAATGCTTCCACTATCCCAATCTTATCAGTTCAAATAAAGAAAATTCCAAGTTCCTCTTTTTTCTCATCTCTAACATCACCAAACCTCCTGAATTCCTTCCATCATATCTCTAATCAGCTGTAATCTGCAACACCTTCCCTTTATTTTTACCACAAATAATCACCACTTTCATCAACAGCTTAACCCCTCTTCTGCTGCAACTCAACCTTCCATTCCATTTTTTAGATTCAACACCTTGCTTTCCTGCTTTTTTACCTGCTGTATTTACCAGCTGTTTTTAACTGTGTATCCTGATGTGTGAATGGGAGTAACAGACGACATAATAATTTCCCTCAGGATCAATTAAGTATTTATCTATCTATTATTTACCCTACCCACTGTTGATCAAAATCTCTACCCTGGTTAAAAAATCTAAATCTTCCACCTGTCAAATGATCGACTGCTCACTTGTTCAGCTTTTAACACCGTTTCTCATTCCATCCTCCTGTACAAACTCTCTTTGATCAGCATCTCTGACACCGTCCTCACCTGGTTTCATTCCTAACTATCCCACCATACTCAATTTATTCACAACTCTCTCTGGTGGGGTGAATACACCCTCACATCTCTGTCCTTGGTCCCCTCCTCTTATTTCCACTTGGTCATCTTTTCCAGAAATACCACATCCATTTCCACTGCTATCCAGATGACACCCAGCTCTACCACTCCTGCAAACCCAACTCCACACTGCCCCATCATAGAGGTAAGATCGGGCTTTAAAAATATGACCTGGCCCGCGGGTATTAAAACCCAACCCGGCCCGAGCCCGACCAATTACCTTGATTTGCAGGCCCGAGCCTGAAGCAAACCCGAAATATCATATTTTTTTGTGAGGACTCGGGAGGAGCAGGGTTATTTATAAATGGTAACATTTTCAGGAACACGCTTTTAAAATTGTTTTTTAGTTTACATTTTATAAACATATGTTTATTTGAAAAAAAGTCAGCGAGAGAGAAGCCCGAAGTAATGATTGACATTTTAGGCCCGACCCGACTCCAATTTTGGGTTGGATCTTGGGCTCAAGTTCGGTCTTAAGATCTTACCTCCACCCCATCAGTCCTGGTTGACTGCATCAACAAAGACATTCACCTCAAACTTTCTTAAACTCAATAGCAATAAAACTGAACTCCCTTTGATAGACATAGATCAATTTAATCTAGATTAATCAGTTTCTCTCTCCAGTGATGGCGTACAACAAAAAAATATCTCAGGAAACAAAGACGGAAAACTCCACAAAAAGTGGATCATGCTTCAGTAGTTGACGTCCTCCTGGTGCTTCAAAACTGCTCAGCAGAAATCAAAGACTGGTTTTAAAGACCTAACAAAAAGATTGAATTTTTTTTTTTTTTTTATTCTCAAAAAAACACATTCAATGTTCTAACATTGTGCACAAAAACCCCCCAAACAAACAAACAAATGAAGCCACACACACATCACAAAACCAGAAGGGGCGCTGCACACAAGCCTGCACCCACGAGTGACCGTCCCAAGAAGACCTAGACCTTTCATCACCTCAAGATTATGTCTGGTGCTACTTATGGACAATACTATTGAGAAAAACTACAGTCGTTCTCTACTCATCCACCCCTACAAAACACACACTCACCTGTGAACTCTCACACACTTCCTCATTCATGATCACATTTTTGGATATACAGTACACACACCCTTTTTTTCCATTTACATGAACCCTTTCGTGTAAATCTTCTCCACCAATGAGCCCCCTTAGACAGAGTGGTAGCCTCCACCACTCTGCCTAGACCCATACTACTGTACTCCCCCTCCAAGATAAAAACATTTCCTTCTATGTGGTGTGAAGTTTTCTCCATGACTGAGCTTATCTGATGAGTTTGGAGGGAAACTTCCTGTTTACCTGAAACTCTCAGTTTGGCTTCAAAGCCAGTAAATATGAGCAGCTGGACTCACCTGTATTGGAGTCGGTTGTAGAGAAAGAAAAGATGAACTCAGTTTATTTTCTTTCTGATAGAAACACAGAGAGTAGCTCCGACTGCAGCTCCACTCTAAAATACTTTCACTTCTTCTTCTTCAAATCGTTTCCGGCAGGCTATACGCTCGAGTGCGCAATGCTGCCCTCCACCGGTAGACCAATCCACATCCAGCCTCCAGAAAATCCACAGTTAGATTTTCAAGAATCCAACTGTGTTAGATTCTTGAAAAAAGGCCAGTGCGGCGCAGATAAAAAAGCACGGCTTCTCCAACTTGCCCTTCTAACGAAAACAACATCGACCTGAGCGAAAAAACGGTTAACCCTGTGTCTGCCAATTGAACAAAAAGATGTCTTCTTTCACGACTGTATTTGCTGCATGTCAACATCACATGAGCAACCGATTCAGCGTTTCCACACTCACAAAGCCCACTAGGGTGTTTGCCGACCAATTTCAAACCCTCCGCCAGGGCGCAGTGTCCAAGTCTAAGCCTAGTTAGAACAACTTCAGTTCTGCGACAATAGGTTGCAGGGCACCCAGCGTTGCTCCACCTCCTCATGCACTGGGTTTACCTTCAGGTGTGTCTCAGAAGGACTGGTCTAAATCACAGACAAAGGAGAATTGAAAGAGTTGGAGGTTGGCAGTGGGTGGTTGGTGACATTTTATTCAACATCTTTTTATTCAACATTTTTTATTTAAACTCACACTTTGAGGAAAAGAAACAAAATAACACAATTGTGTTTTTACGAGAAAAGTTCTTAAGTTTCAGAATCAGAATTAGCAAACAATATTCTAAGTTTGTAGATAATCATCATGAGATAAGTCTTTTAGTCTGAGATGATCTGACTGAAGCAGTTTGAGAGATTTTCTGATTGTTTTGGTATTGTCAGTGTTAATTTTGGGAGAAGTAAAAAAAACATTTTCTTATTGCCTCTTTGAGAGTTTTTACTGGACGTAACTGGTGTTTATTGGTGTCATATTAAAATATGCTGTGCCTTTACTGCTAGAACTCACGTTTTCTTCCACCGAAGGATTAACTTCCATAAACAGAAAGCACTCAAATTTTTACCAGAAAATGAACTTTATTGAAGAAGATAAAGTATTTTAAGCGTATGTTGACTTTTGATTATAGAAACATTTAAAAGCATGAATAAATCACTGAGCTCTCAGTCACATCTCTACAAAAAGTAGATAAAGTACAGCTCGTCAACTTTTTTATATAATCTGAAGACCACAGCGGCGTCCAGCGTCCTCTAACACTGTGGATCATCTCCAAAGCAGTCGCAGACCTGAGCCAGGACAGTCACTTCTGCTCCTAAACCTCCAGCATCTGCCACCCATAAGGGTAGGTTGTACACTCCAGGACTCAGCTGGGTTGATAAACCCAACATGATGGCTGTTTCTGCACAAAAAAAAAACAGGTAAGTTAGCTGAAAATTACTCATAAATCCAACATTTAAGACAACTTAAAAACAATCCTGCTGTTCAGAAATGCTTCTGTTCTTAGTCTAGCTTTGACTTCTCTTTCCTCTCACTTCATTGTATGGTTCATAAGTTTTATTCCTCTATGGTTACCACAGCAACACACATCTCCATGGAAACCGGCACTCTTCTCTTCCATTCATCTCTCTCCATTAGGAAGAGGCATTAGCTCAGTGGTAGAAATTCCATCTGTGGACCAACAGAAGCTGGTTCCATTCCCACCTGGCCCATACCTAAGTGTCCTTGGTGAGTACACCTAACCACCTGTTACCTCCACCATTGGCAGTCATCATGGCTGCGTGCCGCAGTGCAATCCAGCAAAAGTAATTTCCCCACGAGAGATTAATATCATAACTACCTGCGCTTTTTGGAGTCTTTAGAGTAAGTATTGGAGGGGGCACACCCAGGGACTCCATTGTCCTCCTGGGAGACTTTGATGCTCACGTAGGCAATGACAGTGAAACCTGGAGGGGAGTGATTAGGAGGAGCAGGCCCCCTGATCTAAACCCGATTGGTGTTCTGCTGCTTGACTTCTGTGCTCGTCACAGATTGTCAGTAGCGAACACCATGTTCAAGCATAAGAGTGCCCACATGCACACGTGGCACCAGGACACTCTAGGCCGCAGTTCCATGATCGACTTCATTCTGTTTTCATCGAACTTGCAGCTACATGTCTTGGACGCTCGGGTGAAGGGGCGGAGCTGTCAACTGATCACCACCTGGTCGTGAGTTGGCTTCGATGGTGGGGGAGGAAGCCGGTCAGACGGGGCAGGCCCAAACGATCTGTGAGGGTCTGCTGGGAACGTCTGGTTGATCCTTCCGTCAGAGAGAGTTTCAACTCACACCTCTGGCAAAGCTTCTCACAGGTACCAGAGGAAGTGGGGAACATCGAGTCAGAGTGGACTCTGTTCCGCACTTCTATAGCTGAGGGGGCAAGCCAGAACTGTGAACGCAAGGGCATCGGTGCCTGTCATGTCGGAGACGCTCGAACCCGCTGGTGGACACCGACAGTGCGGCATGCTGTCAAGCTGAAAAAGGAGTGGAATGCCCCCTGCAGGTCAGGGACAGAGTCCAAGTTCAAGTATCTCGGAGTCTTGTTACCGAGTGGGGAAAAGATGGAGCAGGAGATCGACAGACGGATCAGTGCAGCATCAGCAATAACTAGAATGCTGCATCATTTTGTAAGAAAATACGTACTGTCAGAGTTCATGTTAGCAGTCCAGTTTGGTTCTGGGCAGTGCGGGAAAAACACTCTGACTGGAGCTCCATGGCCTGGTCTGTTATTACCCATCACAGTCAGTTTTTTAACCCCAGGTTGCTTGTTACAGATCTGTGGAAACAACAGTTGAAAGTTGAACTGGTTAGTATGTGAAACACTCACAGAAACCTGGAAAAAAAAAAACGATGCATCTAATAAGTACTAAACAACCCAATTAAAGTTCAAAGTCCGTCCAGCAGGTCTTCGGTCTGACCCTGGATCTCCTCACGGGTCCAAACTCCTCCTGGATTGCAGAGCTCCTCCCTCTATCGCTGAATTAAACCCGCCCACCCTGCAGTGGAAGCTCATTTCAGCCACATGAATCTGGGCTCTTCTTCATTGGGTCAACACCCACAGCTGGTTACCATGATCAGGAATGAAGATTGACTGGTAAATCGAGAGCTTTGCTTTTCGGCTCAGTTCTTTTTTCACCACGACAGATTATTGGAGACAAGGGCATCGATTTGTCTGCCATTCTCCTGCGTTGTCTATCTTTTGCCCACGTAAAAAAGACCCCGAAAAACCTAAACTACTTCAATTTGGGGAGGACCCTGACCCGCAAGGGGCACTCCACCCTTTTCCGAGCTGGGATCATGGTCTCTGTTTGGAAGGTGCAGATTCAATGAGTCCAATGACAGTTAGGGATCACGGGACAATGAATCGTACAGGCCCACATCATCTGCAAAAAGCAGAGACCCAATCCCAAGGGACCGGTTGTCCCCACCGCCTCGGCAGCACCTAACGAACAGAATCAGGGACAAAAGGCAATCTTTGTGGAGTCCGACTCTCGCCGGAAATGGAATAAACAGACTTACGACAATAAGTACCAAGCTCAGGTAATGTTCATACAGAGACCGGACAGCCAGTAACTAGGGCTCTGACTTAAAGGAACACGGTGGAATGTCTTCTCCCTATCCACAAAACACATGAAGACTGTTTGGTTCATAAACCTCCCGGATCCTGAAGAGTCACTAATAAAGATGCAGTTATATTAATGGTCTGATCCACCAGATTAAGCTGAAACTGGAAGCTGATTTGAGAGGAAAGGCAGAAGAGACACACCTTGAAGCTCTTTTCCACGACAAAGGGAGGGCTGTTGTTGACATCTCCCAGAATAATGGTCAGTGTAACAGTTCCTGTGGCTGGGAAATCATCTGCAACAGCACAGATTTTATCAGAAAGGTTAGATATTCACAGACCCTCCCCTGAAGTGGTGCTTTATAAATAAATAAATAAAGAAAGAAATTACTCTATTCATCCCTCACCGGGGAAATTTGTTTGCTGCACTCCTTACACCGCAGCATATGTTTAAATGTTTCCTGCTTTATTCTCGATTAAATACTGTTGGCTCATAATAGAATCCAGTTTTGTCTTCAAAAGTATCTTTAGACAACCTTCACACTTACCATCATCATATGCACCAATGACAGGCTTGTATCTATTATCCTCCAAACGGGGATCATCTCTGTTCATCTGGCTTTGCACTGTGACCAGCCCTATGTCATCCACTTTCAGCCAGTTATAAGGGTCTTTTATCATCTTAAACCTGGACACAAACCACAGAAGGTGCAAAAGAGAAAAAACGAAGGTGTTCTTGTCTGGGGGCCGCTTTTAGATCTAGAGGATCCAGATGAAACTACATCATCCCAGGGGACTGAAAACACACACAGGAGGAGACTACACATGCACACTGCTTGGTTCATGAAAGTTTCCATCAAAAAATTAATTACACACAGTAATATGTAGCTTTGCTTTAGTATAATTAAGGTTTTTTGTCTGTGGAATCAATATAATTGTCAAGCAGTGTGTAGGTGGAAAGAGGAGGAATCAATTACAGAACAGAAAACATGGTTTGTTTGAGAGTGGCAGTCCAGTAAGACTGTGAAAGAAAAACAAAGTTTTAGTGGCATGGCAAGAGGTTGTTGTCAGAATGTGTTCTTGGTCAGGCAACCAGCCAGACCTGGCTGAAAAGGATGGTATGACCCGACGAGAGTGTTTGGGGTGATAGCCATTAAATAGGCAGCACGATCCACAGATGGGTGGCATCAGAATGATCACCCTCAGACGTCTCGATCAGGGTGATGAGGGAAGGTCCAGGGCTCCCTCTGGTGGCAGTGAGGTTATCATGACTATAATGAGATTCCACAAAGTCACAATCTTTATGCCCAATCATTTTTCTTTAAGATCTTGCACTGATGCTTTTAGAGGCCCAAAGCCTTCCTTAAAACATCTCAAAGAACCCTGAAAATCCATTACGTTGGTACGCTTAGTATCTCACTTTTCATAATCTGTTGGAGTAACATTGACAGTTTAGAAAAGTTCCACCAAATGAACTCTGCATGTTCTTTTATAAAACAAGTGCTGAGATACTTCGGACTGTTTTTTTTTTCTCTTTGTGAAAACACTCTAATCTTAAGCTTTGGGTTCACTCGCTTCATGGGGGTGAATACTTATTTTATTTAACAAATCGCTCCTTTCTGGTGGGGACAGGACATGGCATACTGTATACAGTATAATGCATCTGAATAGTCAGTACTGACTGGAAAACAGAGCAAAAACGCAAACTATCCCTGAAGAAACTTTCTAATTACTGTCTTCAAATTCTCAATCTGGGGAATCGTTACCAGCATGGATCCATTGCATGGTGGATCTCCCATTTATCAGCCAAAGAACTACAAACATGGAGGACAGACAAATGTGTTCATGTTGTGCTGTCATCTCTGTTTTCTGATTGGGTAAAATATTTCCCCATCACTGCAAACACAAGCTAATGCCTGCAACCCGTGACCTAGTTGTTGGAGTAAAATAAAATAGAGTTGATGGACGAGGTGGTTAGAGCTCAGGTTTTATGGGTTAAATACCAATGTTTTCTTCTTTCAGTGTACCTGACTTGTTGTTTATGTTGAATGTCTGGATCCGTAGCCCTGAGCTGCACCAATTCAGTTCCCACAGGGATGTCCTCACGTTTAGAGATCAGGGGAACTGGATCAAAGACGGGCGGTTCATTAACGTCTTTCACTGTCACCACCACTGTAGCGGTGGAAGTTGGCAGTGGACCAACAAACGGAGTCTCGTTCTCCACCGCGATCAACAGAGTGTGGGTGGTGCTCTTCTCAAAATCAAGACCCTGGTTTAATGAAGGAAAAACAGCGGAACTGGTCAGAAACATTGTCCAGTTTGAAGAAGTTCTCCAGCTTAAACAACAAGAACATTTAAAGGGAACCAGTTCTACTGCTTGTTTCAAATGTTTCATGTACCTTAGTTGTCTTCAGGATTCCCTCCTTTTTGTTCGGTCCCGTTTCCACAGAGAAAAGTTCTTTAGGACCCCCAACAATCTTAAATTTGGCATTCCAGGCAGGAGTATTAACCTCATCGTTATCACTTACAAACATTTTAACCACAAATGAGTCAGCCAGATTCTCCTCCACTGCCACAGCGTACTGAAAAACACAAAGCACATGATGTTGAAGCAAACAATTCAAACAGATAAAAATGCATCTTTCTCTCCTCAGAAATGCCAAAACTCCTATTTATGGAAAAGTTTTCTACACATGTGGACACCTGTCCCATGGAGCTTGAAGTTCTTTACTTTGTTCAAATCTCCTCAAAAGTTTGTCTCAAAAATGATCTTTAAAGTAAATCCGCCACCAAATTTATTCGACCTCCCTCATTAATTTTTGATTGCTGATAAAAAAAAAAAGAGAAGGTTTTACGGCAACAAAAAAATATATTTATTTCCATTCCCATTGACTGCCACTGAATCTGTGTTTGGTAACTGGTTTGCTATGTGACTGTCCAGCAGGTCTGACTACAGAGGCACAGTTTGCACCTACTAGAAGGCCCAGGGAAAGCAGAAACAATCTGATTAGTTACTTCATATCTACACTACAGTCTGGATGAACGCCATTGGCTCCGTCCTACAAACATGAACTACGTTATAGTCGATGATCTAATTAGTCTGAAGTACGTTCAATCCTAGGAGTGGGTCTCTCCTCCAACTGGGTCTCCATGTGCTGGGAAGAAGAACCCAAATACAGAGAACTCAGTTCAACCAGTTCATTGAAGGAAGGATGGGCTTAGAGGTGAGGAAATCTGGCTGGTGGCTTGGCAGGCTAGAGACTAGAATGTGGCGATGAAAAGATTTGGGAATTTCACAACAAGGTATGATTCTACAAAGAACGAGAGTGGAAACACAGCAGACAGTCCTACCAAAGGGCAAGAAAAGACCGGACTTATGAAGACTGGGATTAAATTCATTTTGAGTTTCTCAGATCAACAGTCTAATTTTCTTTTGAGACGACAGATTCTGGGATGTAGAAATACATTTGAAAATGAAACTGAAACATTGTTTTCCGGCTAGATATATTTGGACTCTCCTCGACGCACAGCTTGGGCTCTGGAACCAGGCCTCTCGACAGGGGCTGGACCCTGTACTATTCTGGAGTTGCCCTTAGTGAAAGGCGCCGGGCTGGAGTGGGCATACTTGTTGCCCCCCAGCTCGGCTCCAGTGTGTTGGAGTTCTTCCCGGTGGATTGCCTCCCTCCGCCTTCGGGTGGGGAGACGGGTCCTCACTGTCGTTTGTTGCTGAGCACCGAACGGCAGTGTAGACTACCCACCCTTTTTGGAGTCTTTGGGAGGGAGTATTGCAGGGGCCTCCCCCCGGGGACTCCATTGTCCTCCTCGGGGACTTCAATGCTCACGTGGGCAATGACAGTGAGACCTGGAGGGGAGTGATTGGGAGGAACGGCCCCCCTGATCTAAACCCGAGTGGTGTTCTGCTGCTTGACTTCTGTGCTCATCACGGATTGTCGGTACCGAACACCATGTTCAAGCATAAGAGTGTCCACATGCACACGTGGCACCAGGACACTCTAGGGTGCAGTTCCATGATTGACTTCATAGTTGTTTCATCGAACTTGCGGCCGCATGTCTTGGACGCTCGGGTGAAGAGAGGGGCGTAGCTGTCAACTGATCACCACCTACTTGTGGGTTGGCTTCGATGGTGGGGGAGGAAGCCGGTCAGACCTGGCAGGCCCAAACGATCTGTGAGGGTCTGCTGGGAACGTCTGGTTGATCCTTCCGTCAGAGAGAGTTTTAACTCACACCTCTGGCAGAGCTTCTCACAGGTACCGGAGGAGGTGGGGGACATCGAGTCAGAGTGGACTCTGTTCTGCACCTCTATTGTCGAGGCGGCAAGCCGAAGCTGTGGACGCAAGGTCATCGGTGCCTGTCATGGCGGCAACGCCAGAACCCGCTGGTGGACACCAGTGGTGAGGGATGCCGTCAAGCTGAATCCGAAACCGAGGGTTTCGTGCCCGAAACCCTCGTGGGCGAGGTGTTTCGGGCACGTCCCACCAGGAGGAGACCAAGGGGCAGACCCCGAACCCGCTGGAGAGACTATGTCTCACAGCTGGCCGGGGAACGACTTGGGATCCTTCCAGGTGAGCTAGAGGATGCAGCCGAGGAGAGAGAGGCCTGGGCTGCCCGCTTGAGGCTGTTGCCCCCGCGACCCGACCTCGGAACAAGCGGAAGATGACGGAACGGAACATTGTTTTCTTTCAAACTTCTTAATGAATTAAAAGCTTCATAATGAAATCATTCACAAACGGTATCATTGTTCTACTTACAGATTTCTCATTAAAGATGGGAGCGTGGTCGTTACTGTCCGTCACCTTCAGATGTACTTTTGCATCACCACTCAACCACCTTCCCTCTCCATCTGTAGCTCGTACCAACAGAGTGTACTCAGGATACATCTGTTGGAAGAAAAGGTTAGAGAAAATGAGCAGACATTAGCGTCTGACCTGGTTGTTCTACAGAATTATTCATTAAGTCTTACCTTTTTGTCCACCCCTGGAGAATTGACTTTGATTTCTCCATTAATTGGGTTTATGACAAACATTGAACTACTAGGTTCCTCCGGGGTCTGGCTCACAATTGAGTAGCGGAGATCTGAGTTCATATGGCCTGGCTGGTCCAAATCGTAGGCAGTAACCTGAATCACAGAAGAACCTGCAAAGAGGAAATACAGCAGAAGTGTTTCATGGAGGCTTCTGCTGATTAAACTTGATCAAACAAAGCAAATAACTGATGTGTGTTTAAAGATTGTTTCTTTGAGGAAGGCTCCATGTTAAACATGTCTCACCTACAAAAGAACTAAACACAGGAAGTGGAACACGTGTTAAAGAACATCAAGGACACAGATCCATGTTTTACTCTGATTCTGTATCAGATGATCATCTTAGTCAAACTGTCACCCAGGTTAGGTCACCAAGGCAACAAACCCCCCCAATCTGGTTTCTTTCAATACAAAGGAGAGACAGCTCTACTCTGAGCTCCTCACCCTATCTCTGAGCGAGAGTCAGCCACCCTCCTAAGAAAAATTATGTGGGCCTTTCTTCACCTACAGTGACCCTAAGTAAGGGTGGGAATAGAAATCAGCTGATAAAGGGAGAGATTTACTTTTTGGCTCAGCTCACTTTTCATCACAAAGAAAAGAGAATCAGACATTAATAAAGTTTGAGTGAATAAAATGAATGAATTGACATTACCTACAGGTGACGACTCAGACAAGTAGGCTGTGTATTCGGTTTGATTGAAGATAGGTATGTTGTCATTCTGATCGGTCACTTGTATTATAATTTCCAGCGGCACATCACGGGTTCTTCCATCATCAGCAACAGCATGTGCCACTAACTGCAAAATAATAGTTTTACCTCATTAAATTAAATTTAATTCCTAAACATTTTTAAGTTTCACAACAAAAGCATAAATACAAATATTGCTTAAAGATTACAGAATAAAATAATATGATGATGGATAAAAAAGTACATCATTGCTCAGCGATACCTACTGTGTATGAATCTTTCTCCTCTCTGTCCAGTGGCTCAGAGACATAAATAACACCACTAACTCTGTCAATGATGAAACGACGTCTAGGAGGCAAATCAGCTCCTTCCCCACTGATTCTGTAAAACATAATCCTTTCATCGTCTTGATCAGAGCGAATCTGGATAAACAAAAGGAAGAGTTACATTGTGGAGAAGCTGAGGCCTGTGATGCATTTTATGTTTCAGTCAGAGGGTCATTACTGTGACCAGAAACGATGAAAAATCTAAATTTTCTCTGGTTATAAAATCTGAGGGGTGGCACGGTGGTGCCGTGGTTAGCACAGTGGCTTCACACCAGGAAGGTTGGGATTTGAGTTCTGTGCGGGACGAGGCTTGAAGCACAGGCCCTTCTGTGTAGAATTATATACGTGGGTTTTCTTTGGAACCCTGGTTTCCTTCCACCCTCCATAAACATGCATTTTAGGTTGATTGGCCACTATGGAATTTCCCCGAGGATTGAGCTTGTATTTGGATGGTTAGGTGTGTGTGTGGCCCACGAGCTGACTGGTGACTTGTTCGGGGTGTACCCTGCTTCACCTGAAATCAGCAGGGATAGACTCCTGCTGGTGTCTAGAGTCAGGACTAAACATGAACCATCTAGAACTCTGAGGACCTCTGGGACCGGCCTCCTGCTGGTGTCTAGAGTCAGGACTAAACATGAACCATCTAGAACTCTGAGGACCTCTGGGACCGGCCTCCTGCTGGTGTCTAGAGTCAGGACTAAACATGAACCATCTAGAACTCTGAGGACCTCTCGGACCGGCCTCCTGCTGGTGTCTAGAGTCAGGACTAAACATGAACCATCTAGAACTCTGAGGACCTCTGGGACCGGCCTCCTGCTGGTGTCTAGAGTCAGGACTAAACATGGACCATCTAGAACTCTGAGGACCTCTGGGACCGGCCTCCTGCTGGTGTCTAGAGTCAGGACTAAACATGGAGAAGCTGCATTTCAATTTTATGCTGCAAAAGTCTGGAACAAACTTCCAGAGGCCGTGAGACAGGCCTCTACTGTGACAATGTTTAAATCTAGGCTGAAAACAGTTCTGTTTAACTGTGTTTCTGATTAATTACTCTTTTTGTATGTTTTAATTATTATTACTATTTTTAAAAATCATTAGATTCTATGTTTTATCATTTTAATGCATTTTTTTTTTTGTCTTGTGAAGCACTTTGAATTATTTTTTATGAATTGTGCTACACATAAACTTGCCTTGCCTTCCACCCTTCATTACCACATCAACATAAAATAGGTCTATGTTAGTTAGCATATCACTGGCATTAGTTTAGCTGGTAAAGATGGCAGAATGATTTCATTTTCCTCAACATGACAACTTGATGATGACATGACAAACATGACAAACAGGAAGCATTCAGGCAACATACATAGCTATTAAATTTTGAAAAACATTTATTGAATGAGAAATTAATAAAAAATAACCACCAATAACGACAGTTGTTTTCTTACTTGAGCAATTTTTTGAGGGAATGGTCCTCTGCCATTTTCTTCCACCCTTAATGGAGGCAAGATCCATTGTCTCTTCCTCCTCCTCTGTCCAGAAGTTGTTGGGAAATGGAGAATAGGAACAGGTTCATCACCTTCAGTCTGAAAGAAACATATGATCAGGGCTGAACTGTGACATCCTAAAACACATCCTGTTTTAAAGACCCTAAGAGTTTCCTGGAACTATAAAAACCAATCCCAGTCTGATTGGTATTTATAGCTCATGCTTTTATCAAGCACGGCCTGGATGCAGGTCCCTTTTTTTATTTTATTTGTTAATAAGACAGAAAATGTCTTAAATAAATTGGATTTGATTTTTCTGATGTTAAGTCTTCCTCTAGAACCAGCAGCACCAAGATGAAGCATGTGGATCTCATCAGGGAACTTTAATCCCACCTCTGTGTTGGAACCGGAATCCACTTCACCATGGTGATGCTCTTCATTCTGCTGCTGGTTTCCATGGTGACGCTCCAACACCATCAGTGTAATGGTAAGTTTGTGACTTGGAGAGTCTGAGGTGTAGATAGAGAAGCCTGGATGTCCTTTATGAAGAAGGATCTCTCTCTTCACCTGGAAGGACAAACAGCAGAAAGTAATGATACTCAGAAACACACACTATGTTAAAAAAAATGAAGACTTTTGCTAATAAATATTCCTATTTCTTCTTCCCAGAGGTGGGTAGTTACCCACGTTCCTGAATTTGCTTTGCTTTCAAGATCTCAGCTTTTAGAAGCAAATTAAAACCAAACTCTGAGGAGTCTGAGGTCTGAGTCTGAGGATCAGATGGAAACCAGTCTGTCAAAGGACTGAAACTAAGATTTTCTTTACATACCACTAAAGTCCCGTCTGCCTTGACCATGAAATGATCATCATTTGTGTTGAAAAGAAATGTTGTGCGGTCCGTGCAGTCTGTGAAGTTCACTGTAAATAAAAATAAGGACTAAACATGAAACAAACAGTAATTAAAACAGTATAAAATATAAACAGAATCAAACATTTAAAATATGTTGCATTAAAAACACAATGTTTTTATTACAAATTTAAATGTTAAAGTGCAACAAAAATGTGTAAAATAGTCTGTAGAATCTTTGCCCCCATGACCTGGTCCCGGATGAGCGGAAGACGACGGAACAGAACGAATTCAGGAGAAAAGTTTGTTTATTTTATTGCACCAATAATGTTCAAACATTTTTTTTTTGTTCCATACCGTCGTCTTCCAGTTATCTGGACCCGGGTCGTGGCGACAGCAGCCTGAAGCCGGATACCCAGGCTTCCCTTACACTGGCTGCATCCGCCAGTTCACCCGTGAGGTCCCGAGGTGTTCCCTGTCCAGCTGTGAGACATAGTCTCTGCAGTGGGTCAGTGGTCTGCCTCTGGGTCTCCTCCTGGTGGAACAGAACAATTCACCCGAGGCGTTTGAGAGGTATCCTAACCAAATGCCCGCACCATTCCATATGGCTTCTCTGAGCCCAGAGGAGCAACAACTCTACGAACGTAGATCCTGGTTACCATGGTGAGGGTAGGAATGTAGATCCTGGTTACCATGGTGAGGGTAGGAACATAAATCCTGGTTACCATGGTGAGGGTAGGAACGTAGATCCTGGTTACCACGGTGAGGGTAGGACCGTAGATCCTGGTTACCATGGTGAGGGTAGGAATGTAGATCCTGGTTACCATGGTGAGGGTAGGAACATAAATCCTGGTTACCATGGTGAGGGTAGGAACGTAGATCCTGGTTACCATGGTGAGGGTAGGAATGTAGATCCTGGTTACCATGGCGAGGGTAGGAACATAAATCCTGGTTACCATGGTGAGGGTAGGAACGTAGATCCTGGTTACCATGGTGAGCGTAGGAATGTAGATCCTGGTTACCATGGTGAGGGTAGGAACGTAGATCCTGGTTACCACGGTGAGGGTAGGAACGTAGATCCTGGTTACCATGGTGAGGGTAGGAACATAGATCCTTGTTACCATGGTGAGGGTAGGAATGTAGATCCTGGTTACCATGGTGAGGGTAGGAACGTAGATCCTGGTTACCATGGTGAGGGTAGGAACGTAGATCCTGGTTACCATGGTGAGGGTAGGAATGTAGATCCTGGTTACCATGGTGAGGGTAGGAACGTAGATCCTGGTTACCATGGTGAGGGTAGGAACGTAGATATTGGTCACCATGGTGAGGGTAGGAATGTATCCTGGTTACCATGGTGAGGGTAGGAATGTATCATGGTTACCATGGTGAGGGTAGGAACGTAGATCCTGGTCACCATGGTGAGGGTAGGAATGTATCCTGGTTACCATGGTGAGGGTAGGAATGTATCCTGGTTACCATGGTGAGGGTAGGAACGTAGATCCTGGTTACCATGGTGAGAGTAGGAGCGTATCCTGGTTACCATGGATCTAGATTGATTGTTAAATCCAGAGCTTTGCTTTTCGGTTCAGCTCTTTATTCTCTACAACAGACCGATGCAGCAGGTCTAGTTATTGCAGACAACGCACCGATCCATCTGTCAATCTCCCGTTCTATCCTTCCCCCACTGTGAACATAGCCTGAGATACTTGGGACGGAACCTTGTCCCTGACCTGCTCGAGGTACTCCACCCTTTTCCAGTTGAGGACCATGGTCTCAGATTTGGAGGTGCTTCTTTATTTAATAATCTCCACAGATTAAGAGTTAACTTTCAGGTAGTTGCTCTCTTGTTTTCTCTGGAGGCTCTTTGGGTAGGTTTCTGGATTACAGGATTGATAAAAAAAAAAAAAAATCTTTTTATTTTAACTAAACTTTGATACTTATTGCTTAAAAATATGAAAACTTTTTACATGAATTTAAAATCTACAGTCTAAAGTTTCTGGTGTGTTTTCGTTCTTGTTTGATGCCTCTGATGGATTTTTTTCTGCGGTGCTAAATAAAAAAAAATCTGCTTGTTTTTTTTTCTGCTGAAAAGAATGACAGTGATCTGGGTTTTTGTTTGTTTTTCTCTAAACAAAGTGTATTTACATGTAATTTATGAGGGACAGTAACTTTAAAGTACAGGAAAGCCCACTAGGGGGCTGCAGAAAGTCTGAAAGTACAAAAAAAACAAGATTTGACTGAATGAATTGACCTAAAACTTCATTTAATTTTTAACATAAACAAAACATAAACTTTCTGACAAACAAAACAAGAAAACTGTGAAGCTTAAAGTTTTTCACTTGATCAGGACTTCCTGTACCAAACCTTACACTAGGGGTACCAAACTCTGGCCTGTGGGCAAATTATACATCTGCAGAAGGAGTTTGGATGTGACAGGCAGGAGGTCTGGAGGAGGACCATAGATGAGGACATAGTGAAGGAGGACATAATGCAGAAGATCGATGGAGGAAACGTCTCCTTAAAGGAGAAGAAGATGCTGTTCTAAACCTGATGATGTTAAATGAAGCCTGTTTGTTGTGACTCGGTTAATAGTCCTATACATTTCTGAAGTTTTTTAGGGTTCTTACCTTTCCCAAGTTTCATACCCCGCTCCAGTCGCTGTTTGGGAACTGTGAAAGTAATCATGTCTGAACCAAACCCTGCTGTACAACTGTAACATGTGACCTGTGAAGACTGACAGAGAAAAACAATTCTCTTGAATTCCAAAGATGTCAAATTAGTTTAATCAGAACAATCTGCAACGACAAAGAGATCTGCTTTTATATCACACTTCTACTTTACAGCTTAATGGCTCTTTAACCACAGCTGGAAGCCATAGTTCAGAGGGAAGCGTTTGCCTTGTGAACTATAGGGTTGCAGGTTCAAACCCCTGCATGGAGCTCATGTTGGTGTACCTGTGCCAGACATCAAAGACCAATAGCTCCTGATTAATTGTGATTGAGTGTCCTGCATGACAGCATCTGTGCACTACTTTCTTGATAAAATCAGCACAGATTGTTCAGAAGAACTCAGCATGCACATCTATGGTTGCTCCTGGGGCTCATGTCCTACACTTATGCTGCCTTTTATCATATATTTTTTGCTGCTTTTTATCAGATATATTTAAAAATGAATGTGTGGATTGAGTCCAATAGATCAGTGTGTGGATGAATAAAAACATTCAAAGTAAAATAATCTGAAAGAAGGGATCTTTGTTTTCACACTGGACTGTGTAATAAAATCAAAGTAAATTAAACTTTGATCAAACCTAAACCTGCATGAAGTCACTCTTTACATCTTTGTAGATATTTTAGAATCAAACTTTAGTTTTCTAAACATTATGTTTGCTGGAACAGAATGTCCGCATGAAAAGTGTGTAAAAAAGAGACTCATGTACTACCTGTCACCACACAGGAGCAATAAAAAGTAAAAAGAACGTGTCGTAGAGTCTCACCTGAATCATGAAGAATAAAAAAACACAAACTCTTAAACAAATAGTCTCCATTTCTTCAGACGTGTTCTTTCAATGTTCTCAGAGAGAAATCTGTTACACAATATGTTTGGTGTTTTTCTCTCCTCCCAGTGACTGAAAAAATGTTCCAGTTTCTGCAAAAACAGAGGGAATAAATTAACTACAGATGTTCCAAAAACAAGCTTTCCCAGAAGTTTATCTTCAGACTGAAGAAATTACTTTTTTACAAGAGATTTTTCAGTAAATAAACACAGTTAGAAATCCGTGTAATCCCTCATTCATCCAGGAGTGATCCATAGTAGAAAAAGTTTCATAAAAGTCTTCTGGACAAATTAAACTGTTCAGAAGACTTTTTTGAAACTTTTTCTACTATAAACACCGTTAGATTAAGACTTGGAACTTTAGAAAAAAAAAATTTGTTCAAACATAATTGTGTGGGGTTTTTTTTATTTCTTATCCTTACACTTTGAGTTTAAATAGAAAACACTGAATAAAACACACGTTGAATGCTTAACAGTTTACTTTTTATGTTTATTAGCGTCCAGTCCACGTTTCTAAAGCAGAATCTTTGATTGCATGTGATTCAAGATGATGAGATGATGAGGCCTCAATGCTTGATGTATCCACATGGCCTCGTCTGATTCCTTTCTTACCTGTCCCGTCCTCCTCTTCTCATCGCTTGTTCTGCTCAGCTGTTTCCAGTTACTTCCACATCCATCAGGAAGAAGCCTAGTTTTGGTAATGTACCTCGGACTTTTATTAACAGTCCGAAGTACATTACCTGTTCATAATGTGAATCTCCATCAGCTTCTTCTTTTTCCCACATCTGTTTATAATGAGTTTTTACTCACCGAGAAGGAGAGTCTGAGGGCAAGAATGTTTTGTGTTGAAACCTTTTTTGGCTTAAACGGTTAAACGGCTTAAACCGGTCATTGAGATCTGCAACCGGTTGCAGATCTCGACAGATTGGAATTCTGAAAACTAACCCTAACGCTAATTCCAATAGAACTCTGGCAGGTCGCAGATCTCAATGGTTTGATCAGTTGGAAGGAAGTGTGCGTGTGTGTGTGTGGGGGGGGGGGGCGCTCTGGGCATGCACAGAGGCGCAAAGTCGCAGATCTCGATGGTCACAGATCTCGTCAGTACACCTAGTCACCGGGCCAGCAGCCTCAGATGGGAAACCCAGGCTCCTCTCCCCAGCTAAATCCTCCAGCTCAACCGGGAGGATCCCGAGTTGTTCCCTGTCCAGCTGTTAGACAGAGTCTCACCAGCTGGTCTGGGGCCTTATTCTGAGTCTACTCCCAGAGGGACGTGCCTGAAACACCTCACCCTTGCCTCTAGGCAGTTATAGGCAAATGCTGGGTGTATCATGCATGCAAGGGGTGCCAGGAACAGAGCAAGAGAAACGTGTTATTTTCACTATTGTTAAATTAATGAAGACTTGTTTTTTTTGTACTAATATCACCTAATTTTACAGCATAGAAAAGTAACTACAAAAAAAATAGTAATAATAATGTTTTTTTTCTATACTCATTTGTAATCCTGTCCATCCTGGTCACTCCCAGAGACGTCCTGGGAGTCCATTGCTCTGGACTGTTGATCCTAGATACTTAAAATCTTCCACCTTCTTTATCTCTTCTCCCTGTAACCTCACTTTTCCATTTGGATCCCTCTCATTCACACACATGTACTCTGTTTTACTCTGACTAATCTTCATTCCTCTTCTTTCTAGTGCAAACCTCCACCTCTCCAGCTTTTCCTCCACCTCTTCCCTCCTCTCACTACAGATCACACTGTCATCTGCAAACATCACTGTCCATGGAGATTCCTGTCTAACCTCGTCTGTCAGCCTGTCCCTCACCATATCAAACAGCAGTACACATAGTAATCTTAAAGTCTGGTTTCCTAATGACAACCAATCCCCACTTTACATGTCAATTGATTTTTGTGTGATGCCCAGTGGGGAAAAAAAAGACAAATTACCTATAATTCCCTCTAAATGAAAGTGTAGAGTAAAACTCTGACATCTTTGTTCTTCTTTGCTGTAGTTTTTATTGTTGAAGTTAATCATTTAAAACATGTACAGTGTGTTTATGATTCAAGACATTTTAATTTCACATGTTAATATTGTCTAATATTTTTAAAGAGATACAATGATTAGTTCATATGTAAGTTCTTATGTTCAGATATCCATCCTTCTCCAGAACAGAAAAGAGTTACAAACCCCAAAAACAAATAAAAGGAAAAGATATTTAACTTTTTCTAATTTTCCCCCCAAAAACAAAAACTGATTAAAATCAGCAAATAAAATGATCAATTTCTTCCCTGCATCAAAAATTCTACAAGTAAAGACCAATCAAGTAAAAGATCTTGAGAATGAGCTTCTAGACCAAACACAGAAATAAAAATAAACTGTTCAATATAAACAAATCTTTCAGCAATTTCTACCTGAAATGTAGAAAATGCCTGAATATTGTTCTAAGAAATCAACAGTTTACGAAGCGTTAAGAGAGACTTGTGCTCTCGATTCCACTCTCATTCGGGTTTTTACTCTCTGCTGGAGGAAACACAATCATGTAAGCCAACTGTAGCTATGACGACAACAGATAGTACATGTTTATTGTTACACACTAAATCCAGTTTTGTTTTGCTCGTTTAAATCTTCTGCTTTTCAAAACATTTGTTAAAGTATTGAAAGAAAAGGAATACTGTCACAATGTGGGTGCAGAAGGAGGAGGAGGATCCAAAGTGCAGGACGACAAACAAGATTTATTTAGTAAAAGAGTCCAGTAATACTGTAAAAGTAAACACGCGGTTCAGAGGAATCTCACATGGTTAATGTTCAAAATGATCTCTTAGTCAGGCAGCAAGGAAGACCTGGCTGGAAGGCATGGAGATCCGACACTGAAGGAAAGGCAGACAGCCTTTAAATAAGCACCAGGTCAATCACCCTCAGGTGTCCCGTATCAGGGAGATAAGGGAAGGTCCTGGGCTCCCTCTGGTGATGGTCAAGGGAACCATGACAAATACAGTTATTGTGAACTAACAATTAAATGCAAAGATTATCATCTAAAAGAAAAAAAAACATGATTAAAAATATTTATGAGGCGTTCACGTCTCCTGATAAACTGTAGATAAAATAAATTGAATTGAAAATACTTTATTATGAACAATTTTGTTTTCCCGTTATGAACACTGTGTAGCAATTTTCCTTTTGTTGTGGGCAATAAAAATGTA
Organism: Neostethus bicornis; assembly: GCA_902685375.1. NCBI lineage: Eukaryota > Metazoa > Chordata > Actinopteri > Atheriniformes > Phallostethidae > Neostethus > Neostethus bicornis. The sequence continues at coordinate 3,037,396 of LR738548.1, forward strand.
CAATAAGTCTAGAATTTTGCCCACGGGAGAGAGTGGTAGAGCCTGACGTTTTAAGTTTTGTTCAAACACTATGTATTTAACAATTTAAAAAGTTACAAACATGAACATACAAAGTGCAGTACAACAACCCAGTGTGAATGGCCATTAAAAAATATATATACAGTATATACCAACATATACAAATTTATACTGCTCTGGTAAATACTCTAAGTAATACTCTAAATAAACTCTAAGTAAATACTCTAAGGTTTATCCGAATGCAAAATCGTAGTTGACGGTTCAATTGATCCCCACCCACAGTTTATGTGTTATCCCACGTCTGAGTCTGAGAGGTTAATTCAGAAACATCCTACTGTATCGGCAGACAGGCATCGGCTGGGATTATGGTCCAATACAAGGTTTTTGTAAAACTCTGGGCCTTCTAGCTCGCCATCAATATCCGGGGGAACCGGAAAACCTGACCAATTCCACAGTTTACATAGTTTATTGAACGCTCATTTACTTGGGGAACGACACTGTATCCGACAGCTCCTGCTGCTCAAACTCTCCTCTGACTTCCACACAGCTTCTGACCTGACTGACTGACTGACTGACTGCTCGAGGCATGGAAATCAAAATGATTGGATTGATTCAAAGTCATGCGTTGATTGGTAGATGTGACGCACATGCTGCACTCTGACATCAAACACAAATTAAGACCCACAGTAGCAGAAATAGTTGGAGGAAAGTCTTCTATTGTAAGTCTCAGTAGGGATCAGTGGTTTCGTTCTAAAGCTTTGCAGAAAGACTGAAAGACTATCGATGAGAAGAGATCCTCTCCTTGGATGGACAGACGGAATGTACCTACAGTAGGACTGGGATTTCAGATTACATAATCTACAGAGAAACATGGAGACAGAAGAAACAGGAGAAAGACATTTCCAACCTCATCAGTCCACCAGTAGAACTTCACCTACAGACTCTCTCAGACTGAAACTGCTGATGAAACAGATTCCTTCTTCGTGGAGCTTCAGGAGAAATCATCAGCCTGTTTGGTTGACAGGACAGATGATCAGAGGACTAGAGTTTTTACCTCGATGATTTGCACCAGGACTAAAGAATGGGTAGAGTTTCTCATTAAACCAGCAGCGAGTGAAGGAGTAGATCAGAGCTGCAGTGCCTACATCATAAAAGGAGACCACACGCTTCTCATAATCTACAAACACGCCCACTTTCTCAGGAGCAGACTGGAGATGGAGATTGGCTGAAGGACCGGCATTGGCTTTGTACACATTTCCATTTCTCAACCAAATAGTCCAGAAACCGTTCTGAGGATTAGGTTTAAAAACTCCTTTCCTGTTGATGGACCTCCTAACCACTCCTAAATCCCAGTCAGATTTTCCTTTAACTTGAACTTCAAAGTAAAATCTTCCTGAAGAGAAACTCTGACTTCCTAAAACATCGACAAAGTAGGAAAATCTCTCTGGATTATCTGGAAGATTCTTCTTCTCATCACCACAATGAACTTGTTTTCCATCATCAGACAGGACGAGGTATGGATGAGCTGTTTTAGGATCCAGAGTAACATCTACTGCAAACTGCTGGACCTTCTTAATCTCAGCTTTAACATCCAGCTTCTTCCTCTCCTTCCTGATGGTCTCCTCCAGCTGAGACACAGCTCTCACCACCGTCCCCTCATATGATGGTGGATGAACTCTAACCTTTGTCCAGTCCTTGGTGGGTGGAGCAGCTTTCAGGGAGGAGAAGCTTTGGAGCAGGAGAAGGTGGTCTCCAGAGCGTGAGAGCTGCTCCACCTCAGAGCTCCTCTTCATCAGCTCAGAGATCTCCTGTTCCAGATCTTTGATGAAGTCTTCAGCTTGTTTCTCTGTAGCTTTCTGTTTGTCTTGGATCTTCTTTCTGAGCTGGTCCAGGTCTCTCTGAGCAGCCTCCATCAGAGCGGTGAAGACCTGAACCCCTGCTGTCTCTCTGTCTGCAGCATCTTTACTGATCTTCACCGACTCTTTGAGCTCCTGAATCTTCTGTCGTCTCTTCTGGATCATCTGCTGAATGTCAGCCTCGGTCTTCCCCAGCTCTGTCTTCTTTCCTTCACATTCTTCTCTCAGAGGAACAAACTCATGACTCTTGTGGTCTAAAACAGGACAGAGCGAGCAAACACAGATCTGGTCGGTCTTACAGAACAGCTCCAGAGGTTTATCATGCTTCCTACACATCCTGTTATCCATGTTCTCTACAGGCTCCATCAGCTGATGTCTTCTCAGACCTGGAAGTGTCAGATGAGGCTCCAGGTGAGTGTGACAGTAGGAGGTCAGACACACCAGGCAGGACTTCAGGGCCTTCAGTTTGGTTCCTGTGCAGAGGTCACAGGGAACTTCTGGTCTGGCAGCTTGTTGCTCTGAGCTGCTGCTGCTGGCTTCCTGCTGAGCTTCATGTCTGAACTGAGAAACCACTTCAGAAAGTAAAGTGTTGACCTTCAGCTGAGGTTTGACAGGAAACTCTTCTTTACACAAGGGACAATCATACAGACGCTTTCTCTGCCAGTGCTGAGTGATGCAGGTTTTACAGAAGTTGTGTCCACAAGGTGTGCTGACTGGATCAGTGAACATCTCCAGACAGATGGAGCACAGGAACTGATCCTCAGATCTCTGATGGCTTCCAGCAGACATGTTTGACCTGGGAGGAGTCAGAAAAATAGCATTTAGAAAGAAAATCAGGTAAAAGCTGCTTCTTATCAGCAAGGATGTCCAAGTGGTTAGGGCGTGCATCCTCTAACTTAAGGATTGCTGGCAACAGAGTAGTAAAAGGTAAATAGTGATCAAGAAATTCTACTTGAGTGGCTCTTTTCTGTGTTGGTTCACAAAACGAGTTACTTTGCAACGTATGTTAACCCATTCACACCTGATGGTGGAAGTTGCGATACAAGGTGCAAACCACCATGAGGAGCATTTGGAGTTTGGTGTCTTGTTCAAGGACACCTCAGGATAAAGTCCAGGCTTGGGATCAAACCAGCAACCTTCTGGTTTTAGGATGCTCACTGTACTCACTGCTCTCTGTATGCTTTCTGTACTTTTATATTTTTTTCACTACACACCTGGCGGTCGACTTGGGATCAGTCCTCCATCAGACTGCAATCGAATGGTTGGGAATCCCTGACCTACGTCAACGTAACAGGACGGAAACCAGATTGGTTTTCCTCGAAGTACTGGAACTGCTCTTCTTAAAATGACCTTCTCCTGTCTGCTGACTCTGGATAAATTTTCATTCTCCCTCTGCTTGATCTTAGTTCAGCTTTTGACTTTGTCTTTTTTTACTTTTGACCATTTCTTAATTCATCTTCCTGAACAGACTCTCTTTCCTACCCGTCTGACCATATGCAATTTATTCATTTCAAACTCTGGACTCGCTCAGGGTTCTTTGGTCCCTTGGCTCTCTTCTCTATATCATTTGTGGTTTCTCATTTGGTCATATTATCCAGAAACATTACATCCATTTCCACTGCAATGCAGATGACACCCAACTCTACCTCTCTAACAAATCTAGCTCCACACTGCCCCCATCAGTCCTGGTTCACTGAATCTACAAAGTCATTCACCTCAAACTTTTTTAAACAGCAATAAAATCAGCAATCAGCAATAAAACTGAACTTCTGTTAGGGACCAAATCCACCCTGAGAAAGATCGGTCAGTTCTCTTTCACCATCAAACACCAAATATCTCCTTCCCTTCAGGAAAAAAGTCTGCTTCATGCTCAAAAGTTATCTCTCTTTCACTTCTCACAAAAACACCATCACCCTCTCTGCTTACTTCCATCCTCACAACATCTAACCAAAGAATATCTTATGAATCACAGATGAAAAACTTTTAGTTTTACTCAATAATCTGGTTATGAACACATTTTTTTTCAACAGAAACATTCTTTAACATCTGCCTTCACATCTTAAATTCATTCATTTTATCACTATTTAGGGAAACATTATACTCACCTAATACTCTGACTGTCTGGAGATGAAAACTTGTCTGCTTTTGGATCCCTGGCCCAACCTATAAAATAAAGCAGAATGAAGTAAAAATAATAGAAAACAATTAGTATAAAATACTTTCTCTTCAAACTTAAAGTTGTTTTAAACTCACAAATCTTTTGTGTTAAACTTCCTGTTGTTTTCTCAGACGCCTCGTATCTCACATGTTCGCCGTTATTTTCTGTTATTATTTGGTTAAAGCGAGTTAGCAGCTCTGGACGTTCAAGGTTCTCCTGCTTCAAATATCTGTATTTACATTTTCTGATCATCTCCTTTAACGGAGGATTTTCCATCAGAGCTGAACTTTGCTTTTTGGGATTTAAAATCAGAATGAGTGAATGATTGAATGATTGGTCAGTAAAACTCTGGAGGAGCCTGCAGAGGTCATCTTTCTGTTTCTCTGTGAAATCTTCAGGCTGCACCAGCAGCAGGAAGACATGAGGTCCAGGATCTGAGACCTTCATACAGTCTTTTAGAAACTCTGATGAAGGAAACTGCAGGTCTGGAGAATTGATGATGGATAATTGATCATTTTCCACTTTTCCCTTAACGCTGAGAAAAGACTGATGATGTTTGTTAAAAGCATCAAATCCCAGTATGAAGTTTCCCACTGAACTCCTGTCAGACCAGTTTCCTCCCAGCAGAAGAATCCTCTGCTCCGACACTGAAAGAAAATAAAAGATAAAAACAAAATAAATCAAAGAAGGAAGTTCTTCAAAAACACAACAATAAGCATTCATTTAGCACAAAGTCAAAGACAATTGTGGACGGAATAACCAGGTTTTGTTTGTGTTGGTCGGAGGGGTAACCAGTACAGAACTTTAATTTGTTTTCGTTTTGTCCTTCCCTCTGCTGCTGGTTGTGAGTCACTCGGGGAACAGGCGGGCGTCAGTCGTCACCGAACTGCCCAGTGACATTTGCCTTATTAATGTGTGTTGTGTTTAATAAAGGTTCTTTGCCTTATTATTAGGGTGTGGTGTGTGTTTAGGATCAAGTTTAAAATCCTCTTAATAACCTACAAGGCCCTAAACGGCATGGCTCCATCCTACATTAGTGAACTTATACTGTAGTACCTTATCAACCAAGCAGAACACTCAGACAGTGTTCCTACATTTAAAGCTCCAGTTTTATGGAATAAGCTCCCAGCTCAAGTGAGAGAGGCAGACAGTGTTCCTACATTTAAAGGGAGGCTTAAAGCATTCCTGTTTGAACAAGCTTATCAACAGACCAGATAGAAACAGATTCATTTAGCTGATATAATTACTAGTTGGCTGCTAGATAGTAGAAGCTGGGGAAAGTATGGTACATTGGGGTTCTGTCCTCTAATTCTATCTACTATTCTCTGCCAGACTGCCTTGGCCCTTTCCCGCTTACCCCTACCCTAACCAGGGTCTGTACCCCCCTCCTCCTACCCTAACCAGTTTCTGTATCTCTCTTTCACCTGACCCCCTACCCTAACCATGGTTTTTATCTCCTTCCCCCCTCCCAAATCTCTGTGTCATTCATTGTTCTCAATTGTCTGTTTATTTAGAATTACACTGCTAGTTGGTACAATACAATTCACATGCTGTCCACCCTGTTGTCTCCCTCCTCACTTGGAGAGAGCGCCATTCAGGACTCTGCATTCCTGTCTTGGGCATGACCACACCGAGGAGACCTCCGCGCTTCATCATCCCTGCTCCATCAGGATGAAGAACATCTACTCATCCCCGTCCAGGGCATCGCTGGGCTGAGGAGTCCTCCGTGCTTCCATCATGATGAAGAACATCTATTGACTTCTTTAGATATTTAACTGTAGAGTAGAATAAGCTAAAATTTAAACAATAATCTTTGACGCATTAGTTGCTCGTCCCGGGGGAGGGATCTCTCTTTCATGTGGATCCCCATGATGTTTCTTATTTTTTCCCCACTGATGTTTTTTTTAGGAGTTTTTCCTCACCATGAAGGAGAGTCTAAGTGCATAAATGTGCTAGTCTTGTTTAGTTAGCATTTGTTAGTTATTTTTCTTGTTGTGTATTTGTGTTTATACATTCCTCTTTTTCTTGTGAAGCCCATTGAGACGGACATTCTGTGATTTTGGGCTATACAATAAAATTGAATTGAATTAAGGTGTGGTGTGTTTAAGGGTGTTGGGTCTTATTATCAAGGGAAAACGGTTTTAGAGTTTATTTAATAAAATAGTGTACACTAAAATCTCTCCGTGTGTTGTCTGTGTCTCCAGAGGATTTAAAGAGCCTTTTGGCCATGTCATACACAGTATAACCGAAAGTCACACCACCAGGATCCCTGCATTCGGCTGCCCCCCATCTCATCTTTTACACAGCCCCACCTGCAGGTGGTGAGCCTACTTGAAAAAAGGCCCGTATCCCTTGCACAGCTGGGCTTAGTCGTGCTTTTTAGCCGTGCTTTTTTGTGCTATGTTGTGCTATATGTTTTCTATGGGTGATCCTACCAGGGACATTTAGCTCCCAAGGACATAGCTCCCAGGATCATTGAGAGAACAACCATCCACAAAGCCCACATTAGATCGTAAGCTTGTCTTTTATGAAAATGTCGAGTTTGGCAGATTTAATCTTAAAATCACTCCTGAATCCTAACTTCCTGTGGTCAGAGAACAACCAATCAAACTTCACTTAGCCTCCACACCTACATCACATTTTAATTCACAAACTTTTAAGAGACACTTACCGTCACGTCTGAAAAGCTCGGTGCTCCTGCTGCGTTTGAAACGTTTTCCACCTGGTGAGACAGAAAACACACATTTACAAAAGTAATTCAACATGGATAATTATAAAAAAAAATAGAAGTTAAATTGAAAACAAAGTAAAATAATATGTTATTTTTATCCAACATAAATTCTGATGTGTTTTTGTAATAATTCTTAATTTTAATAAAACACACACACAGCTTCATCTGCAGGGTAAAATTGTTTCTCGAAAATAAAACCTCACCGGGTGCTTCAGCCATGACGTCTTCCTGGTGCTTCAAAACTTCTCAGCAGAAACCAGAGACTCGTTTTAAAGACCTAATAAAAGGATTGGAAATATTTTTAAGCAAATTACATTGAATTTCTAATTTTAAAGTTTTTTTTCTTGAATTTCCCCATATTTTCTTATTTTTGTTCAACAAACACACTTAATGTTCCAACAAAACTCAACCAGAGAGCCATAGACACCCCACATAATAAGAGAGGGCGCTGCACACGAGCCTGCAACCAGGAGCCACGGCCCGAAGAAGGCCCCTCAAAATTATGTCTGTTACTACTTACAGTCGTTACGATGGAGACACAGTTACTAAAATGCTTCTCTTCTCATCCACGCCAACAACACACACACACTTCTTCATGTGTGAGACAAGTGTGTGCATACACACAGCACATTTACATGAACCGTTGGGTGTGAACCTTCTCCATCTTTGAGCCTCTAACCTCCACCACTTTGCCTAGACCCATACTACTGTACTCCCCCTCCAAGAAAAAAACATTTGAGCTGCTGGACTCACCTGTATTGGAGTCGGTTGTAGAGAAAGAAAAGATGAACTCAGTTTATTTTCCTTCTGATAGAAACACAGAGAGTAGCTCCAACTGCAGCTCCACTCTAAAATACATTCAGTTTCATTTCCTGTGTAAACAAACAGTTCTCTCTATTGTTCCTCTACTTCCTCATTGGTTTTTTTTCAGATGTTTCTCAAAAGAAAAGATCTAAATAACAAAGAAAAGACAAATGAAAGAGTTAGAGCTTGGCTGTGGTTGGTTAGTGATACTTTGTTCAAAATGTGTTTTATTCAGTGTTTTTTTATATATTTTTTTAATTTAAACTCACTTTGATGAAGAAACAAAATAACACATTCATATTTGAACAAAAAAACTTCTAAAGTTCCAAGTCTCAAAGTAACAGTTAATACTCGGTGAAAACTTTCTTAAAGGCAATACACTTTCGATTTGATTTGAGGGGTGAATAAACTCTTTCCAGCATTGCTCCACCTCATCTGCTGGGTTTACCTTCCGAAGCTATTGAGAAGGAAGGAGGATTAAATGTAAATCACAGAGAAGAGAGGATGTAGAAAGTTTGGCAGTGATAGAACTACCCGATGGAGCCCCACCTCCATTTTTTCAAAATGTTTAAAATATGAATAATAAGATATCAGTAAATAAGTCAGAATAAACAGTAGCAGATGCAGAAAAATAATCAACTCAAGCATCCGTAAGAGTAACAAACCCTTAAATGTTACTCATTACAAACTCATCATTTATGACCAGACATAATATGATGTTTGTTTGTAAATAAGAACTGTTGACTGGACAGCAAGACGTAAGAGTTTAATACTGAAGCATTCTGGGAAGAAATAAGGAGCTGGACTCACCTGTATTGGAGTCGGTTGTAGAAAAAGAAAAGATGAACTCAGTTTATTTTCCTTCTGATAGAAACACAGAGAGTAGCTCCGACTGCAGCTCCACTCTAAAATATTTTCAGATTGAATTCTAGATAAATAAAAACATTTTTTTTAGGATTGCTCAATCTCCTCCTGTGTTTACCCTTCAGGTGTGTCTCAGAATACTTTATTATTCCCCGAAGGGAAATTTCTTTTGTTACAGCACAAGTTCCGATCTGTAGGAAAATTAGAGTAATAAATTAAAATTAGGAAATATTTACAAAGTGTACAACAGGGGAGTGGGCAAGAGTACAGGGAGATACAGCGTAAGGTCAAAGTAAAGGTGGCAAAGGCAAAACAAGCAGCCCATCATGACCTATACGCTACGCTGATCAGCAAGGAGGTGGAGATGGATCTAAGGTCTGAAGTAAGAATTTGTAAACAGCACTATGGTTTTATAAAACCCCACAGTAACGAGAGTACTGGCCATAATCATGCAAGACGCGGAAGGCAAAACACCTATCCGCGTAAAATAGTAACACATTTGTCTGCCAAAAAAACATGCACGAGTGAGAGCCACAAGAGGTTTGAGCAGAGTAATGAGACGGCAGAGGGGCGGACTCCACTGTGTCATGGTCCGAATAATCAGCATAACAAGCGCAACAGCTACCTGTATGTGGGTCACGAGAGGCAGATACATCAACATAGAAAACAAAGTCAGGGTTGTCAAGGGGATGGTCTAGCAAGTCAGGACGAGGAGTACAGGTAAGAGATAGTTCACCAACACAGTCATGAGGTGTGCTATCCTCCATGGTAGGAAGGAGAGTAGAAACCTGGGGAGCTATTTTAAAGTTACTGAATGCTTGATCAGCTTCAGATCCACAGGACAGGAGCGGACATGGCCTTAGAATGAGTAAGAGCATAGCGATGTCTAGACATAGTTGAAAATTTGGAACAATGGTTCTATTGTAAAAACAAAGACCAAGAAAGGAGCTGTTTCACTGAGACAGGTTTAAGCACCTGTTGGATGGCAGATGTTTGGAGGAGAGACTTTTCCCTTTGCATTGATAATGTGGCCCAAGACGATCACGTCTGAGCAGACAAACTGCATTTTATTGCAGGTAACCTTGTGACCTTCTCTCTGCTAGATGGCAGAGAGGGGTAAATGTGTTTTTCAGACACTGTGCATTTGTGGGAGAGCAGAGAGGGTCTCTCTTCTGGTCTCCTCTTTAGAGGCCCACCCCGGTATTTACACGCCCTTCTTGCTCCTTGTCTTGCTCCTCCTGATTTCAACTAGTGTCTTTCTAAGGGTTACACAACTCATAGGAAAGGAATAAAGGATTTTCTGGAAAGAAGTTAATTGCTTTTGTAAATCTGCCTCTTATCTTATTTAATAATTGACTATAAAATACGTTTACAATAATATGAAGAAACATCCATCTTTTATTTTGCAAGATTTGGAAGAAGGATGCTGGGTTTGGAATCACCAGGAAAGAGGCTTAGAGGAAGACCAAAGAGGGGAAAAGGTGAGAAACCTGAATAAAGAAATCCAGGTATTTCAAAGAAATACTGACAGTAGCTTACAGTCAGCTAATGGTGGAAGCTGGCAGTAAGAAAACAAACAGCACCTCGTTCTCCACCATGATCGGCAGATTGTGTGTGGTGCTCTTCTCAAAATCAAGACCCTGGTTTAATGAAGTAAAAACAGCAGAACTGGTCAGAAACATTGTCCAGTCTGAAGAAGTTCTTCAGCTTCTAGTTTTCTCATAAACAACTGGAACATTTAATGGAAACTAATTCTACTTCAAGTTTCAAATGCTTTTGTACCAAAAAATCAAAATATTTAATTAAATAAAATCCATCTTTCTCTTTCCTCAGCAATCCTTAAAGTCCAGCATGTCCTTCATATTTCTGATGAAGTTTTAAACACATGGGACATCTATCCTGTCTCATGCTGCCCACACGTCTTTATTTGTTCAACACGTTTACACTCATCCAGCATCTTCTGTTTGGACTCTGTAACAGAAGTGGGTTCTTATTAGAAGCCTGAACTAAACTACATCCTAATGAACAGTTCTATGGTAATATGATTAAAACAAATATCTAAGCTGCTGTTAGAAAGATGTCACTGCTGCAGGAACTGAGGTGGACCACTGGTTCTGGTCTGTATGATTCCTCTTCTTCCCTTCAGGAGTCGCCACAGCAAGTCACTTTCTTTCATCAATGGCTCAGAATAAATTATATAAAACAACCACTGTTTGTGTAAAACAAAACTTGTGTGCAAATTATACACCATTTCTATAAACAAGAATAATTCTGATTATTTATATAAAAAAAAATGTTAAAAAGAAACAGAACTGGAAAAAAAATGTTTTATTGTCAGTTTACTGAACATGGTTTAATAAAATTTCTAAAATGCAAACAATAAGTAAATGTTATAAAATCTGGTCAAATGTGATAAATGTCATAAGATCTTACAAAAAGCATGCTGTAAATAAGAAAATATGTTCCTCTGGGTTAAAAAAATATGATTAAAGCAAAATAAAAACATGTTGTAAATAATAAAATATGTTACATAAGGTTTAACATTTAATCAGTTTTTCAAACATGGATTCTTTTTTCTACCAAAAAACGCTCTCAATCCTCCTCCCTGTCCAACAGACCAACATGTTCAACAGGAACAGGAGCATTTTTAACAGTAATTCTCTGAAATTACTTCAGAAATTCTCTGAAGTCCTGCGCGCTGCGCTTCGATACATAAAGTTTTACAAAGAAGGAGATATGCTTCGGAACTCCGTTTCATTGTTTCCATCTCTACTGAAGACATTTCCAACCTCATCAGTCCACCAGTAGTACTTCACCTACAGAATCTCTCAGACTGAAACTGCTGATGAAACAGATTCCTTCTTCATGGAGCTTCAGGAGAAACCATCAGACTGTTTGATTGACAGGACAGATGATCAGAGGACAAGAGTTTTTACCTCCATCATTAAGGCAAGGACCAAAGAATGGGTAGAGTTCCTCATTAAAGCAGCAGCCAGTGAAGGAGTAGATCAGAGCTGCAGCATCTACATTATAAAAGGAGACCAGACCTTCCTCACAATCCACAAACACTCCCATCTTCTCAGGAGCAGACTGGAAAACAAGATGGACTGGACAATCAGCATTAGCTTTGCACTCATTTCCATTTCTCAGACCTATAGTCCAGAAACCATTCTGAGGACTCACTGTGATATTTCCCTTCCTGTTGATGGATCTTCTGGCCACTCCTAAATCCCACTTAGTTTTTCCTTTAACTTGAACCTCAAAGTAAAATCTGCCTGAAGAGAAATTCTGACTTCCTAAAACACAAGGACAAGAAGAAAATCTCTCTGGATTATCTGGAAGATTCTTCTTCACATCACCATCATAAACTTGTTTTCTATCATCAGACAGGATGAGGTGAGAATTTGCTGTTTTAGGATCCAGAGTAACATCTACTGCAAACTGCCGGACCTTCTTCAACTTCTCAGCAACCAGGTTCTTCTTCTGCTTCCTGATGGTCTTCTTCAGCTGAGACACAGCTCTCACCACTGTCCCCTCATGCGATGGTGGATAAAGTCTGACCTCTGTCCAGTCCTTGGTGGGTGGAGCAGCTTTCAGGGAGGAGAAGCTTTGGAGGAGGTGGAGGTGGTCTTCAGAGCGTGAAAGCTGCTCCACCTCAGAGCTCCTCTTCATCAGCTCAGAGATCTCCTGTTCCAGATCTTTGATGAGGTCTTCAGCTTGTTTCTCTGTAGCTTTCTGTTTGTCTTGGATCTCCTTGATGAGCTGGTCCAGGTCTCTCTGAGCAGCCTCCATCAGAGCGGTGAAGACCTGAACACCTTCTGCTGTCTCTCTGTCTGCAGCATCTTTACTGATCTTCATCGACTCTTTAAGCTCCTGAATCTTCAGTCGTCTCTTCTGGATCATCTTCTGAATATCAGCCTCGGTCTTCCCCAGCTCTGACTTCTTTCTTTCGCATTCTTCTCTCAGAGGAACAAACTCATGACTCTTGTGGTCTGAAATAGAACAAAGTGAGCAGATACAGGTCTGGTCGGTCTTACAGAACAGCTCCAGAGGTTTATCATGCTTCCTACACATCCTGTCCTCCATGTTCTCCACAGGCTCCATCAGGACTCGAGCATGTCTTCTCAGACCTGGGAGTGTCAGATGAGGCTCCAGGTGAGTTTGACAGTAGGAGGTCAGACACACCAGGCAGGACTTCAGGGCCTTCAGTTTGGTTCCTGTGCAGACGTCACAGAGAACGTCTGGTCTGGCAGGTTGTTGCTCTGAGCTGCTGCTGCTGGCTTCCTGCTGAGCTTCATGTCTGAACTGAGAAACCATTTCAGAGAGTAAAGTGTTGACCTTCAGCTGAGGTTTGGTGGGAAACTTCTCTTTACACAAGGGACAATCATACAGAAGCTTTCTCTGCCAGTGCTGATTGATGCAGGTTTTACAGAAGTTGTGTCCACACGGTGTGCTGACTGGATCATTGAACATCTCCAGACAGATGGAGCACAGAAACTGATCCTCAGATCTCTGGTGGCTTCCAGCAGACATGTTTGACCTGGAAGGAAAAAGAAAAATACTATTTAGAAAGATGATCATATATCTGCTACTACTTTTAGAAGTCAGCATACAGAAACATTTTTGCTGGTTTTAGACACCATATCGCTGCAGGACCGCGCCCACAGAGCTCTGAGAGCGTCCTGGAGATGACCAGCTGCTGAGACACCTGATCACTAGAATTCACTACTGCCATGCGTTGGATGAGACATTTAAAAAAAAGCTGATGTTTAAAGGTGACCTGATTGTGATTATTGGAGATTTGCCACACTGAGTTTTTTCACTTCCGTCACGAGTCAAATTTGAACTCTTGTACCTTGCTAAGCTCCGAGTGACTCACAATGGAGCAGAAGCTAATCCTGATCAATCCCGCTGCTACGCACAAGAACGGAGGGAACACAGATGATACAGCATGCAAGAATTTTTTTTTTAAATGTCTGCTTAAGATTAAAAAAAGTATTGACTATCTGCTGTAACGACACAACCAGGGCAGGTTGGATACTGTTGTGCTTTTACCTTGCTTTTCAAAGACACATGACAAAGGACTTTCTATGCAGCATTCACTGACCCAAACCAGGCTCGGAATTCTAAAACATCCAACACCACACTCGTGCCCATGAACAGGCTATACTGCCTTACAATACTTTTCATTTCTGGTTTAAATTTACAGCTTTTTATTTTCTGTATTTACAGCAGCATGTCGCTTTATATCTTATATTTATCTTAGTGATATCTCTTATACGGTAAAACATATCTATAACTGCCGAACGCATAGCCGTGGAGCTTCTTGTATGATAGGAAGTAAAGATAAAAGTATCCAGAACTTTTAGGGATAGTTTATATCCAACCATGCCAGGCACAATGTTCTAGAGTTAGTCATACTTTTGCTGTAAGAGGTTGCAGAAGGGGATCGAGGGTTCCTGATAATCTCAGGATTGGTCATCTGGACTCCTAACCTGGGAGGATAGGTGTCCCTGGAGAAGACATTTAACCTCCAAGTTACATCCACCATTGGCGCCGTCATGGCTGCCTACTGTGTTGCAATGCAGCACAATAATTTCCCCCTAAGGAACAAGAAAAATATGTAGATGGATAAATCAAGTTTAAGTAACTAATAAACTATGCTGTATAACATGTGGGGTGCATGATGGTGCTATGAATAGCACTCTTGCCTCACCGCACTTCGGGAAATCTTTCTAGTGCTTGAATCTTTCTGTGTGGAGTTTGCATGTAGATTTGGGGGTTTTCCTGGTTCTGTGTTTATTTTTTTGAGGATACAAGGCGCATATAAAAGTCTTAGATTTTCTTCAAAATGAGCGGTGCGCCTTGTGTGTGAGAAAAGGCGGACCTAAAAGAAAACGCGGTGCCCGTGAGGCGGACCTGAAAGAAAACACATGAGAACCTTAAAGAGTGAAGTGTGAGCGGCGTGGGAGCGATGGATGACCGAAGGAGACCACAGTTTCACGAAGGGTGAAAGGCAGCGCCGGGCGAGTTACGCTACAGTTTGCCAATGGATTGTAGATGCTTGGACTAACGTGTCTGCTGGTACTGTTATCCGAGCTTTCTCAAAAGCTGGTATCCTTTCTGAGGAGCCGCACAGTACAGACAGTGACTTTGACTGCGAGGAGCGAAGTGGACCTGCTCTGTTGGATTTTGCGCAGCTGTTCAATTCCAAAACAAAGGATGAGGACTTTGACGGATTTGAATAAAGACTATTACCGGTAATGTGCTTGTTTAGTATCGTTACTACTTAAATAAAGTACAACCAAACTCAGTTTTGCTCCCGATTTATTTTTTAATACACACACTTGCATGCTTGCGTGTGTGTTGTTGTAAGGCGGTGTGTGACTGAGACTACGCCTTTTCATACAGTGTGCCTAATCAAGCGTTTGCTTCAGCCGATACCTTTTCGGTCCTTTGCTAGAATATGGTTGTTTTCTATATTTCATTGATATGAGGTTGCACTGTGACCGAAATAAATAAATAAGTAAAATAAATAAATAATGGTCGTGAAATTACGGTAATTATTTCCAAATAAAGTAACTACATTATTTTACTCACCCAGTACTCTGACTTTGTCCAGATGAAATTCTTTCTTTTCTCTGCTTGCTGAAAAACTCATTTGGTGGTTGTTCTAGAAAAAAACAAAACATAAATCTATCAAAAAAAAATTCGCAATTAATACGAGAACTCCAAATCCTTTCCAGATAAAAATACAGTATTATTCCCAATACTTGGTCATTGTGTGCATCTATAAATAAGCTAGCTGCACATGCACGTTAGCGCTATTTACAAGGACACGTCAGACTTGATCTGAAGTTACATGTTTGTCAAACTAAGATTAGCTGTATTCAATTTTCAGGAGGAAATAGGGGTGTGTATATATTGGGAATAATAAGGTAAATATAATTGATAGTCTCTAGGACAGGGGTCACCAACCTTTTTGAAACTGAGAGCTACTTCAAGGGCACTGAGTAATGCAAAGGGCTACCACTTTGATAATACACTTCTGAAATAACAAAGCTACACAGTTTAATTTGATATTATTATTAATGATATTCTATGTGAAGACACGGATTGTTAATGATCCATCACAATAATTATTTCAGTCTGATTAAACAGAAACAGATACATTTTAATATGAAATATTCAAGTGTTTCATTTTCAAATGATCACTTCCACAACGTTTTGCAGGAAATCGTTTTCATTTTTTACAAGAGTTATGAAATCTTAAACTCTGAACTATGTTCATACAAATGATCAATTATGTAAGATTTAACAAAAATAAGGACGCAGATGAGACACACACAGTTTTCTTTCACGTTAGTAAAAAAGAACTCTTCCTGGGGGAAGGATGGCTCGGTGGGTAGGGCGACCGCTCCGTAATCAGAAGGTTGCAGGTTCGATCCCCTGCCCAGAGTCCATGCCGAGGTGTCCTTGAGCAAGACACCAAACCCCCAGTTGCTTCTGATGATAGTGGTATGCGCCTTGCATGGTAGCTCCCATCATCAGGAATGAATGTTGTGTGTGTAAATGATTGTATGGAGTGAATGAATAATGCATATACATATGTAAAGCGTCTTTGAGTGTCTAGAAAAGTGCTATATAAGTTCAATGCATTATTATTGTTATTCCTCTCATTCACTGTGAAAATGATAAGTTTTCTTCCTTTTTTCTGCCATGTTTTTGTGTATAGAAAACGCGTTCGTAACCTCATCTTTGCAGCGCTCACGTTTACGTTTTTCTGTATTTGTTTTTAAATCTACATCACTGTAAATAAAATTCAAAAAGAATCGCAACACAATTAAATAAAATTTTAGACAGAGCTAATTTGGTCACTGATGCGGTCACTGCGGGCGACCTGGTGCCCGCGGGCACTGGGTTGGTGTCCCCTGCTCTAGAAGTTTGAAAACAGTCAACGCTTTATTTTTCTTAAAACTTTGATAAACTTTTATCTATAAAGTCATGTTTAACTCTCAGATTGATCTACTTACCCTCTGATGAACGTTTTTTCCCAGATGATGAGAATTCTTTTGCTTTTGGATCATCGGTCTGACCTAAAAAATAAAAACATTGAATAAATAATTAAAATACTTTCTCTTGAAATAAAAATTGTTTTAAACTCACAAATCTTTTGTGTTAAACTTCCTGTTGTTTTTTCAGACGCCTCGTGTTTCACATGTTTTCCCTTATTTTCTGTTATTATTTGGTCAATGCGAGTTAGCAGCTCTGGACGTTCAAGGTTCTCCTGCTTCAAATATCTGTATTTACATTTTCTGATCATCTCCTTTAACGGAGGATTTTCCATCAGAGCTGAACTTTGCTTTTTGGGATTTAAAATCAGAATGAGTGAATGATTGAATGATTGGTCAGTAAAACTCTGGAGGAGCCTGCAGAGGTCATCTTTCTGTTTCTCTGTGAAATCTTCAGGCTGCACCAGCAGCAGGAAGACATGAGGTCCAGGATCTGAGACCTTCACACAGTCTTTTAGAAACTCTGATGAAGGAAACTGCAGGTCTGGAGAATTGATGATGGATAATTGATCATTTTCCACTTTTTTCTTAACGCTGAAAAAAGACTGATGATCTTTGTTAAAAGCATGAAATCCCAGTATGAAGTTTCCCACTGAACTCCTGTCAGACCAGGATCCTCCCAGCAGAAGAATCCTCTGCTCCGACACTGAAAGAAAATAAAAGATAAAAACAAAATAAATCAAAGAAGGAAGTTCTTTAAAAACACAACAAAAAACACACGTTTAGCAAAACTCTGGACCTCCTGTATGCAAACATACAAGATGCATACAAAGCCACAGCCTTCCTCCCCTTAGCAGGTCTGATCACAACCTGATCGTGGTATGTTCCTGTCACCTTGCGGAAGCCTGTGACTAACAAGACTGTAAGGAAGTGGACTCCGGATTTCCTCAAGGATTTCCGTCCAGTTGCCCTCACATCTCATGTGATGAAGGTGCTGGAGAGGCTGGTGTTAGCTCACATGAGACCGCTGGTGAATTCCTCTTTAGACCCCCTTCAGTTTGCCTACCGGCCACGCCTGGGTGTTGACGACGCTGTCATCCATCTGCTGCAGCGAGCTCATTCACATCTGGATGGCGGTGGAGGCATGGTGAGAAACACCTTCTTTGATTTCTCTAGTGCCTTTAACACCATCCAGCCCTCATTACTGGGTGTTAAGCTGCAGCTGATGGGTGCTGGTGCATCCGCCGTCTCCTGGATCACTGATTACATGACGGACAGGCCACAGTTCGTCCGGCTGGGTAGTGTTCTGTCTGATGTGGTTCTGAGTGGTGTAGGAGCCCCACAGGGCACTATGCTCTCTCCATTCCTCTTCACATTGTACACCTCAGACTTCCAGCACAACTCCAAGTCATGCCACCCACAGAAATTCTTTTATGACTTTGCAGTTGTGGGGTATATAAGGGATGGGCAGGAGGATGAGTGACTTAATAAACTAATAAGAAAGGCTGGCTCTGTCATTGGCAGCAAACAGGACTCACTTGAAGCAGTGGTGGAGAGGAGGTCACTGAATAAACCTTTATCCATCATGGACAATTTTAATATTTTATTATTTTTTTATTTTCCTTCTTGTATATATACTATTTCTTTCTTTCATGTTTGCTGCTGTTACACACAAATTTCCCACGTGTGGGATCAATAAAAACAAAAAAAATGAATTACTCTATTCATCCCTCACCAGGGAAATTTGTGTGCTGCACTCCTTACACCGCAGCAGGCTGCCCTTCGATGGCCCAATGGTGGTAGAAGCGGGGTTAGGTGTCCTCTCCAGGACCCTAGACGTGCTCTCTATGGGACGCAAACCCGGGAACTTCCGGTCCGCGCGTGAACGCTCCAATCACTGAGCTGCCGTCTCCACCCATAAAGTAATTCTAATCTAACACATCTTGAAACAAAATTTCTGCAACTACATCAACTGAAGAAAAAACACACAAATAAAAACGAGCAGTGAAAATAAATGTAAATGAAAAAATGATTAAATGTTTTATCTCTACCTCAATATTTTATAATTCATTTTGTTGTTTTTTTAGTACCGGTTTTGGTTGGATATTTAAGATTGTCAGGTGACAGAACCTGAAAACATTCCTGCTCATTAAGAACACGAAGATGGAATTTAAACTAATTCACTAAATGATGTGAAAATTTGCCAAATTCCTTCCAAACCCAGGGCTTTGCCTGAGCGACCACCGAACTGCATTCCGCTTTGCCCGTCAATACTTTCCAGCTGCCTTAGGAGTCCCACAGGCCAAAAAAGATCCAGCAACATTCTTTCTTCAGCTTGACGGCATCCCTCACAGCCGGTGTCCACCAGCGGGTTCAGGCAGGCACCAATGTCCTTGCGTCCACATGTCCGGCTTGCGGCCTCCACAATAGGCAGGAGTGCCTGTTGAGCATTATTGAACCCTAACTGTTCTGCAGAGAACAGAGTCCATTCTGACTTGATGTCCCCCACTTCCTCTGGTACCCGTGAGAAGCTCTGCAAGAGGTGTCAGTTGAGGTTCTCTCTGATGGAAGGATCTACCAGACGTTCTCAGCAGACCCTCACTGATCATTTGGGCTTGCCAAGTCTGACCGGCTTCCTCCCCCAACATGTAAACCAACCTACAACCAGGTGATGATCAGTTGACAGCTCCGCTCCACTCGTCATCTTAACATCCGAGACATGGGGCCACAAATTTGATAAGATGACTATGAAGTATAAACATGGTGTTTGCTACTAACAGGCTGTAATGAGCACAGAAGATATCACTTGGGTTTACATCAGATCAGAGGGACCGTTACTCCCTATCACTTCCCTCCAGGTCTTGTTTTTGTTGCACGTGAGCATTGAAGTCTCCCAGGACAACACTGAGGGTTCCTACGCAGTGCTCTCTCCAGCAGCCCGCACAAAGACTTTAGAAAGGTGTTCTGGGCATGTCCCATTGGGAGGAGACCCAGAGAAAGACCCTGGAGCTGCTGGAGAGACTACGTCTCACAGCTGGACAGGGAACACCTCAGGATTCTCCTAGGTGAGCTGGAGAATGCAGCCGGGGTGAGGGAAGTTGAGTTTCCCATCTGAGGCTCTTGCCCCTGCGCTCCAGCCTGAGATTAGCAGAACACGACATGACAAAATGAATGTGAAAACTTTGCAACATCAAAGCCCACATGATACGAGGCTTGGAAAACTGGCTGTCTGTGTGGAGTTTGCATGTTCTCCTAGTATATGTGTGGGTTTTCTCCAGGTACACCATTTCTCCCACCCTCCAAAAACATGGTTGTTACGTTAAATGGCCACGATTAAATTCTCCCTAGAAATATGTGTGTGTGTGTGTGTGTGTGTGTGTGTGTGTGTGTGTGTGTGTGTGTGTGTGTGTGTGTGTGTGTGTGTGTGTGTGTGTGTGTGTGTGTGTGTGTGTGTGTGTGTGTGTGTGTGTGTGTGTGTGGCTCCTCGACAGACTGACAACCTGTTCGGTGTGTATCCCACCTCTCACCTTATAATCAGCCAGGATAGGCTCCCGGCAACCATAAGTGGTTGAGAAGATAAAATTAAGCCCACATGAGCTTGTGAGCTTCTGTTTTTTTTTTAAAGTCTCCAGTTTGGCAGATTTAATCTTGAATGGTTTCATAATCACTCCTGAATCCTAACTTCCTGTGGACTGAAAGCCTCCACATCAACCTCACATTTTCATTTACAAAAATTTCAGAGAAACTTACTGTCAGGAGGTGGTGTCATGCTGCTGCTGCGTTTCGAACGTTGCCCACCTGATGAGACGGAAAAGTCCATTAACTAACAAACTACCATTAGTTTTTATTTTTATTCTACATTCAGATGTTGTACTGCTCTGTGAGGCATCTAATTGTTTAACATCCAAATGTTTATGCAACGAGAATTAGCCCAGATAAACACAGAGGTTGTCTCAGGATGGGCATCTGCCCTAAAACTGTGCCAAAGAAAATCATGCAAGTCAGTACTACAACTACTGTACCGGATCAGCCGCGGCCCTGGTTAACAACAACCACCATTGGTGCTGTTGACCACCAGGGCGCCGGTGAAATTTTGACCACAGTTGGTTGAAGAAGGATGTAAGGAAGGCGTGTACGTCGGAAGAGAGAGAAGAGACACCAAGTGTGTAGGACTTAGGGTAGGAACTTTGAATGTTGGGACTATGATGGGTCTTTACCCACTATGGTTTTCCTTTATCGTCCTGCTGAGGTTCAACTTTCTGGTTTTCCCCCATCATACTGCCGAGCTCCAACCATCTGGTTCCTGATTCGTCATGCCGAGCACCTTCCCCTGGTTTCTCCTCTGGTCATTCAGTTCCCACAATTATGTTTGGTTCAACAATTTCTCCAACAAACTGGTTAAAACTGGCGTTGCATTTGGGTCCTATTTCACCACCATCATTACAACAGAACTATTAAAAAATATTATAATCTTTGCAAAATCGAGCAGTTCGTATGGATTTAGGTTGTGATTATAGAACAAGTTTAGAATTTATATTAAACCAACTAAACTGGTTATCAGTACAAAACAAAATAAAGTACTCATTATTATTATTGTTTAAAAATATTATAAATACAACATGTCCTAAAATTATTTAGGATAAAAGCTCAAATTTTGTAACAAAAACAACTATATTATTAGGTTTGCTACAACTAGAGGATTTTTTTTAATCAAAAGTGAAGTCCAATTATGAAAAAAGAAGGTTTCTATTCAGAGCAATGGTAGGTTGGAAAGCGCTGCACAATGAACTCATTCAATTGGAAATAGAGATAAGATCTTTAGCCCGAGCCCGGGTCGGGCCTAAAATGCCGATCATTACTTCAGTTCAGGCTCGGGCTTCTCTCTCCCTGACTTTTTTTCAAAGAAATATATGTCTATAAAATGTAAACTAAAACGAGGTGTGTGTACTAAACTAATGAAATACTTGTTGTAAAATTATAACAGAGAAGTAATGTTTAACTACTAAACAGGATCCACAGAGCCAGAACACGCTCTGCGCACGTGAACGCCTCCTCTTTAATTTGGTAATCCTCTCCTGCGCATGTCTTTATTTTATTTATTTTGAACTGGTATCCCCGATATGAAGGAGTAAGAAGTTAAGGATAAACTAAAAGCAGGAGAACTGAAACGACAAACACGCACCAGTAAGAGTGAGGTGTGGAAAAGATTCAAATTTATTGTTCAAAATGCTCCAGAAACTTGCGTTGGCTTCGCTGGATGTAGTCAATGTGGCGCAAAAAGACTGACACCTTGACGCTGAGCGAGCATTTAAACAGCTGGACTGGTAAAAGTGATGATCGTTAAAGATCTATTTTATCATTTGTTTCAAAGACCGTCCCTCCTCTTCACGCTAAGCTGACCATCACAGACAAGTGTGGTGGTCTGCTTAGCGCGGAACACGCTTTTTTAGATTAAAAAAGCGTGTTCCTGAAAATGTTCCTATTTATAAATAACCCTCCCGAGTCCCGTCGTTGGCTGCCACCCATCTCCTCCTTCACCCGACCCCTATGGCCCCTCCTGCAGGTGGTGAGTCCGCTGGAAGGGCCGCCCTCTGGTCTTGTTCACCACAAGACCAGAGTGGTGAACTGGTCTTGTTCACGAGTGGGGGAAGGATGGAGCGGGAAGATCTACAGGCGGATCGGTGCGGCATCAGCAATAACTAGGACGCTGCATCGGTCCGTCGTGGTAAAGAGAGAGCTGAGCCGAAAAGCAAAGCTCTCGATTTACAAGTCGATCTACATTCCTGCCCTCACCATGGTAACCAGGGTCTACATTCTACCCTCACCATGGTAACCAGGGTCTACGTTCCAACCCTCACCATGGTAACCAGGATCTACGTTCCTACCCTCACCATGGTAACCAGGATCTACGTTCCTACCCTCACCATGGTAACCAGGATCTACGTTCCTACCGTCACCATCGTAACCAGGGTCTACGTTCCAACCCTCACCATGGTAACCAGCTGTGGGTGGTGACCGAAAGAATGAGATCGTGGGTACAAGCGGCCGAAATGAGCTTCCTCCACAGGGTGGCTGGGCTCTCACTCAGAGATCGGGTCAGGAGCTCTGCCATCCGGGAGGAGCTCGGTGTCGAGCCACCCTGTCTCCAGCTCGAGAGGAGCCAGATGGGGTGGTTCGGGCATCTGGTCAGGATGCCCCCAGAGCGCCTCGTGGGCGAGGTGTTTCGGGCACATCCCACCGGGAGAAGACCAAGGGGCAGACCCCGGACCCGCTGGAGAGACTATGTCTCACAGCTGGCCGGGGAAAGACTTGGGATCCTTCCGGGTGAGCTGGAGGATGCAGCCGGGGAGAGAGAAGCCTGGGCTGCCCGTTTGAGGCTGTTGCCCCCGCGACCCGACGCCGGAACAAGCGGAAGATGACGGAACGGAACCTCCTGAGTCCTCACAAATAAAATATGACATTTCGGGCTTGTTTTGGGCGAGGACCCGCAAATCAAGTTAATTGGTCGGGTTCGGGCCGGGTCGGGTTTTAATACCCGTGGGCCGTATCGGGTCGGGTCGGATTTTTTAGGCCCGATCTCATCTCTGATTGGATAGTAAGGGAAACATCAAACATGATCTGAGACTGTTTTTTAGTGACAGAGCCGTAATAAATTAATACATATGGACAATATAAACGGCACATAAAGGAAACGTAAAAGGTTGAATATTATGATGTTATAATTGTTTGAAACTCTAACAGATTTATTTTTTTGTTTTTCTTTACACGTAATTTTAAATGTATGTAATGTCTAACTTTTAACTAAAGCGGACCCCAGGAAGAATAGCTGCAGCTTGCTTGCGCTAATTGGAATTCCATAATAAACAAACAAACTCAGTGGTTGAATGAGGAAGAGTGTATCCAGCTAAGAAGAAGCGGGACATGTGTTTCTTTAATAAAATATAACACATATATATTTTTTTATCGGGTTCAACTTTTTTGGAATTTTTTCCTCTTCTCTCTCTCTTCCTACAAGACGCCTGCCTCCTCTCCGTCTTTGACCAACACTAGACCAGTTTCCACCCTATTGGTCAACAGCACAGATGGTGGTTGTTGTTTACTCGGGCTGAGACTGATTTGGTACAGTAGTGAATGTCCTGATTTGGATGATTCTTGTTCGGTGCAGTTTTTCTGTCTGATGCTTTTCCTGAAACAACCTCTGTATTTAAACTTTAACTTTGAAACAATGATGCAGAAAAAGTCTCTGTGTTAATCAGTGTAGAAGAATGTGTTTCCATGGAGAATGAGCTTTAGATCAACTACTGTATATTTATCTCATAAATATTTTGAAGAATGACTTTGTGTAGTAACATGTAAAGCCAAACTAAAATAAACCGGTGATTCAACCTGCACCTTTCTGGTCTCTTTTTTGGTGTTTCTGCAAAATGAGATTTCACAGCTAAATGTGCAAAAATGTTAAACACATAACTTCATCAGCAAGAAGCTGGATTAAAATAGTTACACAAAAAAAAAACCTTACCGGCTGCTTCAGCCATGACGTCCTGCGGCTGCTTCAAAACTGCTCAGCAGAAACCAAAAACTGGTTTAATGACCTAATAAAAAGATTAAAAACACTTTTACACTCAAGATGCAAACACATTTAATGTTCCAACAAAATGAAACCAGAGAGGGCGCTGCACGCAAGCCTGCACCCAGGACCCACCGCTCCTAGATAACCCAGATCCCTCATCATCGCTCTCATCATCGATCATGTCTGATGCTTAGAGACATTACCAACAGTGACCGCCCCAGCTGGTGAGGATAGGAGAGCTTACATCTGCACCACTGATCCTCAACTCCGGAACACCACATGGCTATGCACGGCCCTGAACTTTTCACCCTCTTCACAAATGACTGCGCTGCCATCCATCCCACAAACATGGTAGGGATTTGCAGATGGCACCATTGTGTCGGTCTCATAACCAACGAGGATGAGACAGAGTACAAAAAGAAGGTCCAGAGCCTCACACAGCGGTGTTAGATTTAAATAATGTATTTATTTATCATTTATCATTTATTCCATTTCCAGTGAGAGTTGGACTCCGCCAAGGCTGCCCTTTGTCACCGATTCTGTTCATCACTTTTATGGACAGAATATCTAGGTGCAGCCGAGGCGTTGGAGGGATCCGGTTTGGTGACCTCAGGATCGGATCTCTGCTTTTTGCGGATGATCTGGTCCTGTTGGCTTCATCGGACTGTGATCTCCAGCTCTCGCTGGATCGATTTGCTGCCGAGTTTGAAGCGGCCGGGTTGGGAATTAGCGCCTCCAAATCCGAGACCATGGTCCTCGCCGGTAAAAGGGTGGAAAGCCCCCTGCAGGACAGGGACAGGGTCCTGCCCCAAGTGGAGGAGTTTAAGTATCTCGGGGTCTTGTTCACGAGTGGGGGAAAGATGGAGCGGGAGATCGACAGGCGGATCGGTGCGGCATGAGCAATAACTGGGACGCTGCATCGGTCCGTCGTGGTAAAGAGAGAGCTGAGCCGAAAAGCAAAGCTCTCGATTTACAAGTCGATCTACGTTCCAACCCTCACCATGGTAACCAGGATCTACGTTCCTACCCTCACCATGGTAACCAGGATCTACGTTCCAACCCTCACCTATAGTCACCAGCTGTGGGTGGTGACCGAAAGAATGAGATCGCGGGTACAAGCGGCCGAAATGAGCTTCCTCCGCAGGGTGGCTGGGCTCTCACTCAGAGATCAGGTGAGGAGCTCTGCCATCCAGGAGGAGCTCAGTGTAGAGCCGCTCCTCCTCCAGGTCGAGAGGAGCCAGATGGGGTGGTTTGGGCATCTGGTCAGGATGCCCCCCGAGCGCCTCCCGGGCGAGGTGTTTTGGGCACGTCCCACCGGGAGGAGACCAAGGGGCAGACCCCGGACCCGCTGGAGAGACTATGTCTCACAGCTGGCCTGGGAACGACTTGGGATCCTTCCAGGTGAGCTAGAGGATGCAGCCAGGGAGAGAGAGGCCTGGGCTGCCCGTTTGAGGCTGTTGCCCCCGCGACCCGACCCCGGAACAAGCGGAAGATGACGGAACGGATTTATTTATCATTTATTTGAATAGAAACAGCCCACATTAACCAGTTTGAGTTTGGTCTTAAATGTGAGGAGAGTGGGGCTTTCCCAGATTTCAAAGAGAAAAGTGATCCACGTCTTACTGGCTTTCACTGATAGAGAGTTTTGTTTTGATTTATAGAACCTCACAGTCTTATCTGGATAAAGCGCTGTTTCTAATATTGCGCTGAGATTTCAATTCAAAGTAAACAGATGTGGGAGGCGGAGCAAGTCTGTGAATCACTTTATAAATAAAACATCCATATTTTTTTTAAAAAAAAATCATTTTCAAAGTTAAAAGATTGTCTTTTCTACAATATCACAAACACGGAGTGAGAGGGGCTTCCTATCAAAGCTCCTTAAAGATTAAAGTGATTCCACTATTTTGAATGCACTTTGAGACCAACTTAGGATACAATATTCAAAATGATACCAGATCATTGAATGAGGACACACTTTGACACAATCCAATAATCCAAGATTAAATTTGACAGTATTTGTTACTCATTTGACACGATATTTGAAGCTCAGTGTTGAATCAAGAGTCACAGCAAAATATTTCAATTCTATGACAAGTTGTAGTTTTTTATTCACCAACAATCCAGATTGTTGCAAGTTATGAGGCTTTTTAGTAATCATATTTTAAACCTGCATGTATAGTCGATCTACGTTCCTACCCTCACCATGGTAACCAGGATCTACGTTCCTACCCTCACCATGGTAACCAGGATCTACGTTCCCACCCTCACCATGGTAACCAGGATCTACGTTCGTACCCTCACCATGGTAACCAGGATCTACGTTCCTACCCTCACCGTGGTAACCAGGATCTACATTCTACCCTCACCATGGTAACCAGGATCTACGTTCCTACCCTCACCATGGTAACCAGGATCTAAATTCCTACCCTCACCATGGTAACCAGGATCTACGTTCCTACCCTCACCATGGTAAAAATGATCTACGTTCCTACCCTCACCATGGTAACCAGGATCTACGTTCCTACCCTCACCATGGTAACCAGGATCTACATTCTACCCTCACCATGGTTCCCAGGATCTACGTTCCTACCCTCACCATGGTAACCAGAATCTACGTTCCTACCCTCACCTATGGTCACCAGCTGTGGGTGGTGACCGAAAGAATGAAATCGCGGGTACAAGCGGCCGAAATGAGCTTCCTCCGCAGGGTGGCTGGGCTCTCACTCAGAGATTGGGTGAGGAGCTGTGCCATCCGGGAGAAGCTCGGTTTCGAGCCGCTCCTCCTCCAGGACGAGAGGAGCCAGATGGGATGGTTCGGGCATCTGGTCAGGATGCCCCCAGAGCGCCTCGTGAGCAAGGTGTTTCGGGCACGTCACACCGGGAGGAGACCATGAGGCAAACCCCGGACCCGCTGGAGAGACTGGCAGGGGAACGACTCGGGATCCTTCCGGGTGAGCTGGAGGATGCAGCCGGAGTGAGAGAGGCCTGGGCTACCTGTTTGAGGCTGTTGCCCCCACGACCCGACCCCGGAACAGGCGGAAGATGATGTAACGGAACGTATAGACATACCATCTGAGTGGATGCATGCTTTGAAAAAACGATGGATGACCAGCCATCAGTAAATGTTTTTACTGATTTTTAGCCGGTAGTTTGTAAACAGTGTTTATCAGTAAACCAGCAAGACAAATGAGGTGATAGTGGACTACAGGAGGTGTAGGAGGACTGAACACGCCCCTCTCTGCATATATGCAAAGACTGTGGAGCATGTTGACAGTATCCACATCTTCTCTGAGCTCTCGTGGAATGATAACATGTCACATCTGGGAAAGAAGACCTAAAATCCTCTTTTCTTCCTCAGGACATTGAAGCGCTCTGGATTCTCCTCCCAACTTCTGGTGAACTTCTACAGAGTCACCACTGAGAGCACATCGTCTCTCAGCATGACTGTATTCTGTTTACAGCAAATATTAAGAGAAGAACAGACACAAAGCAACAGACCCCAGGAAGCAACTCACCCAGGAAATGGACTGTTTGCACCTCTCGCATCAGGGAAGTGGTACAGGGCTATTAAGACCACCACTATGAAAGCAATCATCCAACCACCTTCCAGCCCTCCCTGCACATCCAACTGACTGGCACTGACGACACTTTACGGCCATTTTAATACTGCACCGTAAATTATTTCAAATACCTCTCATGTTGTCTCACTGTACAGTGTTTATTTTTATTTCTACTTTGTATTTTTTTAGACTTATAGCCAGAGTCTGTAATAATTTTATTCTGCTCACATTGTGACCATCTTATTAAATGCTTCTCTTTTTTCGCCCCTGCGAAACACAAACTCTTCTGAACTCCCACGCACTTCCTCTTGTGTGAGACATGTGCGAGCATGCACACTGCGCATTTACACGAACCATTGGGTGTTAACCTTCTCCACCTATGAGCCCCCTAACCTCCACCACTCTGTCTAGACCCATACTACTGTACTCCCCCTCCAAGATAAAAACATTTCCTTCTATGTGGTGTGAAGTTTTCTCCATGACTGAGTTTATCTGATGAGTTTGGAGGGAAACTTCCTGTTTACCTGAAACTCTCAGTTTGGCTTCAAAGCCAGTAAATATGAGCAGCTGGACTCACCTGTATTGGAGTCGGTTGTAGAGAAAGAAAAGATGAACTCAGTTTATTTTCCTTCTGATAGAAACACAGAGAGTAGAAACACAGAGAGTAGCTCCGTTTGCAGCTCCACTATAAAATACTTCCAGTTTCATTTCCTGAGAAATAAAAACTTTTTTTTTCAGCACTGTTCCACCTCCTCATGCGCTGGGTTTACCTTTCATGTCTGATTCAGAAGGAGAGAAGAACGGTACCAAATTACAATTTATAGCAGAAAGAATTGGCTGTTGGTTTTGACAGGACTTCCTGATGGAGCCCCACCTCCACCGCCCACACTTTGAATCAGGACTTTTGCCGCTCATAGGCTCTGTAATCTTGGCAGCCATTTTCTTTTCTCATTACTCTAATAAAATCTGACAGATGAGTGTACTTTCTCTGACCGTCGCAAGTAATCTTTTATCTCTTTATTTTTGATATTTTGTGTTACATCCATATTTTGTTTTCTTTTTTCTGGACCTGTCAAGGAATACCGATTAGAGAGAGAGAGGGAAAGAAGATAAAGAGATGGGAGTAAGGTGAAGAGATTATCATTACAACCAACCTGCTGGATTATCTGAAAAACAAAAGTTCAAAAACAACCTTCTTGAACAAATTAACAAATGATGTAGATCAAAAACCCATGATATGAAAGCTGAACTAATACAATAGATCTAGTTCAGTTTAGGACTGGTGCTATACTTTTGTGGACCTGACAGAACTGAGAAACTGAAAGAAGCAAGGCTGACATTTTGCGCCATCAGCCCCTCTGATCATCACCAACCAATCACAGACACCATCCAGACTAGGCAACGTGGTGAAATGTCTTGCCCAGGGACACAACGGCAATTTAATCTCAACGGCCGTCCCATTGTGGCACCTGGGGCTCTGACGGTTTCCCATCCCAGAACTATCCATGTCCAGCGTCTCTGAGGTCTGACGGGATCAGGTATTGACAGGCTGGTATGGCCGTAGTAAACAGTGTGGCACAGTGAGAGTACATGCATGCTGCCGATGTGAACCATTTGTGATGATCTTCTCATCAGCTCCAGATCCTCCCTGTCCTTTCAATCCCACATAAATAATATCACCCGGTCTGCTTAGTTTCATCTTCGTAACATTAATCGTCTCCGTCCTTCCCTCACGTCCCACACCACTGCCATCCTTATCAACAGTCTCATCACCTCTCGTCTGGACTTTTATAATTCACTTCTCTTTTTTTTTTTGTAACATAATTAGTTGATCCCTCACCAAGAAATTTGTGCGCTGCATTACACCGCAGCAGGCTGCCACCTATGGGGGCACCAATGGTAGGAGAAACGGGGGGTTAGGTGTCTTCTACAAGGACCTTAGACGTGAACTCAGTGGGATGCGAACCAGCGAACTTCCGGTTAACTTCAGGTCCACAGGCGAATGTTCTAACCACTGAGCCTGTGTGGTTAGAGCGTTCACCTCCCTAACCAGGCGAACGCTCCTAACCAGGAGCGCTAGGAGCTCCTGGTCGTGTGGAGGAGGAAAAGGAGGAGTAGGAGCGCCTGCTGGATTCTACGTGTGGTGGTATCGGTGGAGAAGATGAAGACAGATAGAGAGGGGGTTAGCTCTTCCTGTTTGAGGAGGGGAGGCAGACGGGGATGGGACTAGTTCACTGACCACGCAGATACTCACCTGTTAGTGCCGAGTTAAACTGACTGTTTATCCGGGTTTTTTCCGGATGGATGGGTGAATGGATGAATGGATGGGTGGATGGATGGATGGATGGATGGGTGGGTGGATGGATGGACGGATGGATGGATGGATGGATGGGTGGGTGGATGGATGGATGGATGATGGATGGATGAATGGATGGATGGATGAATGGATGGGTGGAATGGAAGAGACAGGACTTTAAACTCAGACTCCAGGACTGGACCTCACCGCCTTGACGGCGAGGTTTTTTTTTTTTTCTACTCGATCTATTTGATGTCTGTATTTATTAAAGTGTGTGTAAACTGTCAGTGTGTGTGTGTGTGTGTGTGTGTGTGTGAGGAGGGTGTTTCTAATGATTTTCTGTTAAATGTGAACCACTTAAATCATTTCATCACATTATTATTTAGATTGTTTTTGGAATCAATGATTTCCTGTGGATTTGTTTTCATGGTAGAAGGTGGAGGATGTGATGGTTCTTCTGTGGTCAGGGTGGGTTTGAGGATCACAGCACGGTCTAACAGAAGAGACAGTGGACTTAATAATAATAATAATAATCTTCTTCTTCTTTCGGCTTTTCCCTTTAGGGGTCGCCACAGCAAGTCAGTTTCTTCCATCTAACCCTATCTGCTGCATCCTCTTTGGTCACACCAACTATCTTCATGTCTTCCTTCACTGTATCCATGAACCTCCTCTTTGGTCTTCCTCTAGTCCTCTTTCCTGGTGGTTCCAAACCCAGCATCCTTCTTCTGATGTACTCTCTCTCTCTCTCCTCTGCACATGTCCAAACCATCTCAGTCTTGCCTCTCTGACTTTAAAACCTCTAACATATGCTGTTCCCCTGATCCTGTCCATCCTGGTCACTCCCAGAGAGATCCTCAGCATCTTCATATCTGCTACCTACATCTCTGTTTCCTGTCTTATCTTCAGTGACACTGTTTCTAGACCAATCAGCATGGCCGTTCTCACCACGGTTTTGTACACTTTTCCTTTCATTTTATCTGAAACTCTTCTGTCGCACATCACACCTGATACTTTCCTCCACTCGTTCCAGCCTGCCTGCACACGCTTCTTCACCTCTTTTCCACACTCTCCATTGCTCTGGACTGTTGATCCTAGATACTTAAAATCTTCCACCTTCTTTATCTCTTCTCCCTGTAACCTAACTTTTCCATTTGGATCCCTCTCATTCACACACATGTACTCTGTTGTTAAAACTCTCATAAAATCATTTTAAAACACGTGCCATCCATAAAGAGTAGGATGGGAAGAGGTGGTGAGGGTTAAAGAGAGAAGGCATGTTTAAACAGATGGGGTTTGAGTCTGGATTTTGAAGAAGAGGAAGTCAGGTGGGAGAGAGTTCTAGAGACGGGGTGCAGAGTGAAGGCTCTGCTCCCCATCGTGTTAAGACGGGCAAAGAGAACAATGAGATGGATGGAAGATGAAGACCTGAGGAGCGAGAGGAGATGGAAATCTGTAGGTCAGACAGGTGGTGAGGGGGTGTAAGGTTGTGGAAGGCTCTGAAGGTGAGAATGAGGATTTTAAATCTGATTCTGGATTTAATCTGTAGCAGGTGAAGGTGTTTAAGGGTGGGGTGATGTGATGGAAGGAGGTCTGGAGGACTTCTGGATGGGTTGAAGTTTAATTGGGGAGTTCTGGAGAGGCTGAATGGGAAGGAGAGGACCAGACTGGACCAGGATCCTGTGGACCAGGATGGACAGAGTTACTGCTGAACCAATTATTTTCCAGATTAAACTGTGATTTTTAAGTGTTTTTTTTTTTCAGGAGAGGAAGTTGAAGCTCGTCATCACGCCCCACCCATCCAGCCCCTAATACCTCAGGCTACACTTAGCGTGTTCATTGTGAATGAAAATTTTTTTAAAAAAATTGTTTTAATTGCACAAAAAAGATTGATTAATTTTTAAAAAATGAAAATGAGGAACGCTTCACGAATTTGCGTGTCATCCTTGCGCCTAGTGGTTTCATCTGTGTGATAGGGGTGGGCGGATCGATCCTAATATCGATAATATCGATACCAACGCCAGTATCGATATCGATCAATACTCCAACTATTGAACGATTGAAGTTTTACCCCTCGCACTTTGCTTCCGTTTTTTCTTTTTTTTTTTTTTTTTAAATTAACCTAACTGATTTGTCTGCAAAATATGCGTAAATGCTGTGTGTAGCGCCTGTATGCTAAAGCGAGGCGGCTCCGTCTCCTCCCTCCTCTCTTTCGCTTTGACTTGTCACATGACTCAGCGACTCGGGTCCAAGAAACAAAAAAAAAAAAAAAAAAACGCAAGTCGGTAAAAGTAGAGAGATGGAAAAAAGAGAAGTAGTGTGTGTCTGTACTTTGAGGCACCATGTGCAGAAAGGCTGTTAAATATATTAAAGAATCACCCCAAAGAAAAACTTCAGAAACGGAGGAGAAAACCCTGACCCCTTCTGTTTCCCAGAGGCAGCGCTCATTAACAGAGACGTAAAAGTACAAGATGATCATCTTTAACATTAGTTAACATTTGTTTGTAACTGGTCACTTCTATGGATCTACCTACCAACCTGTGTTTATACATATACTTGGTCATACTATATAAATGACCAAACCCTTGATCCAAAAATAGTCATTTAAAAAATTTAAATATCGGTATCGATATCGGTATCGGCAATTTTGGTCTGGTGTTTACTTGGTATCGGATCGGTACCAAGTAAACATTTGGTACCGAGGACTTCATCCTCCACCTCGGCTAGCAGTACAGAGTGAGCGTGGGACATCACTGAGCTTTCCTTCAGACCCCTACTGTGTGAGCTATCTCGGAATATCTCGGTACCATCTCAGGATATGTCAACCAATCAGCGTTCGAGTTCCAACCTTGGTCTTGGTCTGACGTCACGTTAAACGTCATGTTTGTGGGAAGATCAGAGCGGATTGATACAACTGACCGTTTTATGAGGACTACTTTCCTTGAGAGCGACAGGTGGGTCAAACTTTTGGGTCAAACTTAAAATAAACATGTTTATTTTAAGCTTTTTTTTGTTGAAAAATTTGATCTAAACTTAAACAAATTAGGTATCGTGTTAGCGCGACGTTAACTGAGTGTTTGGAGGTAAAAATGATTACTTTAAACTCAATAATAGAGTGGTTTTTTTTAATGTTTTCACATTGTTTACGTGCAATGTTCTTAAAAGTTTGTGTTTTTTTACATCTTTAACATTAAAAATAATGACACAGGTCTTTTTTTTAAATCATCTTTTCTATGTGTTTTAGCCGCTAAAAGCTGCTCAGATTGATGATAGATGACGCTAAACAAACTTTCCATAAAAAAAGAGGATCTTAAATTTTCATCATGTTTCTGTTTGTTTTCTGATAATTAAAACATGTTTCTATAAGCTCATCATATGTGTGTGTACATCTACATTTAGATGTTCACAACTAACACACAACTCATCACAGCTTCTTTTTGTGTGTGTGTTTGTTTGTTTTTTAGATTAGTTAATTAATTAATTATTATTATTAATTAGTTAATATTAATTTAATAATAATTGTTAATATTTAATAGGAATGATGGCGCGGGAGCTCGACGGGCGGATCGGTGCGGTATCAGCAATAACTAGGACGCTGCGTCGGTCCGTCGTGGTAAAGAGAGAGCTTAGCCGAAAAGCAAAGCTCTCGATTTACGTTCCAACCCTCACCATGGTAACCAGGATCTATGTTCCTAACCTCACCATGGTAACCAGGATCTATGTTCCTACCCTCACCATGGTAACCAGGATCTACGTTCCTACCCTCACCATGGTAACCAGGATCTATGTTCCTAACCTCACCATGGTAACCAGATCTACGTTCCTACCCTCACCATGGTAACCAGTATCTACGTTCCTATCCTCACCATGGTAACCAGGATCTATGTTCCTATCCTCACCATGGTAACCAGGATCTACGTTCCTACCCTCACCATGGTAACCAGTATCTACGTTCCTATCCTCACCTATGGTCACCAGCTGTGGGTGGTGACCGAACGCTGTTGTTCCCAAACGCTTCCATTTAGTTATAATAGAGCTGACAGTTTACAGTGGAATATTTAGGAGCGAGGAAATTTCACGACTGGATTTGTTGCACTATTGGCATCCTATGACAGTTCCACGCTGGAAATCACTGAGCTCCTGAGAGCGGCCCATTCTTTCACAAATGTCTTGTTTCACAGTCTGCATGCCTGAGTGCTTGAATTTATAAACCTGGAGCCAGGCCAAGTTATTAGAACACCTGATTCTGATCATTTGAATGGGTGAGCGAATACTTTTGGTAATATAGTGTACATTTATATCAGGAAAGAACCAACATGCATCTTACTGGTTGGTTTTTCCCTTCATTTCAGATCATGTATGCAAAACCAAAGTTCCGTATGACTGCGGATGGGGATCGATGCCTTATGGCACCTTCTCCAGAGGCACAGAAGAACAAAATCACCGTTCCTGCTAAGGCCCGCACCAAGATGGAGGTGTTGGCAGAGGCCACTGCTTTTGTTCGGGCTAATGACGGAGATCCAGCAGATGAATTCCTCATCTTAACTCACTGTAAGCTGCAGTTGGGGAAGTACCAGGGTCAGAGGTTCAAATGGCTGCTGGAGAATGACCTGGGGTACGCCACCTATCTGGTTGTCAGTTTTACTGGTGAGGAGGAAAGAAACAACCCGCTGTCTGCCAACAAGAACTTGTTCCTGAGGTACACCTCTCAGATCAAGGAGGTCGCGGCGGAAGTGGAGACTTACAAGAGGAAGGAGTCCATGAAGCTGGAGGCAGAGAGGACAGGAGACACTGGGTGTTTCATGGTGGAGTTTGGAGACTTTAAAGGGAAGTCCATGAAGGAGGTGAATGAGGAACCGAGCAAGAAGGCTCAGGCTCTCATCACCTACCTTTTATATAAAGACTCTCCCAGGCCAAAAAGCAACATGGCTCTATTTAAGGAGTACGTCACTAAGAGGATGGCATCAGAACCAGCAGCAAAGCCTGCCTGTGCTGCTACTGGTTCTGGGGTGCCAAGCAGAGGATCCATCCAGGGTCCAAATGTGAAGGCTCTGCTGGCACGGGGGAAAGCTCTGCCAGCTTCACAGCTGGCAAAAAAAGTTGAAGACCCCCGTCTAAACCTGTGAGTTTAATATGAGTGTTTCTTTAGACTCCTGTCCATGTAAATGTTTTCATTTGTATTTTTTTATCCATGTTACAGCTTCAGTTCCAAATCTCCCCTCTCCTCAGTCCACAGGTTATCGGTTACTCCTGAGAAGAAGTAACCGTGATCTTTCGTGTTGTAATAAAGTTGAATCTGTCCAGTGATTGGCTGAATGAATCTAATGCTGCTTGTCAATCATCTCTTATCCTGTGAGTAAAAAAAGAAAAATAATGCAAAAAAATTTTATTTGAAATTATGCACGCTTTTAAAAAAAAGTGACTTGTGATGTTTCTATTTCTCAGGCTCCAGTTCTGGGACCTGATGGTGCAGCTGGCTGGGATAAGGTGCAGGACTTGGCTGTGCATCTCGTCTCCTTACGAGAGCTATCTTACCTAGACGAGCAGCGGATCACAGAGACCATCCGTCTGTGGAGAGCTCTTCTCGAGGGGGACAAGACGAGGCTGAGCTACCAGACCAGACACCAGGTCAAGCTCAGCAAAGGCCGCTTTAAAGCCCCCAAGAGTAGCAGAGAGACAGCAGGTGTGGAGAGCGTGAAGCGGTGCATGGTTGGACATCCTGGTGGTCCGGCTCAGTGGACCAGCACCAGTCGCATTGTCGAGGCGATGTGCAACAAGCTGTGCGCGTTGCACAGGTACCCGACCAAAAAGGGAGGTGTGTCAGTTCCTGGATGGAGTAAAATCCTGAGGGTCTACCACCACTTCTACAAGCTGGTGCTGAACTGTCCAGCTGTCATGGAGACCACCTCTCTGCAGCTGTTTGTTGTAAACCAGAAGAGACTTCTCCAGTGGTGAGTTTAGACCCTATAGTTTAACATAAACATGCTTAATGCAGTGATACTAATTGTGTTGTGTTTGTAGGTTTCAGCGGAATTTCAGCGGAAGGAGAACAGGCAGGAGAGGAATGTCCTCCAACAAAGTGTCACCAAGGAGACGTCTATGCCAACGTCATCGGTACCGCTCCCTCCTCCGCTGAGAAAGCAGGTGCAAACACCCTCCTCGAGGCACGACTTGGGCCTGGTCCTCCTGGTAAGCGGCCTGGTAGTGCTGCTGCTGGTACGCATCCCATCGCACCAGCGGCTTCTCTACCAGTGCAGCCCAGCTACTGTCTCTCCCGGCACAACAGCCAATGCCCCAACCAGTGCCAGGCTTCTTTTTAGTGCGAGCCGCTGGTGTCAACACGCAGACCACAGCACCCTCCACATTTGCTTTCCCGTCCTTCAGGTTGCCCGTTACCATAACACCAGCTCCTCTTCAAATTTCACCCATTGCAACTCCCTACGTTCATCCTGTGTCCAGAAGCACAATATGCAATAGGAAACACAGGGCAGAAGAAGAGGCAATGGGCATTAAAAGGAGGTCATATAAACATCAGGCACCATTTAACACCTGCTCTAAATGTGACCGCCTGCTACAGTCTTCGGACACAGCGCTTCATTTTGTTCCTGGACTTCTGGTGGGAAAACTGTGGAGCAGAAACCCAAAGACCCACCCTCCTGATATGTCCAGGAATATATACTTTGGTAAATATTTCTCTCCCTCTCCATTTTTTGGGTTCAATGGTTCTGAAGACTTGCAAAAGTCTGGAACAAACTTCCTGAGGCAGTGAGACAGGCCTCTACTGTGACCATGTTTAAATCTAGGCTGAAAACAGTTCTGTTTAACTGTGCTTCTGATTAATAAAAAAAAAAAAAATGAAAAATGAATTACTCTATTCATCCCTCACCGGGGAAATTTGTTTGCTGCACTCCTTACACCGCAGCAGGCTGCCCTTCAACGGCGCCAATGGTGGGAGAAGCGGGAGAAGCGTAATTACTCTTTTTGTATGTTTTGATTATTATTATTATTTTTAAAAATCATTAGATTCTATGTTTTATCATTTTAATGCATTTTTTTTTGTCTTGTGAAGCACTTTGAATTATTTTTTATGAATTGTGCTACACATAAACTTGCCTTGCCTTCCACCCTTCATTACCACCTCAACATAAAATAGGTCTATGTTAGTTAGCATATCACTGGCATTAGTTTAGCTGGTAAAGATGGCAGAATGATTTCATTTTCCTCCACATGACAACTTGATGATGACATGACAAACATGACAAACAGGAAGCATTCAAGCAACATACATACTATTAAATTTCAAAAAACATTTACTGAATGAGAAATTAATAAAAAATAACCACCAATAACGACAGTTTTTTTCTTACTTGAGTAATTTTTTGAGGGAATGGTCCTCTGCCATTTTCTTCCACCCTTAATGGAGGCAAGATCCATTGTCTCTTCCTCCTCCTCTGTCCAGAAGTTGTTGGGAAATGGAGAATAGGAACAGGTTCATCACCTTCAGTCTGAAAGAAACATCTGATCAGGGCTGAACTGTGACATCCTAAAACACATCCTGTTTTAAAGACCCTAAGAGTTTCCTGGAACTATAAATACCAATCCCAGTCTGACGCTCTGTTCATGCTTTCATCAAGCACGGCCTGGATGCAGGTCCCTTTTTTTATTTTATTTGTTAATAAGACAGAAAATGTCTGAAATAAATTGGATTTGATTTTTCTGATGTTAAGTCTTCCTCTAGAACCAGCAGCACCAAGATGAAGCATGTGGATCTCATCAGGGAACTTTAATCCCACCTCTGTGTTGGAACCAGAATCCACTTCACCATGGTGATGCTCTTCACTCAGCTGCTGGTTTCCATGGTGACGCTCCAACACCATCAGTGTAATAGTAAGTTTGTGACTTGGTGAGTCTGAGGTGTTGATAGAGAAGCCTGGATGTCCTTCAAGAAGTAAGATCTCCCACCTGGCTTGAAAACCCCTGTTCTCAGCGTCCACCTTCCGTTTAGCCATTTTTGGGGAGAGGTAGCTCAGAGTTCACCGATGATCTGATTGCTGATGAATAATGAAGCAGCTTCCTTCGCTGCAGGGACTTCCGGGCTACTGTAGCATTGTGGGGAATGCAGTGTTGGTACATTCAAAACACTACAGGGGGCCACAGATTATTCACTCAAGGGTCGGATCTGGGCCGTGGGCCTTGACTTTGACACATGTGCTCCAGAGGCTTTTTTGTTTTTTTTTGGTAGGTTTCTAAATTTCTAAAGTGAATTTCAACAAAACTTTGATTTTATATTTAAAGCTTGAAAGTTTGAAAACATTTTACATTAATGTAAAATATTTACCGTAATTTCACGACCATTAAGCACACCGTACAAAAAGGAGCAGTCTCAGTCACACACCGCCTTACAACAACACACACGCAAGCATGCAAATGTGTGTATTAAAAAATAGATCGGGAGCAAAACTGAGTTTGGTTGTACTTTATTTAAGTAGTAACGATACTAAACAAACACATTACCGGTAATAGTCTTTATTCAGATCCATCAAAGTCCTCATCCTCTGTTTCAGAGCAGGTCCACTTCCCTCCTCGCTGTCAAAGTCACTGTCTGTACTGTGCGGCTCCTCAGAAAGGATACCAGCTTTTGAGAAAGCTCGGATAACAGTACCAGCAGACACGTTAGTCCAAGCATCTACAATCCATTGGCAAACTGTAGCGTAACTCGCCCGGCGCTGCCTTCCACCCTTCGTGAAACTGTGGTCTCCTTCGGTCATCCATCGCTCCCACGCCGCTCACACTTCAGTCTTTAACGTTCTCATGCCTTTTCTTTCAGGTCCGCCTCGCGGGCACCGCGTTTTCTTTTAGGTCCGCTTTTTCTCACACACAAGGCGCACCGCACAAAAAGGCGCACCGCTCATTTTGAAGAAAATTTGAGACTTTTAGGTGCGCCTTATGGCCGTGAAATTACAGTAGTCTAAATTTTCTGGTGTGTTTTTGCTTTTGATTGGTGCTCCTTTGTGCAAATTTTCAGCAATGCCGAATAAAAAATAATTTGCTTTTTTTTTTTCTGCTGAAAAGAATGATGGTATTCTATTTCATTGTCTTTTATTTTGTTTTTTTAAAAAACAATACTTTTCTAAACAAAGTGTATTTACATGTAATTTATGAGTGACAGCAACTTTAAAGAGAAGAAACGTCCACTGCGGTGCTGCAGAAAGTCTGAGAGAAGAAATCCTTCTTCATGAAGAAGGAATTATGATTTTTCTCACCTGAATCATGAGGAATAAAAAAACACAAACTGTGTCTGTGTCTGTCCTGTTTTAGACCACAAGAGTCATGAGTTTGTTCCTCTGGAAGAAGAATTTGAAGGAAAGAAGGCAGAGCTGAGGAAGACCGAGGCTGACATTCACCATATGATCCAGAAGAGACGACTGAAGATTCAGGAGCTCAAAGAGTCGGTGAAGATCAGTAAAGATGCTGCAGACAGAGAGACAGCAGAAGGTGTTCAGGTCTTCACCGCTCTGATGGAGGCTGCTCACAGAGACCTGGACCAGCTCATCAAGGAGATCCAAGACAAACAGAAAGCTACAGAGAAACAAGCTGAAGACCTCATCAAAGATCTGGAACAGGAGATCTCTGAGCTGATGAAGAGGAGCTCTGAGGTGGAGCAGCTCTCACGCTCTGAAGACCACTTCCACCTCCTTCAAAGCTTCTCCTCCCTGAAAGCTGCTCCACCCACCAAGGACTGGACAGATGTCAGAGTTTATCCACCATCATATGAGGGGATGGTGATGAGAGCTGTGTCTCTGCTGGAGGAGACCATCAGGAAGGAGAGGAAGAAGCTGGATGCTAAGGCTCAAATGAAGAAGGTCCAGCAGTTTGCAGTAGATGTTACTCTGGATCCTAAAACAGCTCATCACGATCTCGTCCTGTCTGATGATGGAAAACAAGTTTATCATGGTTATGAGAAGAAGAAGCTTCCAGATAATCCAGAGAGATTTTCTGAATGTGTTTGTGTTTTAGGAAGTCAGAGTTTCTCTTCAGGCAGATTTTACTTTGAAGTTCAAGTTAAAGGAAAAACTAAGTGGGATTTAGGAGTGGCCAGAAAGTCGATCTACAGGAAGGGAAAGATTACAACTAGTCCTCAGAATGGTTTCTGGACTATAGGCCTGAGAAATGGAAATGAGTACGACGCTAATGCTGATCGTCCAGTCCATCTTGTTTTCCAGTCAGCTCTTGAGAAGGTGGGGGTGTTTGTGGATTATGAGGAAGGTCTGGTCTCCTTTTATGATGTAAATACTGCAGCTCTGATCCACTCCTTCACTGGCTGCTTCTTTCTTAAGGAACTCTACCCATTCTTCGGTCCATGTACCAATAATGGAGGTAAAAACTCTAGTCCTCTCATCATCTGTCCTATCAATAAAACAGTCTGATGGTTTCTTCTGAAGCTCCATGATGAAGGAATCTGTTTCATCAGCAGTTTCAGTCTGAGAGAGTCTGTAGGTGAAGTTCTACTGGTGGACTGATGAGGTTGGACATGTCTTCAGCAACAAGTCACCAGTTCTGTTTCCATGTGGATTATTTTTGTAATTTCTTCTGTCTGCCTCCATGTTTCTCTGTAGATGATCTAATCCCAGTCCTAGGTACGCTCTGTCTGTCCATCCTGGGAGAGAATGTCTCCTTACCTTCTCACTCCATCCAAAGCTCTGCAGAAGAAGAGCTTTGGATGGAAACCACTAATTCCTTCCGAGAGGTAGATACATTTGTTGGAATCCTTTGGTCAATGACAGTAAAACTCACTTTGGTCACGGATATCATTTTAATCTGACATACATGTATGTAATAATAAATAAAAGTATTGGATAGATATTGCTTTTCAATCAGGAAAATTAAACAGAATTTTTAAAAAAAAATAAAGACATGGAACATACTGTACGTGGAAGAGACTGAAAATAATGTGACTAGAAGGACGTATTAATTTGAGGTGTGTCCACTTCTACCTCTTCTTTGGTTT
Organism: Neostethus bicornis; assembly: GCA_902685375.1. NCBI lineage: Eukaryota > Metazoa > Chordata > Actinopteri > Atheriniformes > Phallostethidae > Neostethus > Neostethus bicornis. The sequence continues at coordinate 3,078,270 of LR738548.1, forward strand.
TTAAGTCCGGTTACACTGAAACTGCTGCATTCATTCCCCCCAAAAGATGCTGGACAGCATCGGTCCACCTGACCAGCTGCAACGCCCTGTTTCTAACTCTAACAGCCTCGCTACACTCATCGCACACTACGCCCATTAAATATCCCAAACCAAAGGACACACCTACCATCCAGGCCCTAAACACTGTTTAGACCCTCCGCCAGCAACCCGCTCCCTGAATTGTAGTAATCCCCCACAGTAAGAGACCAACTCCCCCCACATACTCCACATATTCCTGATTAACCCTTATCCCTAACTTGTGATATGGCAACTCACTCCTCAGGAACGTCTTACAGCCCCTCAGCGATATCCCGCCGCACCTCATCATAACCATGCAGCACAAAACTATAACCCAGGATTCAACCATGTCTCCTGCACGCAGACAATATCCGACGTAATCGACCCACCACCAACAAAAGCCTTTAATTCCTGGCCATTTACCAGTAAACTCCTAGCATTCCATATATAGGAGTAGCATGGGCACAACCTAAACCACAACACATTCAGACCAGCCTGATCAGTCAGTTCATCCCTCACATTCTCCTTCACTTCAAACCAACCAATTAAAATGATGAACAGCCGCCTTAACCTTAACCTGAATCCTCTTCATCAACTTACAGTATATTGTCACTGATAGAACTAAAAACGTGTGGATGGGTTCAGACAGTTTCAGATGTCTGCACAGCATGGTTTCATTGCTTCACCGCAAATTCATTGCCCCTCCTGCTGGTTTTAACTCTAAACCTAGCGCCCTCTAAAGTCAGATATTTATTAGTCAGCGTTTATATATTTTTTTTCATTATTTTATGGTCAGATAAAGTTATTTCTGTGACCATTGTAATTTTTTCTGTCAGTGACCAAAGGTTATGTGCGTCCAAATAATGAGCCTGTACCTTTAAGAAGAATTACTCAGAAAGCAGGAGGCACTTTTACAAAATTTTAATGTTAAACAGAATGTGATGTTTTATAAAATTACTGAGGGGCGGTTTTTAACAGACGCTGACGATGTGAATTTTATAAAATGTCTTATTAATACAGTATATGTTGTTGTACCTTCCACATCATTATGAAACCTTGATGTCATACAGAACTGGACCGGTCTGTTATTGTCTCAATGATTTGTCCAACAGATCATAGTCCATAGACCAGCTTTGGAGCAGCAAAAGGTTCACTGCTCTTTTCTTTTTCATAATATATTTTTTTGTATATATCCATGAGATTTAGCAACACTTTCTCAGAGATCTACTGGTCCATAAGAGTGGATGTGATGGGTGCCGCTGTCCCTAAAGGTTTTCCTTCATGATCAGTGTGATGACTGTTTACTGAAAAAAAATCTGATTAATAAATGTTGCTCTCAAAGTTCATTTATTTTTTGTTGCTTTTTTGTCTTGTAAACCAGGAATTCATCCAGATATTTCATATTAAGTTTGCTTTATTTTCTGCAAAAAGAATGAAAGAAGTCTTAATTCAATGAAGGAAAAGATTCATTTTGACCTGAACGAGACTCAAAAACTTCAGAAATATCATAATAATATTAAGGATCATGTTTAATCCGTATTTTTTTCCATTCATTTATTAGAGAAAACAAATTTAGAAAAGGTGATCAGGTTCTAAGATTCATCAGAACACCACAGCAAAGAGATTTTTATTTATTAAGATCATAGTCAGCTGTAAAAATGAGAGAAAATGGCATTTTTAGCTACTTTTAAGCATGTTTCCAAGTACACAGTTTGCTGATAAACTTTCAGGACTGATTTACTTTCTTTGAATGTATATACTGTCTTATATATTTTACTGTCTTTGAATGAACTGGTTTTCTTCTGGTCCTTCTTTCTGATCCCTCTTTTTGTCAGTCTGTTTTTGACAGAGAAAACCATCGAAGGAGCGGTGAGAATGGGGATAGCGTGTGGGAAATTAATCCAATTATATTAACTGGTTACCATGGTGAGGGTAGGAACGTAGATCCTGGTTACCATGGTGAGGGTAGGAATGTAGATCCTGGTTACCATGGTGAGGGTAGGAACATAGATCGTGGTTACCATGGCGAGGGTAGCAACATAGATCCTGGTTACCATGATGAGAATAAGAATGTTGATGCTGGTTACCATGGTGAGGGTAGGAACATAGATCCTGGTTACCATGGTGAGGGCAGGAAGGTAGATCCTGGTTACCATGATGAGAATAAGAATGTTGATGCTGGTTACCATGGTGAGGGTAGGAACATAGATCCTGGTTACCATGGTGAGGGCAGGAAGGTAGATCCTGGTTACCATGATGAGAATAAGAACGTTGATGCTGGTTACCATGGTGAGGATAGGAACGTAGATCCTGGTTACCACGGTGAGGGTAGGAACGTAGATCCTGGTTACCACGGTGAGGGTAGGAACGTAGATCCTGGTTACCATGGTGAGGGCAGGAACGTAGATTCTGGTTACCATGGTGAGGGCAGGAACGTTGATGCTGGTTACCATGGTGAGGGTAGGAACATAGATCCTGGTTACCATGGTGAGGCCAGGAACGTAGATCCTGGTTACCATGGTGAGGGTAGGAACATACATGCTGGTTACCATGGTGAGGGTAGGAACGTAGATCCTGGTTACCATGGTGAGAATAAGAACGTTGATGCTGGTTACCATGGTGAGGGTAGGAACATAGATCCTGGTTACCATGGTGAGGGTAGGGACATAGATCCTGGTTACCATGATGAGAATAAGAACGTTGATGCTGGTTACCATGGTGAGGTCAGGAACGTAGATCCTGGTTACCATGGTGAGGGTAGGAACATAGATGCTGGTTACCATGGTGAGGGCAGGAACGTAGATCCTGGTTACCATGATGAGAATAAGAACGTTGATGCTGGTTACCATGGTGAGGGTAGGAACATAGATCCTGGTTACCATGGTGAGGGTAGGAACATAGATCCTGGTTACCATGGTGAGGGTAGGAACATAGATCCTGGTTACCATGGTGAGGGTAGGAACATAGATCCTGGTTACCATGGTGAGGGGAGGGCTGTAGATAGACTGCTAAGAGCATCGTCTTTTGTCTCAGCTCTGTCTTCACCATGACGGATCGATGCAACGTCCTAATTAAAACAGACGCTGAAATGATCCATCTGTTGATCTGCCACTCCATCCTTCCCCCACCTGAACAAGACTCAGAGATACTTAAACTACTGCCGGAAGCCTGTCCATGACCTGTATTAGACACCATGGTCTCGGATTTGGAGGCACTCACTCTAAATTAGAATACTTTTGACTTTTAGTTGAAACTGGATGCTTATGTAGCCAAATGCTGGTCAGGTGTGAAGCAGGCTTTGAAACTACTTTGGTAGAATTGAAAAAGCCACCACATCCATATTGGGAGATACAAAGCTCTGAAAATTGACTGCCCCAGATCGGCCTTTTAAAAATAGCATGAAATGTGTTCTTTCAGTCTCTTCCCATTCTTAACTCTCTGTATGAACAGCAGCCTGTTAGTAATGTTAAAGCCTGCTTTCTGGAGGTGGCCAATCCACATTTACATGCTACCTGATTGGTCAACATGTTAATGTTCCAATCTGTGTGATGCCCAGAGGAGAATCAGAATCAGAATCAGAATGCTTTTATTGCCATGTCAGTGAAAAACATCAGAGACTAGGAACTTGTTCTGGTACTGGTGTGCAAACATATAAAATAAAAATAATAAAAATAAAATAAATAAAAATAATAATAATTTTTACAAAACTAAGAGTGCTCAGAGGAAAAAGAAAAGTAGTGCAATGTCATAGAAAATAATAGAAAATAATAAAGATAGTGAAGTGACAAGAGGGAGGTGACTAAGAGATGTGGGGATCCAGGTTATAAAGAGTTCATAAGTCCAACGGCAGAAGGGAAGAAGCTGTTTTTGTGGCGGGACGTTCTGGTCCGAATGGACCGGAGCCTCCTGCCCGAGGGGAGTCGCTCAAAAAGTCCATGTCCAGGGTGGGAAGGGTCAGCTACTATCCGACCTGCACGCCCCCGAGTCCTGGAGACGTACAGGTCTTCGAGAGATGGAAGGCTGCAGCCGATCACCTTCTCTGCGGAGCGCACAATGCGCTGCAGTCTGTGTTTGTTCCTGGCTGTGGCTCCAGCGTACCACACGGTGATGGAGGAGGTGAGGACAGACTCGATGATGGCTGTGTAAAACTGCACCAACATCTGGGCGGGCAGCTTGGCTTTCTTCAACTGCCGCAGAAAGTACATCCTCTGCTGGGCCTTTTTGATCAGGGAGCTGATGGATGGCTCCCACTTTAGGTCCTGTGTGATGGTAGTGCCGAGGAAGCGGAAAGAGTCTACAGTGGTGATGGAGAAGTCTGTCAGTGCAAGGGGGGTAATGGTAGCTGTGACTTTCCTAAAGTCCACGATCATCTCCACTGTCTTCTGAGCGTTGAGCTCCAGGCTGTTGTTGCTGCACCAGGACACCAGCCGGTCTACCTTCATCCTGTAGGCCGACTCATCGCCATCAGAGATGAGCCCAATGAGTGTGGTGTCATCTGCAAACTTGATCAGTTTGACAGAGTCATGGCTGGAAGTGCAGGAGTTGGTGTACAGGGAGAAGAGCAGGGGAGAGAGGACACAGCCCTGTGGAGATCCTGTGCTGATAGTCCGAGAGGTGGAGACATTCTTCCCCAGCCGCACGCACTGCCTCCGGTCTGTTAGGAAGTCAGTAATCCACCTGCAAGTGGAGTCAGGCACGTTGAGCTGAGAGAGCTTGTCCTGAAGCAGGGTAGGGAGAATGGTGTTGAATGCAGAGCTGAAGTCCACAAACAGGATCCTGGCATAGGTTCCCGGGGAGTCCAGGTGCTGCAGGGTGAAGTGGAGGGCCAGGTTGATGGCGTCGTCTACAGACCTGTTGGCTCTGTAGGCAAACTGCAGAGGGTCCAGAGAGGGAGAGGTGAAGTGCTTGAGATGAGGGAGGACCAGGCGTTCGAATGACTTCATGACTACAGACGTAAGTGCCACAGGCCTGTAGTCATTAAGTCCAGTGATACGGGGCTTCTTGGGAACAGGAACGATGGTGGACCGCTTGAAGCAGGCTGGAACGTGGCATGTCTTCAGCGAGGTGTTGAAAATGTCTGTGAAAACTGGAGACAGTTCCTCAGCACAGTGTTTCAGGGTGGCCGGGGAGACACCATCTGGGCCCGAAGCTTTAAAAGAGATAAAAGGATTACCCATAATTCCCTCAGAATGAAAGTGTAGAGTAAAACTCTGACGTTTTTGTTTGTCTTTGCAGAAGTTTTTATTATTGAAGTTAATCATTTAAAACATGTACAGTGTTTATGATTCAAGACATTTTAATTTCACATGTTAATATTGTCTAATATTTTTAAAGAGATCCAATGATTAGTTAATATGTAATTTCCTATGTTCAGATATCCATCCTTCACCAGAACAGAAAAGAGTTACAAATTCTAAAAACAAATAAAGGAAAAGATATATAACTTTTTTTTTTAATTTTCCACCAAAATCAACAAAAAAAAAACCCAAAATTGGATAAAACCAGCAAATAAAATGATCAAACACTTTCCCACATCAAAAGTTCTATGAATCTAAAAAACAACTAAGTAAAAGATCTTGAGATCAAAAGCTCCTAGACCAAACGTCTAGACTAAAATGTAGACAATGCCTGGATGTCGTTGGTCCATATCTAACACATTAACAGCTTACACAATGTTATTATTTTCCAAATTGCATTAACAAAGACAGACTTGTGCTCTTTATTCCAGGATCATTGAGGTTTCATATTCTCCGCTACATAAAACACAAAGTTGTGTGTGGATTTGTTTTGGAGGATTTCTAAGTTTTCATCATAACAGAAAAAAGTGTGATAACTATTAACAGTTATACTTCAAGCTGACTTTAAATTCTACTTCAGTTTGTCTGCCTTGTATTCACAAGTTTACTGTTTTGTTTGTTTCCTAAAGTCGCTCTACTTTTTGTCGATACAACAGTGATCACTCTCAAACAAACTATTGTTTTAAGAATATAACTAGTATCTTTTTAACATTCCCTACTTCCCACAAAGAACAGCAAGACTTAAACAATCAGTTAACTACACGCTAATCAGAAAAAAAAACTGACTGCAAAATTTCAGCAAAATTGCCAACAATTTTGCTGAAAAGTTTTCTTCATTTTTTAAAAGAATGATTGCAAATCAAAATAGAAACATGATGTGAGTCAGTTAGATTCTTCACCAGCATAGATGAGTTGTTCAGCACTGCTTTTCAGCCATAACATATCCTGAGCTGATGAAAACATAACCATTTAAATGAACTGTTGGAATTGTTTCTGTATCATTTCTGTATCACTTGATGTTTGTACAGGTGCAGGCAGGAATGGTTTAAGAATCACATCATAACCTTAGCAGGTAAAATACCCAGAGGATCAGGCAATGGTACATTTGTTCTTGTACTTCTTTTGCAGTTGATCTATTTCTTCCTCATGCTTTTTCTTCATAGCATCCATCTCATCTTTTAGACTGACTTCCTTGTGACTTGAGAGTTTTTGTAACTGTTCATTTTCTGTTTTAAAAGTCTTTGCCAGATCTTTTATGTCTTCTATGTGTTTTTCCATCAAAGCTTTAAAAACTTCTGTGTATTTTTGTCTGAAATCAAAAAATTCTTCAGCTTGTTTTCTGTCCTCTTCTTTATAGGGTTTCTTCACATCTTCCAGTTTTCTTTCATAACTTTCCTCCAGCTCTTTCCTCTTTCTGTCCTCCTCCTCTCGTCTCAGACGTTCTTCTTCTTTTCTTTGTTTCTCATATCTTGTTTTTTCTTGTTCGTATGATTCCTGAAGCTTTTTAAGTCTCTCCCGCTCCTCATCTCGTCTTTTTTCTTCTTCTTGAAATCGTTTCTCCCGGGACGTCTTCTGTTCCTCCTCCCATTTCTCTCTTTCTTTTCTCATCTCTTCTCTGTTCTGCTCCACTGTTCCTTTCAGTTTTTCCTCCCACTCCTGACTTTCACGTTTATATTTTTCTTTGATGTTTTTCTCTTCTTCTTCTCTCTTTTCCTGCTCTCTCTTTCTTTCCTCACGTTCCTTTTCTATCTTTTCTTCCATCTCTCTGAGTTGTTCTTCTCGTTTCTTTTGCTCCATTTCAGCCTTTTCTGTTTTTTCCTTCAATTGCTTTTCCAAGTTTTCCACTTCTTCATCATGCTTTCTTTGGAGTTCCTCTTCCTTTCTCTTCATCTCTTCTTCCTTCTCCTTCAGAATCTTCTCCACTTCTTTCTGAATCGCTGCTTCAGCTTCTTTGAACATCTCCGTTGTGTAGCAGCCTCCACCGTTCTCCTCCAGCATTTTGTTACATTTTGTCATCAATTCTCTGACTTGTTTCTGGTCAGACTGATTTTTGTTGTTAAAGACCTGGTAACGTCCTCCCACATCTCTAATCAGTTTCTTCACAGAGTCATCAGATGTTTTAATGTACTCCTCAATAGTTTTATTTTGAAGATCGTCTCCTCTGGTAAAGATGACGATGATGTAATCTTGTGATTTTTTTCCAAAGAATTTCTTGATCAAGTCCACAGTGTCTTTATCTTCTTGTGTAAAGCGACCGATCGACAGGACCAGAAGGAAAACATGAGGTCCAGGAGACAACATGCTGATGCAATTCACAAGCTCCATTTGGACTTCGTCATTGGACAAAGCAGTGTCAAACAAGCCTGGCGTATCTACCACAGTAAGAGAACGGCCTTCAAACTCTCCAGTTACTTTCTCACAAAACTTTGTCACTGACGTAGAACTAACTTCAGATGTAAAATGTTGTTTACCTAAAATTGTGTTTCCCGTGGCACTTTTCCCGCTGCCGGTCCGTCCTACCAGCACCATTCTGAGACCCTCACTGCTTTGATCTTCTCGACCAGGTCCCGCCTCCTTCCTCTGTTTTACATCTTGTAGTTCCTCTCGGAGTCTGATGACCATCTCCATCTGAACCCTGGTGAACAGTTCTTTAGTAAAGCCCGCAGGCCTCTGAACTCTGATCTGTTCTACCATCTGCAGGATATCAGCCACTTGCTTCTGATCACTGATGTTCAGAACAACAGATCTTCCTCTACAACTCTGACGGAGCTCCTGGATTCTTTTGTTCTCTCTGATGAAGTTCTCAACATCTGGATGAAAAGGATCGGTCTCCAAAGTGAACAGAATCATCAGGAAGTCGTTCACTCTGGAGCTGAGTGTTTCTCTGATAATTTGTAACTCTTCCTTGTCTTCATCAGTAGGAAGACCCACAGGAAGGACCAGGATGAAGGCGTGGACACCATCAGGATCACAGAGAGAGACACAACTGAAGGATTCCTCCATCACTTCTTTAGGAGGTTTTCCACCCAAAGCCGGCATCTCCAGCACAGAAAGCAGATGCCCAAACACCCGGTTCTGATATTTTGTAGGATGCGATGGGTCTGAACGAAGCTCTTCCTGACCTAAAATAGCTTTAATAGCTGAGGTCTTTCCTGCTCCTTTCCTTCCAAACACAACCAGGTTTAAAGCTGGTTTCTTCTGTTTCTTCAGTTTGTTCCAACTTTTGACCATTTCTTCAACTTTCTCCATCAATGATTCACGGTTATTTTCAGACATCTTGTAGTGTCGTTCTTCACAATCCTGAAGAAGTCTGTTAGCAGAGGGACTCATTTCAATATCATGTGTGATAATGAACATCGAATATTTGAAGACATTTTCTCCAAACAATCTAAGGATGAACTGCAGTGAATTTCTGTCATCTTCAGTGAAATTTGTAGGTTTCACTAACAGCAGCAGAACATTTGGTCCAGGAGGACAGAAACTCTCACAGTCTTTCACTTCTTTTCTTTTGTCTTTGTCTGAAAAACTGAAAAGATCTGGAGTTTTAACCACAGTCACTGTTTTTTCTTTCCACTTTCCCCTGGAGGACACACAGTGTTTAATTGGAGAAGGTTTCTGTGCACTGCTCCCTGAAATAATTAAGTGTTCAAGCTTTGATTTCTGGTAGTCACTTTTCCCAAGAAGGACGATTCTGAGAACAGGAGCTGAAATGAAGAAAGAACTATTAATAACAGTGATTACATTAAACAACTTGTTACATAAACGACATACTGCACAATGAGGTCACTGTGGCTTCAGGAAGTATCACGACCCAGCGGGCATCAGAACGTCAAATTCACGTCAAAGCCACACCAAAATGTTATGTTAAAATAACGTGTAAAAGTAGTTGAATTTGAAAATCAAAATCAAAATAACAACATCACACTAACATTAAAATACCAGGGTACTTTGATATTATTTTGCCCTCGTTTTAATGTTGTTTTCTGGACTGAAAGTTTGGTAAAATCAGCAAACGAACACATAAAATGGTGATTTGAACAGTTCATTGAAGGTTGAACTTTTTCTCATTTCTCTATTTGTCCCGTGAAGTGATGAAAGCTTCAAGGATCGCGCTACATCAAACTTAAACATTCACAGTATCTACTATTTTTAGCGGGTCTTCCTTTCTGGCTTTATATGCTGTCACTGTGTTTCCTTTTGGATGGATTTTGTCTTTTATTTCCTCGTCTCCTTGGAGACAGCAGTTCAATAGTTAGAGCGTTCGCGCACGGACCGGAAGTTTGCAGGTTTGATTCCCACAGAGACCACGTCTAGGAAGTTTCGTGAAGTTGACCCCTCTTAAAAAAAAATACAAATCAAAAATAAACAAAAAATATGTCAATCGTTTGTGCTGTTTTGTGCTGTAAAAATTTTCGTTTTTGCTGTTTACGATTTACAATTTTTACGATTCTTTTATAGGTCAATCTGCAGCAGAGGTGAGATCGGGCCTAAAAAATCCGGCCCGACCCAACCCGGCCCGCGGGTATTAAAACCTGACCCGACCCGAGCCCGACCAATTAACGTGATTTGCAAGCCCGAGCCCGAAACAAGCTGGAAATGTCATATTTTGTTTGTGAGGAGGGTTATTTATAAATAGGAACATTTTAAAGAACACGCTTTTTTAAATAAAAAAAAATCACACTATCGGACCCCTAACGCGCTTGTCTGTGGTGGCCTACTTAGCGCAAAGAGGAGGGACGGTCTTTGAAACAAATGATAAAATAGATCTTTAACGATCATCACTTTTGCCAGTCCAGCTGTTTAAATGCCTGCTCAACGTCTAGGTGCCAGTCTTTTTGGTGCCACATTGACTACATTTAGCGAAGCCAACGCAAGTTTCTGGAGCATTTTGAACAATAGATTTGAATCTTTTCCACACCTCACTCTTACCGGTACGTGTTTGTCTTTTCAGTTCTCCTGCCTTTAGTTTAAACTTAACTTATCACTCCTTCATATCCGGGATTCCAGTTCAAAATAAATAAAACAAAGACATGTACAGGGGAGGATTACCAAATTAAGAGGAGGCGTTCATGTGCACAGAGCATGCGCTGGCTCTGCGGATCCTGTTTAGTAGTTAAACATTACTTCTCTGTTTTCATTTTATAACAAGTATTTATTAGTTTAGTACACACACCTCAATTTAGTTTACATTTTATAAACATATATTTATTTTTAAAAAAAAGTCAGCGAGAAAGAAGCCCGAACCTGACCCGACCCGAAGTAATGATTGACATTTTTAGGCCCGGTCGGGCTCGGGTCGGGTTTGGGCTCGGGCTTAAGATCTCACCTCTGATCTGCAGTCATCCAGCCCCTCATATTGCTTGAAAATGCGAGAAAACTTTGTGCTGTTTTGTGCTGTAAAAATTTTTGTTTGTGCTGTTTTACTTATCTTTAATTTAAAGAATTAAGATTTGGACAATGACGTCATCCAGCACCCCCTTCCGCCTAAAAATGCGAGAAAAATTATAAAAATGGTAGAAATCGTTTGTGCTGTTATGATTTCAATAATAAGAATAATATAAAAATCGGTAAATAATTTACTTTATGACAGCTCGTAGGCTACTTCCGGTCATATGTCTCTCAATGTCCAAGATCCATATGCCTTAATGCTCCTACTCATATAATTTATGATATTTATTGTTATATTTCCGTAGGCAAATGAAAATTATGCTACAGTTTGAAAATGAGCTCAATGTTTGTTTTGTTTTATTTATTTGGTTGCAACTCAATTTTAAGCAAGGCGTGTTATATAGGTAAACTACGTATTTAAAATTATACACTGTAGACACTTTTTAATCCAAGTTACAATGGACATAGTTACACTTACGGCACTGATGTTATTAGCCGTTTAACAGCTGCATAAGAATAATTAAATGCAGGAAAGGAGACGGGATCTTCTTGCATAACTTTTGGTCATTTTTAGCTTCTTCTATTCCCTTTTTTTTTTGGTTATAGGGTGCAAATTCACAACTGTGATTAGGGAAAATGCATACATTAATCATCTGCTTTCTGAAAACATTGCCATATCTACAGTTGGCATATTGTTTGCGTCAAGATATGATCAAGATTTTTTTTACTGTTGATGGTATAACTTAACATGTGTGTGTAATTTACAATAAATGCCTGGGTTATATTTCATATGACAGATTTTGCCAACAAATTGCTTAAAATGCTGTTTAATATTAACAACAAACGAAGCACAAACGATTTTCACCAATTTTATAAGTTTTCTCGCATTTTTAGGCAGAAGGGGGCCTGGATAACATCATTGTCCAAATTTTATTTTTTTAAATTAAAGAAAAGTGAAACAGCACAAATGAAAATTTTTACAGCACATACCAGCACAAACGTAGCACAAACCTTTGACACAATTTTTAAGAGTTTTCTGGCATTTTTAAGCAATGTGAGGGGCTGGATGACCACAGATTCACCCATAAAAGAATTGTAAATATCTACAAAAATAAACCAGCACAAACAAAATTTTTTACAGCACAAACGATTGACATATTTTTGGTTTATTTTTGTTTAATTTGTTTTTTAGGAGGGGCCAACTTCACGGAGCTCATCAAGGGTCCTTGGAGAAGACACTTAACCCCTGTTTCTCCCATCATTGGCGCCGTCGAAGGAATGCCTGCTGTGGTGTAAGGAGTGCAGCGCACAAATTTTCCCTGTGAGGGATGAATAGAGTAATCCTTTATCCTTTATATTTTTGAAGAGTAATCAGCTCTTGCTTCAGGACACAGTTTACTCCGCCCCTTTTATGTGAACGTGCACAGTTTTATTCAACAGTTCGAGGATTAACAGAGCAAGACATGAAGTGCTTCGTAGTACAGGTTATCCAGAGAGACGTATGTCTTGTTTTGTTGATCCAGACACGGCGCACTTATCCAGAATACATTTGGCGACGTTCGAAGTACAGAGCCCTGGTCTGATTTTCTGAAACTAAAATCTCTCTAATGCTTTAAAACTTAATCTAATTAGCTTCAAACTTTACAGAAATACGGTAAAGTTAATATGTTGTCGTTGGTTAGGAAGTTAGGAACGTTAGGAAGTAAAAAGCTTAAGTTTGCAACATTTCAAAGAGTTATTCATCCAAAAACTTTTTTAGGTAAGGCCTGTACTATGGAAAATGTTCAAAGACTAAAACGTGACATAAATTGGACGTTCTGATGCCCACTGGGATGTACGTTAATTCTCAGGTATAGATTTAAATGTTAAATTCACGTCAAAATATTGACCGGAAACGTATTTTGATGCGTTGACAAGTTTTTGACTAGTTTTTGACGTCAAATTAAAGTTCTGATGCCCGCTGGGGATGAAAGCTTTTTTTTATAACATTCATCTTAAAATCATTCTATAGAGCAGAATATCATTTGTTTTGCAAACATGCCAAAGCTAGCTTATGCACCGAACTGCAGTGTAGAGTACCCGCCCTGTTTGGAGTCTTTGGGGGAGTATTGGAGAGGGCGCCCCCCAGGGACTCCATTGTCCTCCTCGGGGACTTCAAGGCTCACGTCGGCAACGACAGTGAGACCTGGAGGGGAGTGATTGGGAGGAACGGCCCTCCTGATCTAAACCCGAGTGGTGTTCTGCTGCTTGACTTCTGTGGTCGTCACGGATTGTCGGTAGCGAATACCATGTTCAAGCATAAGAGTGTCCACATGCACACGTGGCTCCAGGACACTCTAGGCCGCAGTTCCATTATTGACTTCATAGTTGTTTCATCTAACTTACGGCCGCATGTCTTGGACGCTCGGGTGAAGAGAGGGGCGGAGCTGTCAACTGATCACCACCTAGTCGTGGGTTGGCTGCGATGGTGGGGGAGGAAGCCAGTCAGACCTGGCAGGCCCAAACGATCTGTGAGGGTCTGCTGGGAACGTCTGGTTGATCCTTCCGTCAGAGAGAGTTTCAACTCACACCTCCAACAGAGCTTCTCACAGATACCGGAGGAGGTGTGGACATCGAGTCAGAGTGGACTCTGTTCCACACCTCTATTGTCGAGGCGGCAAGCCGAAGCTGTGGACGCACGGTCATCGGTGCCTGTCGTGGCGGCAAGGCCCGAACCCGATGGTGGGCAAGGGTGGTGAGGGATGCCGTCAAACTGAAGAAAGAGTCTTACCGGGCCTTTTTGGCCTGTGGGACTCCTGAGGCAGCCGACAGGCATCGGCGGGCGAAGCGGAACGCAGCTGCGGTGGTCGTTGAGGCAAAGGCCCGGGCTTGGGAGGAGTTCGGCTAGACCATGGAAAATGACTTCCGAATGGCTTCAAAGAAATTCTGGTCCACCATCCGGCGGCTCAGGAGAGGCAAGCAGTGCACCATCAACACCGTTTACGGTGGGACGGGGAGCTGCTGACCTCAACTCGGGACGTTTTGGATCGGTGGAAAGAATACTTTGAAGACCTCCTCAATTCCACCAACATGTCTTCCGATGAGGAAGTAGAGTCTTTGGAATCTGGGATGGGTCATCCTATCTCTGCTGTCGAGGTCGCTGAGGTAGTCAAAAACCTCCGCGCCGGCCAGGCTCCGGGGGTGGATGAGATCCGCCCGGAGCTCCTAAGGGCTCTGGATGGTGTTGGGCTGTCCTGGCTGACACGCCTTTGCACCATTGCATGGACATCGGGGACAGTGCCTCTGGATTGGCAGACTGGGGTGGTGGTGCCTCTTTATAAGAAGGGGGACCAGAGGGTGTGCTCCAACTACCGAGGGATCACACTCCTCAGCCTCCCTGGGAAGGTCTATTCGGGAGTACTGGAGAGGAGGGTCCGTCGGATTGTCGAGTCTCGGATTCAAGAAAAGCAGTGTGGTTTCAGTCCCGGACATGGAACTACGGACCAGCTCTATACCCTCTTCAGGATCCTGGAGGGGTCATGGGAGTTTGCCCAACCAGTCTACATGTGTTTTGTGGATCTGGAGAAGGCATTCGATCGTGTCCCTCGGGGACTCCTGTGGGGGGTGCTCCGGGAGTACGGAGTCTCGGAGCCCTTAGTACGGGCTGTCTGATCTTTGTACGACCAGAGCCAGAGCTTGGTCCATATAGCGGGCAGTATGTCGATTCCATTTCCAGTGAGAGTTGGACTCCGCCAGGGCTGCCCTTTGTCACCGATTCTATTCATCATCTTTATGGACAGAATATCTAGGAGCAGCCGAGGCGTTGGAGGGAGATCGACAGGCGGATCGGTGCAGCATCAGCAATAACTAGGTCCGTCGTGGTAAAGAGAGAGCTCAGCCAAAAAGCAAAGCTCTCGATTTACAAGCCGATCTACATTCCTACCCTCACCTATGGTCACCAGCTGTGGGTGGTGACCGAAAGAATGAGATCGCGGGTACAAGCGGTTCGGGCATCTGGTCAGGATGCCCCCCGAGCGCCTCGCGGGCGGGATGTTTCGGGCACGTCCCACCGGGAGGAGACCAACGGGCAGACCCCGGACCCACTGGAGAGACTATGTCTCACAGCTGGCAGGGGAATGACTTGGGATCCTTCCGGGTGAGCTGGAGGATGCAGCCGGGGTGAGATAGGCCTGGGCTACCCGTTTGAGGGTGTTGCCCCCGCGACCCAACCCTGGAACAGGCGAAAGATGACGGAACGGAACATGCCAAAGCATGACATCAAGATTTCTAAATCCGTTTTGATTAGATATGTGGTGAGCACAGAGGAAGTTGTTGAGCTTTAGAGCCTGAACTGTGAAATACTGAGATAGTTATTACTGATTCAAACTACGCTTTCATGGATAATATTGCTGTTAAGTTTGATTCACAATACAAATTAGTTGAGCTGCAAGTACTTTAATCAAACACTTACTTGAGTAATAACAAGTAACGATGGGTGTTGATCAATTCAATATTTATCAAACTATCAATTTTTATTTGATTAATAAGTCAAAATTTTGACAAAAGTATTTGGAACACAGGTGGACACCCAACTGTCTTTCAAGATACGCTCAGATTCTCTTTACTGCAAAGTCCTACAGTTGAGGCCTGAACCTATCCACCTGTTAAACTGTTCAGAAAACTAAAACATTTTAAAGTCAGTAAAATTCATTCTAATGATGGTTTACCACCTTTACTACAATCCATCCTCACTTTCAAAATCATGTCTTGGTCCAACTTCCTCTCCTTCAAACATAAATCAAAACTCTCAAAAATCACAAATCAAGCTGGAAAATAATTGTTTCACAACAAACCCCACTCTTCCTTTTGTAGGAATATGCTGTGATCAGGAAAACTACCCTCATCACAGAGGATTTCCTTTTTTTTAAAGTTTTCTATTTATTTAACCTTTATTTCTCAACTTTATCAACTTCTGCGTTGAGAACACTGTCTCTTCCAGGGTGGTTCGGTGCTTCCCAATCAACAAACCGTGCATTAACCCTGACATCAAGGTTCTCCTGAAGGAGAAGAAGAGAACCTTCAGGTTAGGGAACAAGGAGGAGCTGAAGGCTGTGCAGGAGGAGCCAAGGAGAAAGATCAGAGAGGCAAAGGGCCAGCAACAGAAAGATGATGGGGGAACAGCTGCAGCAGCAGAACATCAGTGGGGTGTGGAGAAGCCTGAAAACCATCTCTGGATACAACACACCCCAGCCACAGGTTATGGGAGATCGGAACTGGGTGAACGACCTGAATCTACATTTTAACAGGTTCGATGCAGCATTTACAACATTTTGTTGTACAACCACATGTCACAAAGGAGATCCAACCTGTTAATAACCAGAGCAGGCCATTAAAAAACAAGCTACAGACGCATTTTTTCACAGACCACATCCACATCCATCCAATGTCCACAGTCAGAATAGTAGACATGGTCAGTGAGTTCAATTGTAACCATGTCAATCTTTCCAACACAGTCTCTCTCAGTATTCCTGGACAGCTATATCAACAGGTTTCATCATGGATTGACAGTTGGAACTTCAATTTTACACAATGAGCTTCAGGAGAAGCAGAGCGCAGATGCTCGTCTCCATGGTGTAACCTACCAGCTTGAAACTGGACAGTAGGTGGCACCCCCTCCTACCTCCCCAGCTCCAGAAGAACCTGCCAGAGCTTGCTCTGTTGTCGAGGGAATTAACCTGTTTTGAGCTGCAAGACGATGTCTTGTTCTCAGACGCTGACAGTATGGACAACATTTCTCGTTCTACTTACTGATGCCAGAGACCTTTGATCTCATGAGTTCTTGATCCCCCTCTACTTTTGTGAAGGACCAAAGTGGCCTCCACCTCCTGAGGAGACTGAGGTGGACACTGTTAAAGACCTTTTATGACACCATTTTTGATAGAATGTCCTGCTGGTGTGGAGGAATAATGGAGAGGACAAGAGGAGGAAACTGGACAAGCTGGTCAGGTGGACTAGCTCTGTCCTGGACTGTTCTTTAGACTCAGTGGTCTCTGTAGGTCAGAGAAGGATGCTGGTCAAGAAGAGGAGCACCAAGAATTTAGAACTGTGAACAGGGACTTTAGATATTGAAACTATGAAGGTTAAAGATAGACAGTTTGCTGACATGATTTAAAAGAGAATAGTAGACATTAAGTGTCCAGGAGACCAGATGAAAGGGACACGGGCTTAAAGTCTAGTAGCAGGGTTCATTGAATGGAGTAGAAATGATTGTAAAAGAATGAATTTGTTAGGGATGTTCTAGATGTAAAAATGTCAGATATTGGCAAGTGCCTGAAACTAGAAATCCAAGGAGTGATGTTCCTGGTCTGTTCGACAATATTTTGTTTTTCAGATTTGAGGTGGACTTGAAAGTCGTCCAAAGAGTTTCCATCCAACCCAAGCGCATTCAGGCAACACAGAATATGTGTGAGCATTTAAACAACTTCTTCTTTATTATGTCTTCCACTTTGGTCTTTCTTTAAGGCAGGGATCACCAACTTCTTTGATACCAAGGGCTACTTCAAGGGCACTGAGTAATGCAAAGAGCTACCACTTTGTTAATACACTTTTGAAATAACAAAGTTACACAGTGTACCTTTAATTTGATATTATTATTAATGATATTCTATGTGAAGACACTGATTGTTATATCCAAGTGTTTCATTTTCAAATTATAACTTCCACAACATTTTGCAGAAATTTTTTTTCAATTTTTACAACAGTTATCAAATCATAAACTCTGAATCATGTTTTTAAAAATGATTTAACAAAAATCTACTCCTTTTAAATAAATCTTATCACATTTGTACTAATCACTACATTTGCAGCCATTAAAACGAATAATCACGTCTGTTACACTTAGAAACACATCTGTAACAGATATATTAAAATTTATCTTTGCCATGGTGCTTACATGTTGCCATCTGGCAACATCTGGCATTTGTTTCTTTGTTAGTGGGAGGCCTGGCATCGCATGCTCTTCACCAGTGTACTGTCTTCTTCCTTTTTTTTGATCAAAAAATGTGTAGCTCTACATGAGGCTTCAGTTGCTTTTTGAGAGTTTTTTACCGGCCTTGTAAAAAAAGAAAAGACTGCTGTTTGCCCCAAAGCTGCCTTTAACTCACAGGCCTTTTCCATCCATACTGCGCTGCCTGGTGGGTAGTTAGCATGGTAGCTTTTGTGACATGTACGGAAATTTCGCTCCACGTTGTGCCGCTTACGCGTCCCCACAGTCTCACTGCAGATGAGACACAGATAGATTTCTATGATCTATAATTTTCACGTTAGTAAAAAAGAACTCTTCCTCCAAGTTTTCTTCCTTTTTTTCTGCCATGTTTTTGTGGATAGAAAACGCACTACGAGCTCATCTCAGCAAAGCTGGTTTGTCGTGCCCACTAATAATAATGATAAATTTTATTTGTAATGCACTTTATCTCTCCAGTGGAGAGCTCAAAGTTCGTATATTAAACTTTTTTGTGATATACATTTTTTTTACGTTTTTATGTATTCGTTTTTAAATTTACATCACTGTAAATGAAATTAAAAAATAATAGCAACACAATTAAATAAAATTTTAGACAGAGCTAATTCGTGATTAGTGCTATTTTTAGAACCGGCCTGCGGGAAACTTATGCGGTCACTGCGGGCGACCTGGTGCCTGCGGGCACCGTGTTGGTGACCCCTGCTCTAAGGTTCTTGCCTGTTGGTTTAAACTCAGCATGCTTACCTCTTTCATCTGTCCAATCCATCTTAATCAGACCTCTCTGACTTCATCTCCAAAACTTTTAACATTGTTAGAAACGCCCTTAGACTAACATTGTTCGTCTGTTATTCCTGATTCCGTCCAACTTACTGCCTCCCAAACGGAGTCTCAGTTTTAATGTCTCATTTGTGGAATCCAAAGATCATTATTTGTTCTGACAAACAGAAAAAATGTTTAATTTAATTTTATAATAAACAATATTTACGTACCCTCAGGTGAAGGGTTCTTCCATCTGGAAAAACTTTGGGGGATGATATTACCAACTTGCTGAACTATAAACAACCGAAAATATGAATCAAAAATAGAATCAGAATGATAACAATATTAAAATGAGTAAAACAATGTGGCTCTACCCTTGTGCTTCTTTATTTCTGGAGATTGTGCCTGAACTCACCAAGATTTTCAACTGACGCTGGGAAATAACTCTGTGTTATCTTTTGTGTAGAATCTTGATGTTGATCTGATCTTGTTTCTTCAAACATTGTGTACCTAAGATATCCAGTACTTTGTTGTACAATTTCTCTAAAGCTCTTTAGGAGTTCTGGAAGTTTAAGTTTCTCCCAGAAATGTGTAAACTTACATTTTGCCACGATTTCTTTCAAGAGAGGATTTTGCATTGCGTTTTCTGAACTTTGCTTTCTAGGATTTAAAATCAGAATGAGTGAATGATTGAATGATTGGTCAGTAAAACTCTGGAGGAGCCTGCAGAGGTCATCTTTCTGTTTCTGTGTGAAATCTTCAGGCTGCACCAGCAGCAGGAAGACATGAGGTCCAGGATCTGAAACCTTCATACATTCTTTTAGAAACTCTGATTGTTTATCTGCTGAAGAAAACTGTAGATCTGGGGTGTTGATAACGGCTAATTTATCATGTTCAACTTTTCCACTGATTCTTGCAAAAGTTTGAAATTCATTGTTAAAACCATCAAGTCCTAGAATAAAGCTTCCCACTTTATTCCTGTCGGACAACTGTCCTCCCAGCAGAACAATCCTCAGCTCTTGCTCTGAAAGCAGAAAAACATTAAAAACAACTGTGAGGGTGTGTGTGTTTGGGGGGCAGGGGGAGTGAGAAATTCGTTTTTTTTTTTTTTTTCTGAACGAAATCGATTGAGTAAATCGGCTGCTTTCAAGTGAGAGGTAGGGTACACCTTGAACAGGTCGCCAGTCTGTTGCAGGGCCATACACACTCATTCCTGGGGAAAATTTCCAACATTCAGTAAAGTGAACAATAGTTTTTAAGACCACAAAAAGGCACTTAAAATTCTTTTGTTTTCAAGGTTTCAAACAAGTGTGGTACTGGTGTGTGGCCACAGCATGCACATCTGATGCACACTGATACATGTAGACACATATGTGTATGTACTGTATGTACATTTGTATATGTAAATATAGGTACAATGTATCCATATTTACGCACCTGATATATTTGTACACTTTTATACACCTCTATTTATAAAATTAATGTTTTAAGTTTTGAATTGTACTCGTAGTTAATAATATCAGAAAAGAGTAAAAACAGTGAAAAGTTTGGTAACATTTAAACGGTTCTTAACTCACCTTGTTTGGCAGCAGCAGCCATTTCTCACTTCACAACCAGGCAGGAGACTATACACTGGATTCAGCAACCTGACAGCTGGAACAAATGAAAAAAAGTAATTTTATTCCTGGTGATTTACATCTGGGACTCTCTACCTAGAGATCCGAAAGCCAGTGAACATAACAGGAAGAAAGAATGGTTTATTTCCATCAATAGAAGATCTTTTGGGAGATATGGACTCCTCATAAATATTTCTAATGATGTTTTTTTTTTTTTTAGTTTAGATGATAATCTTTGGATTTAAGTTTTAGTTTAAAGTAACTATTTCTTTAGTGATGGGTAATGAGAGTCTCTGATGGTTCAATGTAACATTTTATTCTACTGAGATTGAAACGCTGCAGCTAATTTGTACCAAAAGGGTTTTTTTCAATCCATAAACAAATGTTTTGAAAAATTAAACGGAAGATTTAAACGAGCGAAAAAAAAAAAAAAAACTGGATTCAATGAATAATAACAAACATGTACCCATAGTCGTCATAGCTACTGTTTGCTAAAACATAGAAACAAATAAATGCCAAATGTGGAGCAGTTTAGTTATTTATTCTCTAGAAGAACTCAGAAAGCAAAGCAGAAGAATAGCTTCTCATTATCTGAGATCCTCATGTCTGATTGAAAGAATGTTGTCCTCCTTCCTCACAGAAACAGACAACTCTCTCTTTCCACTCTCCATGCAGTCTGGATTAGAATATCATTTAGAGAAAATCTCATAGTTCCTTCATAGTTTCTGAGTTGTTTTGTTTTTAGCTGTTGTTTTGTAGGACATTTTGCTGCAGGATTTATTCGCCAGATCAATGTGTTACATCAGAACCCAATGTAATTTTTTTCACCTGTAGTAACAGTGCAGCCACAATAGGTGGCGATGTACATGCACTTTGACATTCTGGTGCAAGAGACCTTTAGTCTGCTGAAATTTTACCAACAGGAGAACATCAATAAATACAGCATAGGTTCCCCGTCAGACCTCAGAAGCTAAGCAGGCTGGGCCTGGGCTGTACATGGATTGGAGACCGCTGGAACCCCAGGTGCCACAGTGGGATGGCCGTTGAGATTAAATTGCCATTGTGTCCTTGGGCAAGACTAGTCCGAATGATGTGTGTGTGATTGGTTGGTGATGATCAGAAGGGCCGATGGCGCAAAAATGGCAGCCTCGCTTCTGTCAGTTTGCCCCAGGGCAGCTGTGGCTACAAGAATAGCTCACCATCACCTGGTATGGAGTGGATGAATGATGCATATGTGAAGCATCTTTGAGAGTCCTGAAAAGCGCTATATGAATACAATGCATTATTATTATTGTTAATAAAATGTTCACAGAGGGACAAAATCTCTACAAACTTTAGCTGCCCAAGGAGAATCTTCAGTTTAACAAATAAAACCCTCATCAAATCCAACCCAGCCAAACTCTGGATGGGGAGGAAACCATTAATTTAATGCTTCTCACTCTGCACCATTTTTTTGAGCCGTGCTTTGTCTGGCCCTTCACCTACAGCTGATTGCCTCGGGTGATTCTGCTTGCCCCCGATAACATACATCCTGGGATTGTTGGGGCACTCCAACCACTCCACCACATTAAGATGTCAACTCAGGAAAGAGATGTTACTATGGAGAAGCATTTCCTGAAATTCTTCTCCTTTCATTTACCCCAACACACACTCATCTGTGAACTCTCACACACTTCCTCATTCATGATTACACATTTGCATGTACGCAAACACACCCTTTTTCAATTTACATGAACAATTGATTGTAAACCATCTCCACCTACAGGCCCCCTAACCTCCACCACTCTGCCTAGACCCATACTACTGTACTCCCCCTCCAAGATGAAAAACATTTCCTTCTATGTGGTGTGAAGTTTTCTCCATGACTGAGTTTATCTGATGAGTTTGGAGGGAAACTTCCTGTTTACCTGAAACTCTCAGTTTGTCTTCAAAGCCAGTAAATATGAGCAGCTGGACTCACCTGTATTGGAGTCGGTTGTAGAGAAAGAAAAGATGAACTCAGTTTATTTTCCTTCTGATAGAAACACAGAGAGTAGCTCCGACTGCAGCTCCACTCTAAAACACTTTCAGTTTAATTTCTGAAGAATATACCCAGCTTGTCCAGCATAGCTCCACCCCTTCATGTACTTGGTTTACCTTCAGGTGTGTCTCAAAGGAGGAGGACGAAGTACCTACTTTTTCTACTCAAGTAAAACTAAAATAATTGGAGTGAAAAAAGTGATTGAACTGACTGCTCATAAAATGTACTTTTAGGTAAAAAGTATTCGACCAGAATTCAAGATTTTTGTTTGTGCTTTAAAACAGCAAAAAAAAATGCTAGTAAAAAATATTCAACGTTTTATTTCAGTCTAAGCACATTAAACAAGAGGGATAACAGTTGCTGCGTATAATTCACCATAAACAAAACCACCATCATCAGCCGGACATGTGGCAGATTGACATTGCCACCCTTCTGGAGACAAGCCTTGCCTCTATCGGCAGTATCAAGGAGAAGGATCACACATTCTTCAGGCAAGGTCTGGAGTCAGGCAAGGTCTGGAGTCAGGCAAGGTCTGGAGTCAGACAAGCGCCGACTCTATGGGGTTGGCTTTGCAGTCTGCAACTCCCACCTGTCATCAGTTGAACCTCCTTCTCTGGGAACTGGGCACATTCTTTCATTCTGCGGCCCAATCTCAAACCAACTACTTGAGCACTCGGGTGCTTGAGCGCTGAGCCCTCAATGACGGAATGACGTCACGTGCGTAAGTGCTTGACTGTGAGAGGCTTCGAGTGCTCCACTTGATTTCAATAGAAATGGGACACCCCTTTAAAAACCTGCACCTCAAGGAGACAAGTGAGAGTGCGCAACAACAAACAGGATGAAATCAGAAGATTTTATTCATTTATTTTTATTTAATCAGGTGGTCGATTTAGAACTATTTCTAATTTCCAACCTGAGCCGGAGCAACACGACCAATAAATGAAAACAATATAAGAAATTAAACATGATATAAAACACTTTTAAAATGAGAGTCTGTTTCTGTAATTTATGGAAATTTAATTAGATCAAAACCGTTAGAACAAAAGTTAATGTGTGTTTTATGAACTTTTTTTTTTGTGTTTAGAGTCATCATTTCAGAACTGGAGGAACATGTGAACCCCAGCCAGACTGCCAAAAAGATAGGGTTAACTATCTTTAATGTGTGGTGAATGGGTTGCTGTGATTTTAATGTATTCTTCTTGTCCTTTTAAAATCAGCAGTTATGTGTCACCACACTGAATTTGATCTCTTTTCTCAGAGGACCTAATCTTAACCACGTACAGGTGCTGGCCTGCTGCCCCTCAGCATCATTTCCACTGCAGTGGACCCCGAGGCTGAGGAGGATTCTGATGAGAGTACCTCAACCCCAAGTGATGACCTGTCCTGTGTCCCATCCACCAGGGGTGCCCCAGAATCCAGTAGAGGACCAGGAGAACACTGTACCCTCACTCAACCTTCTGAGAGCTCAGGAAAAGAGCGAGAAATTAAATACTTGAATTCCTCAAAGAGGATGCTTCCAGATGTGAAGCTGGAAATAGAGAGCTGGATGCCGGGGAGGAGGCGGGGAGCCCGGCACAGATGAACCGGCTTCTTAACATATCAGAAAAGATGGCAAATAAAAATGAGTTTATGTTCTATTTTCACTACTTTTTTTACTTTATAACAGTTTCCTTTCCAGCCTCGAAGTCTTTATTTTAATCCATGTGTGTATTGTTATTAAATGAACGTGATCACTAGCATGTTGAGTGTGTGTGAAGATGTTTACTAATCACACTCCATTGTTTTAATTTATTTAACCATCAGACCAATGTTTCAAACACAATCCATGCAGTCACAAACAGATCACAAGTAGAACATGTAGATTATTTCTTTATTAGTGAGTAAATGTTGTTAGAGGGTGATGGTGACAGTAGGGGGGAAGCTGGGGGATCACGCTTCCTCTGGTCTCTATCCTTTGACCAATTCAGCATTGGTGTCTCTGCCTGGAGTGTAAACTCCAGCTGAGGTAGCTCTGGGGTCATGGAGACACACGAACTACCCCAAAACGACAAGGCCTTGATCCCTCAGGGACAGAGAAATTAGGATGTCTGACAAAAAGAAAAGAGGAAACTGAAATGAGCATCAAGACAACCATTTGGGTCAAAATCAGTCATGAAATAATTATAAGATCAAGTTTAAAATAAAATTAGTTTTATGTCTTCTTCAGACATGATGAAATAATTAAACAGACTCCTGCAAAATGAGAATAATAACGATGCATAGTTCTGGTCCTGTGAGACAGGTAGAGAACCTGTCTCTGATGTGGGACCCCCAGCTCTCCTGGACATCTTGTGGAGGGACAGGTAGAGAGCCTGTCTCTGATGTGGGACCCCCGTCTCCCCTGGACATCTTGTGGAGGGACAGGTAGAGAGCCTGTCTCTGATGTGGGACCCCCGTCTCCCCTGGACATCTTGTGGAGGGACAGGTAGAGAGCCTGTCTCTGATGTAGGACCCCCAGCTCTCCTGGACATCTTGTGGAGGGATAGGTAGAGAGCCTGTCTCTGATGTAGGACCCCCAGGTCCCCTGGACATCTTCTGGAGGGACAGGTAGAGAGCCTGTCTCTGATGTAGGACCCCCAGCTCCCCTGGACATCTTGTGGAGGGACAGGTAGAGAGCCTGTCTCTGATGTGGGACCCCCGTCTCCCCTGGACATCTTCTGGAGGGACAGGTAGAGAGCCTGTCTCTGATGTAGGACCCCCAGGACCCCTGGACATCTTCTGGAGGGACAGGGACATCAGGGTCATGTGGCTGTAGCTCCAGCTCCTTAATGATATCCCCCTCTGGTTAATTATCAAAAAGAAGAGGAAATGAAAAAATTAAGAGAAAATAAATTACTATTAAGAATTAAATAGAAGAGAGAAGTGTGTGTGTGTGTGTGTGTGTGTGTGTGTGTGTGTGTGTGTGTGTGTGTGTGTGTGTGTGTGTGTGCGCTGTATACAGTTTACGCTACAGTACATGACACACATGCTTACATACTGTATATAAATATGCAGAAACACTTTTAGATTTATTGAATAAATTCTAACGAACAGAAAACTTGAAAATGATAATTTACCACCAAATAATTCTGATAAGATGACCCTCATAACGTAGATGATGTTTGAAACATCGTGGTGTGTATAAATACAGTAACAGGATCTTCTGAATAGTGATCATAATAACAATCTTATCTTAAATGTTGGACTTTTTTTTATAACATATTCAGTTCATCTCACACAGTACTGAGATTTTAATGTGAATAAAATATGATGAAGTTTATAAACAAATAAAACCATACAAACAGGAAACTCAGACATTCATCTTATAAATACCTCTCGTTCATGCGATTCCACGAAGAGATGATGAAGAGGAAGCTCTCACGTAAACGGAGAAAAATGTATGAAAAATGTAAACAACGGACACATGTTTACATGCACTTTGAAATTTGAAATGAGGTTCCTCCTCTGGCCTCAGACCACGCCCTGTTTCGCATCACACAGTAATGATTTATGGTTAATTCTTTGGTGAAAGTGGACTTTGAAGCCCACTTACTGAAAGAGCTCATAAAGGGTCCAAAAACGGCCACCGAGTGCCCTCGATTCTTAAGCACTTTCAAATGGGACAACACTACACCCTTAGCTGCTCACAGGAACGCGCACGTTAATAAGCTCTCCTGACAGGCCATCTGCTGTCTTACAGGTCTTCTTGTCTGTGTCTGCTTTCCACCTTTCTGTTTTGCTCATGTCTGTTCCCTCCTCATTTTTTTCTCCTCGGACTAGCTCTAAAAAATATTCCCCAGGTTGACTTTATACCTGCCCCAACTGCCCCTCCTCCTCGATTCCTTCTGTCATCAGCAAACTGGTTCAAACAGAATGTGCATCTGGATCCTACGCACGTCTCCACCACATGGAATACTTTCACATTTAAAACTAAAGAAAATCTTCTAATTTCAATGATTTTGAATACATTTTACAAGAATCTCACTCACACACAATAAGATGATTGGGTGTGTGTTTCCACCAGCAAACTGGTCGGTTGCACAACTGTTGGTTTTTGATTGAAGTAGATCAGAATATACTTTAATGATCCCACACATGGGAAATTTGTGTGTCACAGCAACAACTTCTTATTTGCTAAGTGAGTCGTTGTAGAGCCCGATCACATACGGGAAGAAAGACCCCCGGTAACGAGATGTTCTTGGAGAAGGAGCTTGCTGTTCGTCCAGGAGTGGGTAGAGAGGATGGTCATGATTGTCCATGATGGACAAAAGTTTGTTCAGTGACCTCCTCTCTACCACTGCCTCAAGTGAATCCTGTTGGCAGCCAATGACAGAGCCAGCCAGTCTGATTAGTTTATTCAGTCCAGAATTCAGTTCAGGAACTGGTCGATTGAATAGCTGAGAAGGAGCAGACGCTGGTAGCAGGTGTGGTGAAGGTAGGGAAGGGGGGTCACAAATGTAAATAAATAATTTTGAGCTAAAGAACAAATCTAAGAACAAATTTAAAAGTCTGACCTGAAAAAACACTCAACAGAATATTTGTTTCTTGGTCAGATAATGAGCTCGGGTTCTGATCCTTCATTACTGAAATGTTTTTTTCCAGCAGAAGAACTTTTGATAAATTATCAAATTTATCTTAAATTTAAAACATTAAATACTAGTAACGTAAAAAACACTTCAGTAAAGATTATTCAAGTTGCTGAGAGTTTTTTTTATTCTGTGATTTAGACTAATTTTGGCTTCCACATTCAATGTTTTGTCATGTGAGCCATAAAGAAGTAATTGTTTCAAAGGCAGTGAACGGGTTTGTTTTAAAAATAAAATGTTCTGTTCAATGTCACTGAACCTGTTTGTGTAGGTGTGTGTTCCTGAGTATAACCAGAATAACCTGACTGATCTGCCTCATAGAGTTTATCACTCAGGTTTCATCTCACACATAAAAATAATCTTTTTTTTTGTCACACGGTCAGAGTGCATGAGTGTTGTCACACACATCACAAACCACATGCACACAATAAGGCAATGCAAGGCACAACAAGTTTATTTGTGTAGCACAGTTCTATTTGTTTCTTTGTTATGTCCTGTATAATTATTAAGATTTTGTAAAGTTTGTATGACCAAATGAATAAATCTAAATCTCAATCAGTCAGTCATCTTCTTATCTGTCTGTCCCTTTCGGGGCTGCGGGTGGGAGGTGTCCGAGCCTGTCCCGGCTGATTTAAGGCGAATGGCAGGGTACACCCCAAACAGGTCGCCAGTACGTTGCGGTAAATCTAAATCTGAAATTCAAAGTGCTTCACAAGAAAGAAAAAAATGCATAAAAATCACAAAACATAGAATCAAAATGTTTAAAAAAAATAAAATTAAAATCATTCAAACATATAAAAAGAGTAATTAATCAAAAGCACAGTTAAACAGAACTGTTTTAGAATTAGATTTAGAGGCTGATTTACTGTCAAGTTAATTAACCAATAAAAGTTTTACACAATGCATTGCAAAAAGTAATGAAGTGCGAGCAGAGTAGGACAGGACAGGTATTCCTGTGCAGAGATTAGAAGAGGCTGGACTTATATGATCGCGGAGGAGATAGAAAGATGGATTTTATCAACAAATAATACAAGTTTTTAAAGAATAAAATGTTGTGTTTGTGACAGGTGGGACCTCTTTGATGTGACTGGTGGGCAGTACTGGCGCCATCTTTAGACGTGTCTGGTGGGCAGGACTAGCGCCATCTTTGAAAATGTGCTCATCTCCACACAACAGACTTGAGTGAGTGGACTCAAGGGGTGGATGAGATGCAGCGTTGCCAGGTGTACGATAATTATTGTATTCGCACGATTATTTTTGCCCTCCGTACGATGTACGATCAATAATGGTAAAAAATGCTCAAAATACGATAATTTGAACGTTTCTTGTCTGTGTAATTGTGCGGGTTGTTTTCATCTGCCGCAACTGTTTGTCTGAGGTTTTTTTTCTTTTTTTATGAAGCCTGAATGCATCAAACAAAGGAACAGATGAATGATTGGCTGATAGGTCCAGTCAATCATTCTGGCTAGTGATCGCTTACATTGGGGCGAGTAGCACCGCCTGCAAAGCTATAAAGACCAGGAACGTCAATATGCGTGTTTGAGACATGTTGCGGGTTTGGAAATCAAAGTGTTTCTGATGCTGAAACACTGAATTTTTGATTGAATCATCAGTTTTAAAAAACAACAGCAAAGAAATTTTTTTTTATATGTAATTTTCAGTCTGCAGTCAATGTAAACGTGCTGAAAATGTTGTAGATGGTATTTTTTATAAAAATAACTTTGATCTGTGACGCACTATTTTATCTTTAGAAACAAAGCTAATTGAACTGATTAATCCATAAATAGTAATGGATGAAGTATTTGTGCTTAAAAGCATCCAAAATGTTATTGATTAGTTTATAAAGACTGACTGAGGAGATTAAAACTACACATCGCTTAGATTTTGTATCATGTAGATGTTTGGGTTAACATTAAAAAAACCTTATATGTACACATATATATGTAGATATGTATATATATAAATTTATATATACCGTCTCCTAGGTCCCGCCCCTACTGTTTTTTTAAAATCTTGTTTCCCTGGTTATTTTTTCATTTTTACAGTTCTTTAAATTTTAGAAAAAGAATCCAAGGATTTTACCTCCTGTGTGTTTCCTTCATCTCACTACCTTACGAGTGCATGTAAAGGGTGTTATTTTGTCAACGGGTGTGGTTTTACTGGGTGTACAATAATTTTTTGTAAAATACAATAATTTTACATCATTAGTACGATAATTCAGCACCTCCCACCTGGCAACGCTGATGAAACCTCTTACTGATCTACAGGACTACTTAAGACCTGCTGGGTTCTCCAGCTCCCTGCCCCTCACCCAATCTAGAGCGCGGACATTGGGCACGTTGTGTTAGGATCGGAGTTCAGAGAGAGAGGACGGCTCTCTCTCTGTGTTTAGTGTGGGACAACGGCTGATTAAATATCATTTCAAGCTGTTAAAAGCTCCGGTGTTTGACTGCAGCCCCTTCTTCGTTACGCTGCACAATTAACACTCACATTACTGGCAGGTCAGCCGTTAAACAGTGTTAGGTTTTTCTTTATTTTCCTCTCATTATCGTGTTTATTTCTAGATGTGTGGCTGCTCGTTGGCATCACTGTTCAGCAGAAAGCCGTTGTTTTGTCCATATTATTGAAAATCATCAGTTTGATGAGTACTTTGCTCGTCAGACAAGGAGCTGTGTACGAACCAATGTGTGCATGATCCTACTCTTTTGTTTCAATTAGATTTGATTCAACTGATTAATAGTTTCTTTGTCTGCTTGTAGCTTTTCTTGTAGATCCATTTTATTTTTAACATAATTGTATTGTGGAATTAAAGAAATTTTGATTTTATTGTAATGTGTGCACCTGACTTGTGTCCAGACCTAGCGCGTCTGGTGTTTTACAGCAACCAGGCCTCGATTGTCCCAGGGCTAAGCTTCCTGGGTGGCATTGTTATTGCAGTCTGTTAGACCCTCATGCCACATTTTCTTATATTATATTCTTATTTTATATGTTATTGAAGTTTATGAGGTCATTATGGTCATTGAAGACCATAATGAGATGAACCAGGTTGTGATCAGACCTGCCGAGGGGTGGAAGGGCTGTGGCTCTGTATGCATTCACGGTCATTGAAGACCATAATGAGGTCATTACTACTTCTTTCAAGATGGCGCCGTGAAAGGACGCCTGTTACAGCAGCTCTATGGTGTTTTTGTTTATTTGCCGTTTTTTTTATCTTCTGTGACTTATTATTTTTCTTAGTTTGCTCCTTTTTTTAAAAAAAATTAACACAACTACAAGAGTTTAGGATCCTTAAAAGTCACTTAAAAGTCTTTTTGTGCAAGAAAACATGGCTATTGTTTACTCACGCGAGCAGCTGTTAGCTCTGAGTGAAGCTAGCTTGCTTCATGGAGCCCGGCATAAAATCCCGAGTGAGATCCGTAGAAAATGCAGAGGTCGCAGAGCCGGGACCCACGTTAAGATGAACAGGAGGAGATTTAAGCCTGCTGTGCCTGCAGTTGTTACGGGAAAAGTGTGCTCACTGGCTAACAAGACCGAGGAGCTAACGGCGCCAATCAACACACAAGCGGAGTATCGGGAATGCAGTTTACTAAGCTTCACTGAGACATGGCTGCATTCCCACATCCCAGACAGCAGTGTTGAGGTTCCTGGTTTTGAGACTGTGCGGGCAGACAGAGATGCAGCTGCCAGCGGAAAGAAGAGAGGAGGTGGGCTTTTGCTCTATGTGAGTGAGCGCTGATGCAATCCAGGACAGAGACGTCTGCATCAAGGAGCGTCTCTGTACACCGCATGTGGAGTTACTGGTGGTAGGACTCCGGCCTTACTATCTTCCTAGAGATTTTACATCGGTTGTGATCATGACTATTTATGTTCCTCCATCTGCTGATGCTGAGACCGCCAGTGACGTCATTGCAACCACCGTTTCCCGCCTGCAAACACAGCAGCCCAATGCCTTCTGTATCATAACTCGTGATTTCAACCACATCAACATGAACAGATCACTTGTTGACTTCACCCAGTACGTGGACTGCCCCACGAGGGAGAATAAAACGTTGGACCTTCTGTATGCAAACATACTGAATGCATACAGAGCCACAGCCCTTCCACCCCTCGGCAGGTCTGATCACAACCTGGTTCATCTAAGACCGTGCTATGTCACCATCACCTTGCGGAAGCCTGTGTCTAACAAGACTGTAAGGAAGTGGACTCCGGAAACAGAGCGGGCCCTACAGGACTGTCTCGGATCCACGGACTGGGATGCACTCTGCACACCTCACAGGGAAGACATTGATGGCATGACAGACTGCATTACAGAAAACATTAAGTTCTGTGAGGAGTCTGTCTGTCCCACCCGGATTGTTCGATGCTTCCCCAACAACAAACCCTGGATCACCTGTGACCTGAAGACGCTCCTTAACCGGAAGAAAGCAGCCTTCAGGTCTGGAGACCGGGAGGAGCTGAAGATGGTGCAGCATCAACTCCGAGACCAGCTGAGGAAGGGAAAAGATGCATACAGGAGGAAGCTGGAATCCAAACTACAGCAGGACAACATGAGGGCGGTGTGGTCCGGAATAAAAAAGATCACTGGATTTGGGGGAAGAAGCAGACCCACTAGTGGTGGCAAAGATAGAGCTAATGACTTTAATACCTTCTTCAACAGGTTTAGCTCTACAAATGCCACTACCTCTTCTTCCCTACCTTCACCACACCTGCTACCAGCGTCTGCTCCTTCTCAGCTATTCAACCGACTCGCTGATGAACCCCCCTCACCCAACTGCCACTCACCTTCCTCTGCCACACTAAGCTCGCCAGGACCACAGACCATCACCCCTTCCTCCATTCCACCTACCCACTCGTTCACCCCCAGTCTGACTGTGACCACCTACCAGGTGAAGAAACAGCTGGAGAAGCTAAACCAGCACAAAGCAGCCGGCCCGGATGGTGTCAGCCCCCGTACCCTGAGGACCTGTGCGCTCCAGCTGTGTGGAGTTCTCCAGCACCTCTTCAACCTGAGCCTCAGGCTGGAGAGGGTTCCGCTTCTCTGGAAGACATCGTGCCTGGTCCCTGTACCCAAGAAACCATCTTCATCTCACCTCAAGGATTTCCGTCCAGTTGCCCTCACATCTCATGTGATGAAGATGCTGGAGAGGCTGGTGTTAGCTCCCATGAGACCGCTGGTGAACTCCTCTCTGGACCCCCTGCAGTTTGCCTACCAGCCACGCCTGGGTGTTGACGACGCTGTCATCCATCTGCTGCAGCGAGCTCATTCACATCTGGATGGCGGTGGAGGCATGGTGAGAATCACCTTCTCTGATTTCTCTAGTGCCTTTAACACCATCCAGCCCTCATTACTGGGTGATAAGCTGCGGCTGATGGGGGCTGGTACGTCCATCGTCTCCTGGATCACTGATTACCTGACGGACAGGCCACAGTTCGTCCGGCTGGGCAAAGTCCGGTCTGATGTGGTTCTGAGTGGTGTAGGAGCCCCACAGGGCATGGTGCTCTCTCCATTCCTCTTCACATTGTACACTTCAGACTTCCAGCACAACTCGGAATCATGCCACCTACAGAAATTCTCTGATGACTCTTCAGTTGTAGGGTGTATAAGTGGTGGACAGGAGGAGGAGTACAGGAGGGTGGTGGATGGATTTGTGGAGTGGGTGGGAGAGAATCACCTACTGCTCAATGTAGATAAAACCAGGGAGATGGAGATTGACTTCAGGAAGAACAGATCTGCCTTGCACCCCCTCTACATTCTGGGTAGGGATGTGGAGGTTGTGGAGAAGTACAAATACCTGGGAGTGACCATCGACAGTAGACTGAGCTGGAGGAGCAACAGTACTGCTGTGTACACGAAGATCTGTAGCTAACTTTACTTCCTAAGGAAGCTGAGGTCCTTCAATGTGTGCTGCAAGATGCTGGAGACCTTCTACCAGTCTGTGGTGGCCAGCTCCTTG
The DNA here is from genome assembly GCA_902685375.1 of Neostethus bicornis. NCBI lineage: Eukaryota > Metazoa > Chordata > Actinopteri > Atheriniformes > Phallostethidae > Neostethus > Neostethus bicornis. The sequence goes on from LR738548.1 coordinate 3,110,965, forward strand.
TTCTTCTCTGTCATCTGCTGGGGGATCAGCATTGCAGCCAGTGACACCAACAGACTTAATAAACTGATAAGAAAGGCTGGCTCTGTCATTGGCTGCCAACAGGACACACTCGAAGCAGTGATGGAGAGGAGGTCACTGAACAAACTTTTATCCATCATGGAGAACCCTCACCATCCTCTCTACCCACTTCCGGACAAGCAGCGGAGCTCCTTCTCCAAGAGGCTCAGACAGCTCCGCTCAAAAACTGCTCGGTACCGGAAATCTTTTATTCCCAACACAATAACACTTTTTAATAACTCACATAATAGCAAATAACTGGTTCATGCTCATGTAATTCATCACTGTTTGTTACTTTATGCTTCTTATGTCACTTTTTTTTTAACCTCCTTATGCACTTACAGTCCGTATTGACCTCAATGTTTTGTCACATTATTCCTTCTATTTTATTTTTTTATATTTATTTTTTTTATTCTCTTTCTTGTATATATACCGTCTATTTCTTTCTTGTTGCTGCTCAGGCTGGAGAGTTTTCCAAGTGTGGGATCAATACAGTAAATCTCTCTATCTATCTATCTATCTATCTATCTACTGTATCAGAATCAGAATGCTTTTATTGCCATGTCAGTGAAAAATATCAGAGACTAGGAACTTGTTTTGATACAGGTGTGCAAACATATAAAATAAAAATAATAAAAATGAAATAAATAAAAATAATAATAATTTTTACAAAACTAAGAGTGCTCAGAAGAAAAAGAAAAGTAGTGCAATGTCATAGAAAATAATAGAAAATAATAAAGATAGTAAAGTGACAAGAGGGAAGTGACTAAGAGATGTGGGGATCCAGGTTATAAAGTGACTAAGAGATGTGGGGATCCAGGTTATAAAGTGACTAAGAGATGTGGGGATCCAGGTTATAAAGTGACTAAGAGATGTGGGGATCCAGGTTATAAAGTGATTAAGAGATGTGGGGATCCAGGTTATAAAGTGACTAAGAGATGTGGGGATCCAGGTTATAAAGCATTCATTAGTCCAACGGCAGAAGGGAAGAAGCTGTTTTTGTGGCGGGACGTTCTGGTCCGAATGAACCGGCGCCTCCTGCCCGAGGGGAGTTGCTCAAAAAGTCCATGTCCAGGGTGGGAAGGGTCAGCTGCTATCCGACCTGCACGCCCCCGAGTCCTGGAGACGTACAGGTCTTCGAGAGATGGAAGGCTGCAGCCGATCACCTTCTCTGCAGAGCGCACAATGCGCTGCAGTCTGTGTTTGTCCCTGGCTGTGGCTCCAGCGTACCACACGGTGATGGAGGAAGTGAGGACAGACTCGATGATGGCTCTGTAAAACTGCACCAACATCTGGGCAGGCAGCTTGGCTTTCTTCATCCTCTGCTGGGCCTTTTTGATCAGGGAGCTGATGGATGGCTCCCACTTTAGGTTCTGTGTGATGGTAGTGCCGAGGAAGCGGAAAGAGTCTACAGTGGTGATGGAGAAGTCTGTCAGTGCAAGGGGGGTAATGGGAGCTGTGACTTTCCTAAAGTCCACGATCATCTCCACTGTCTTCTGAGCGTTGAGCTCCAGGCTGTTGTTGCTGCACCAGGACACCAGCTGGTCTACCTCCATCCTGTAGGCCGACTCATCGCCATCAGAGATGAGCCCAGTGAGTGTGGTGTCATCTGCAAACTTGATCAGTTTGACAGAGTCATGGCTGGAAGTGCAGGAGTTGGTGTACAGGGAGAAGAGCAGGGGAGAGAGGACACAGCCCTGTGGAGATCCAGTGCTGATAGTCCGAGAGGTGGAGACATTCTTCCCCAGCCGCACCCACTGCCTCCGGTCTGTTAGGAAGTCAGTAATCCACCTGCAAGTGGAGTCAGGCACGTTGAGCTGAGAGAGCTTGTCCTGAAGCAGAGTAGGGAGGATGGTGTTGAATGCAGAGCTGAAGTCCACAAACAGGATCCTCGCATAGGTTCCCGGGGAGTCCAGGTGCTGCAGGGTGAAGTGGAGGGCCAGGTTGATAGCGTCGTCTACAGACCTCTTGGCTGCAGGTGCAGACTGTAGACCCTCTGGACTGCAAACTGCAGAGGGTCCAGAGAGGGAGAGGTGAAGTGCTTGAGATGAGGGAGGACCAGGCGTTCGAATGACTTCAAACTACAGACGTAAGCGCCACAGGCCTATAGTCATTAAGTCATTAATCTATCTATCTATTATGGTTTTGTGTGTTGCAGCTTTTGCACAACCACTCACTTTTGCTGTTTCTGAGTGATAGTGGCATTGTGGTTGATCTCTCTGTTCTTCCTGAAAGGGGTAAACTGTGTGTGAACTTGTTGTCTGACATTATCATGCAATGAATAACAAACTTCCAGAAAAGTCACTCTCTCTGGCCATTCCAGTGTTGATCAAAGAATATTAACAGGAGTATTGTTGCAGCACATTGACAATTTAAAACTCCCGAATTGCAATTAAAATCCACATGAGAGTAGGTTAGGAATGGATTACCACTCTCTGCTGTGTTTCTCTAGAGCAGGGGTCTCAAAAATGTTTGAAAGTCACTCAGGAGCACCCAGTATTTTAAATATATCCAAATATTGTGATCTTTTGTCGAGGCTTGGACAGAAATTTGCTAACAGATTCATTGACTTTGAAAAACTTGAACCTTTTGTGACATTTATGACCAACCCATTCATGGATGTGGATGTAAGTGAGATAACCGAACAAATGGCTGAACTTTTTTGTATTGATCCAGTAGAAATGGAGATCATAAACATTCAAAATAATGTGCAGCTCAAGTCTCAAGCAGCATTTCACCAAACCAACCAGCATCTCTGGAGCTTTGTAGAGCCAGAAGAATTTAAGAATCTTCAGCTCTGCTTTGTTTGGGTCTCCTTACCTGTGTGAGTCAGCCTTTTCTGACATGAAGGTTATTAAATCAAAGTTCAGAACTAGACTGTCAGATGAACACATGAATGAGTCCTCACGAATTATCCTCTATACTCCACCAAACTCTGCTCTTCTTGACTCTATGCAGTGCCAGTCATCCCACCGAATACATGTTACACGTAGAAGTGGACATGAATATTTCACTAATAGAAGATGTGGACAAATATATAAAAAATAACAAATGAGAAGTTGTAATAAAGCCCTGTTGATCTGTTGATCTGCCACTCCATCCTTCCCCCAACGAAACAAGACTCAGAGATACTTACACTACTGCCGGAAGCCTGTCCATGACCTGTAGTAGACACCATGGTCTCGGATTTGGAGGCACTCACTCTAAATTAGAATACTTTTGACTTTTAGTTGAAACTGGATGCTTATGTAGCCAAATGCTGGTCAGGTGTGAAGCAGGCTTTGAAACTACTTTGGTAGAATTGAAAAAGCCACCACATCCATATTGGGAGATACAAAGCTCTGAAAATTGACTGCCCCAGATCGGCCTTTTAAAAATAGCATGAAATGTGTTCTTTCAGTCTCTTCCCTTTCTTAACTCTCTGTATGAACAGCAGCCTGTTAGTAATGTTAAAGCCTGCTTTCTGGAGGTGGCCAATCCACATTTACATGCTACCTGATTGGTCAACATGTTAATGTTCCAATCTGTCTGATGCCCAGAAGAGAAAAAGAGATAAAAGGATTACCCATAATTCCCTCCGAATGAAAGTGTAGAGTAAAACTCTGACATCTTTCTTTGTCTTTGCAGTAGTTTTTATTATTGAAGTTAAACATTTAAAACTCGTACAGTGTGTTTATGATTCAAGACATTTTAATTTCACATGTTAATATTGTCTAATATTTTTAAAGAGATCCATTGATTAGTTAATATGTATTTTCTTATGTTCAGATATCCATCCTTCACCAGCACAGAAAAGAGTTACAAATTCTAAAAACAAATAAAGGAAAAGATATATAACTTTTTTTTTAATTTTCCCCCAAAACCAAAAAAAAAAAAATTGGATAAAACCAGCAAATAAAATGATCAAATACTTTCCCACATCAAAAGTTCTATGAATCTAAAAAACAACTACTGTAAGTAAAAGATCTTGAGATCAAAAGCTCCTAGACCAAACGTCTAGACTAAAATGTAGACAATGCCTGGATGTCGTTGGTCCATATCTAACACATTAACAGCTTACACAATGTTATTATTTTCCAAATTGCATTAACAAAGACAGACTTGTGCTCTTTATTCCAGGATCACTGAGGTTTCATATTCTCCGCTACATGAAACACAAAGTTGTGTGTGGATTTGTTTTGGAGGATTTCTAAGTTTTCATCATAACAGAAAAAAGTGTGATAACTATTAACAGTTATACTTCAAGCTGACTTTAAATTCTACTTCAGTTTGTCTGCTTTGTCTTCTCAAGTTTGCTGTTTTGTTTGTTTCCTAAAGTCGCTTTACTTTTGTCGATACAACAGTAATCATCATCAAAACAAACTATTGTTAAGAACATAATTAGTATTTTTTTTTAACATTCCCTACTTCCCACAAAGAACAGCAAGACTTAAACAATCAGTTAACTACACGCTAATCAGAAAAAAAAAACTGACTGCAAAATTTCAGCAAAATTGCCAACAATTTTGCTGAAAAGTTTTCTTCATTTTTTAAAAGAATGATTGCAAATCAAAATAGAAACATGATGTGAGTCAGTTAGATTCTTCACCAGCATAGATGAGTTGTTCAGCACTGCTTTTCAGCCATAACATATCCTGAGCTGATGAAAACATAACCATTTAAATGAACTGTTGGAATTGGTTCTGTATCATTTCTGTATCACTTGATGTTTGTACAGGTGAAGGTAGGAATGGTTTAAGAATCACATCATAACCTTAGCAGGTAAAATACCCAGAGGATCAGGCAATGGTACATTTGTTCTTGTACTTCTTTTGCAGTTGATCTATTTCTTCCTCATGCTTTTTCTTCATAGCATCCATCTCATCTTTTAGACTGACTTCCTTGTGACTTGAGAGTTTTTGTAACTGTTCATTTTCTGTTTTAAAAGTCTTTGCCAGATCTTTTATGTCTTCTATGTGTTTTTCCATCAAAGCTTTAAAAACTTCTGTGTATTTTTGTCTGAAATCAAAAAATTCTTCAGCTTGTTTTCTGTCCTCTTCTTTATAGGGTTTCTTCACATCTTCCAGTTTTCTTTCATAACTTTCCTCCAGCTCTTTCCTCTTTCTGTCCTCCTCCTCTCGTCTCAGACGTTCTTCTTCTTTTCTTTGTTTCTCATATCTTGTTTTAAGTCTCTCCCGCTCCTCATCTCGTCTTTTTTCTTCTTCTTGAAATCGTTTCTCCCGGGACGTCTTCTGTTCCTCCTCCCATTTCTCTCTTTCTTTTCTCATCTCTTCTCTGTTCTGCTCCACTGTTCCTTTCAGTTTTTCCTCCCACTCCTGACTTTCACGTTTATATTTTTCTTTGATGTTTTTCTCTTCTTCTTCTCTCTTTTCCTGCTCTCTCTTTCTTTCCTCACGTTCCTTTTCTATCTTTTCTTCCATCTCTCTGAGTTGTTCTTCTCGTTTCTTTTGCTCCATTTCAGCCTTTTCTGTTTTTTCCTTCAATTGCTTTTCCAAGTTTTCCACTTCTTCATCATGCTTTCTTTGGAGTTCCTCTTCCTTTCTCTTCATCTCTTCTTCCTTCTCCTTCAGAATCTTCTCCACTTCTTTCTGAATCGCTGCTTCAGCTTCTTTGAACATCTCCGTCGTGTAGCAGCCTCCACCGTTCTCCTCCAGCATTTTGTTACATTTTGTCATCAATTCTCTGACTTGTTTCTGGTCAGACTGATTTTTGTTGTTAAAGACCTGGTAACGTCCTCCCACATCTCTAATCAGTTTCTTCACAGAGTCATCAGATGTTTTAATGTACTCCTCAATAGTTTTATTTTGAAGATCGTCTCCTCTGGTAAAGATGACGATGATGTAATCTTGTGATTTTTTTCCAAAGAATTTCTTGATCAAGTCCACAGTGTCTTTTTCTTCTTGTGTAAAGCGACCGATCGACAGGACCAGAAGGAAAACATGAGGTCCAGGAGACAACATGCTGATGCAATTCACAAGCTCCATTTGGACTTCGTCATTGGACAAAGAGGTGTCAAATAAGCCCGGCGTGTCGACCACAGTAAGGGAATGACCTTCAAACTCTCCAGTTACTTTCTCACAAAACTTTGTCACTGACGTAGAACTAACTTCAGATGTAAAATGTTGTTTACCTAAAATTGTGTTTCCCGTGGCACTTTTCCCGCTGCCGGTCCGTCCTACCAGCACCATTCTGAGACCCTCACTGCTTTGATCTTCTCGACCAGGTCCCGCCTCCTTCCTCTGTTTTACATCTTGTAGTTCCTCTCGGAGTCTGATGACCATCTCCATCTGAACCCTGGTGAACAGTTCTTTAGTAAAGCCCGCAGGCCTCTGAACTCTGATCTGTTCTACCATCTGCAGGATATCAGCCACTTGCTTCTGATCACTGATGTTCAGAACAACAGATCTTCCTCTACAACTCTGACGGAGCTCCTGGATTCTTTTGTTCTCTCTGATGAAGTTCTCAACATCTGGATGAAAAGGATCGGTCTCCAAAGTGAACAGAATCATCAGGAAGTCGTTCACTCTGGAGCTGAGTGTTTCTCTGATAATTTGTAACTCTTCCTTGTCTTCATCAGTAGGAAGACCCACAGGACCAGGATGAAGGCGTGGACACCATCAGGATCACAGAGAGAGACACAACTGAAGGATTCCTCCATCACTTCTTTAGGAGGTTTTCCACCCAAAGCCGGCATCTCCAGCACAGAAAGCAGATGCCCAAACACCCGGTTCTGATATTTTGTAGGATGCGATGGGTCTGAACGAAGCTCTTCCTGACCTAAAATAGCTTTAATAGCTGAGGTCTTTCCTGCTCCTTTCCTTCCAAACACAACCAGGTTTAAAGCTGGTTTCTTCTGTTTCTTCAGTTTGTTCCAACTTTTGACCATTTCTTCAACTTTCTCCATCAATGATTCACGGTTATTTTCAGACATCTTGTAGTGTCGTTCTTCACAATCCTGAAGAAGTCTGTTAGCAGAGGGACTCATTTCAATATCATGTGTGATAATGAACATCGAATATTTGAAGACATTTTCTCCAAACAATCTAAGGATGAACTGCAGTGAATTTCTGTCATCTTCAGTGAAATTTGTAGGTTTCACTAACAGCAGCAGAACATTTGGTCCAGGAGGACAGAGACTCTCACAGTCCTTCACTTCTTTTCTTTTGTCTTTGTCTGAAAAACTGAAAAGATCTGGAGTTTTAACCACAGTCACTGTTTTTTCTTTCCACTTTCCCCTGGAGGACACACAGTGTTTAATTGGAGAAGGTTTCTGTGCACTGCTCCCTGAAATAATTAAGTGTTCAAGCTTTGATTTCTGGTAGTCACTTTTCCCAAGAAGGACGATTCTGAGAACAGGAGCTGAAATGAAGAAAGAACTATTAATAACAGTGATTACATTAAACAACTTGTTACATAAACGACATACTGCACAATGAGGTCACTGTGGCTTCAGGAAGTATCACGACCCAGCGGGCATCAGAACGTCAAATTCACGTCAAAGCCACACCAAAATGTTATGTTAAAATAACGTGTAAAAGTAGTTGAATTTGAAAATCAAAATCAAAATAACAACATCACACTAACATTAAAATACCAGGGTACTTTGATATTATTTTGCCCTCGTTTTAATGTTGTTTTCTGGACTGAAAGTTTGGTAAAATCAGCAAACGAACACATAAAATGGTGATTTGAACAGTTCATTGAAGGTTGAACTTTTTCTCATTTCTCTATTTGTCCCGTGAAGTGATGAAAGCTTCAAGGATCGCGCTACATCAAACTTAAACATTCACAGTATCTACTATTTTTAGCGGGTCTTCCTTTCTGGCTTTATATGCTGTCACTGTGTTTCCTTTTGGATGGATTTTGTCTTTTATTTCCTCGTCTCCTTGGAGACAGCAGTTCAATAGTTAGAGCGTTCGCGCACGGACCGGAAGTTTGCAGGTTTGATTCCCACAGAGACCACGTCTAGGAAGTTTCGTGAAGTTGACCCCTCTTAAAAAAAAATACAAATCAAAAATAAACAAAAAATATGTCAATCGTTTGTGCTGTTTTGTGCTGTAAAAATTTTCGTTTTTGCTGTTTACGATTTACAATTTTTACGATTCTTTTATAGGTCAATCTGCAGCAGAGGTGAGATCGGGCCTAAAAAATCCGGCCCGACCCAACCCGGCCCGCGGGTATTAAAACCTGACCCGACCCGAGCCCGACCAATTAACGTGATTTGCAAGCCCGAGCCCGAAACAAGCTGGAAATGTCATATTTTGTTTGTGAGGAGGGTTATTTATAAATAGGAACATTTTAAAGAACACGCTTTTTTAATTAAAAAAAAATCACACTATCGGACCCCTAACGCGCTTGTCTGTGGTGGCCTACTTAGCGCAAAGAGGAGGGACGGTCTTTGAAACAAATGATAAAATAGATCTTTAACGATCATCACTTTTGCCAGTCCAGCTGTTTAAATGCCTGCTCAACGTCTAGGTGCCAGTCTTTTTGGTGCCACATTGACTACATTTAGCGAAGCCAACGCACGTTTCTGGAGCATTTTGAACAATAGATTTGAATCTTTTCCACACCTCAATCTTACCGGTACGTGTTTGTCTTTTCAGTTCTCCTGCCTTTAGTTTAAACTTAACTTATCACTCCTTCATATCCGGGATTCCAGTTCAAAATAAATAAAACAAAGACATGTACAGGGGAGGATTACCAAATTAAGAGGAGGCGTTCATGTGCACAGAGCATGCGCTGGCTCTGCGGATCCTGTTTAGTAGTTAAACATTACTTCTCTGTTTTCATTTTATAACAAGTATTTATTAGTTTAGTACACACACCTCAATTTAGTTTACATTTTATAAACATATATTTATTTTTAAAAAAAAGTCAGCGAGAAAGAAGCCCGAACCCGACCCGACCCGAAGTAATGATTGACATTTTTAGGCCCGGTCGGGCTCGGGTCGGGTTTGGGCTCGGGCTTAAGATCTCACCTCTGATCTGCAGTCATCCAGCCCCTCATATTGCTTGAAAATGCGAGAAAACTTTGTGCTGTTTTGTGCTGTAAAAATTTTTGTTTGTGCTGTTTTACTTATCTTTAATTTAAAGAATTAAGATTTGGACAATGACGTCATCCAGCACCCCCTTCCGCCTAAAAATGCGAGAAAAATTATAAAAATGGTAGAAATCGTTTGTGCTGTTATGATTTCAATAATAAGAATAATATAAAAATCGGTAAATAATTTACTTTATGACAGCTCGTAGGCTACTTCCGGTCATATGTCTCTCAATGTCCAAGATCCATATGCCTTAATGCTCCTACTCATATAATTTATGATATTTATTGTTATATTTCCGTAGGCAAATGAAAATTATGCTACAGTTTGAAAATGAGCTCAATGTTTGTTTTGTTTTATTTATTTGGTTGCAACTCAATTTTAAGCAAGGCGTGTTATATAGGTAAACTACGTATTTAAAATTATACACTGTAGACACTTTTTAATCCAAGTTACAATGGACATAGTTACACTTACGGCACTGATGTTATTAGCCGTTTAACAGCTGCATAAGAATAATTAAATGCAGGAAAGGAGACGGGATCTTCTTGCATAACTTTTGGTCATTTTTAGCTTCTTCTATTCCCTTTTTTTTTTGGTTATAGGGTGCAAATTCACAACTGTGATTAGGGAAAATGCATACATTAATCATCTGCTTTCTGAAAACATTGCCATATCTACAGTTGGCATATTGTTTGCGTCAAGATATGATCAAGATTTTTTTTACTGTTGATGGTATAACTTAACATGTGTGTGTAATTTACAATAAATGCCTGGGTTATATTTCATATGACAGATTTTGCCAACAAATTGCTTAAAATGCTGTTTAATATTAACAACAAACGAAGCACAAACGATTTTCACCAATTTTATAAGTTTTCTCGCATTTTTAGGCAGAAGGGGGCCTGGATAACATCATTGTCCAAATTTTATTTTTTTAAATTAAAGAAAAGTGAAACAGCACAAATGAAAATTTTTACAGCACATACCAGCACAAACGTAGCACAAACCTTTGACACAATTTTTAAGAGTTTTCTGGCATTTTTAAGCAATGTGAGGGGCTGGATGACCACAGATTCACCCATAAAAGAATTGTAAATATCTACAAAAATAAACCAGCACAAACAAAATTTTTTACAGCACAAACGATTGACATATTTTTGGTTTATTTTTGTTTAATTTGTTTTTTAGGAGGGGCCAACTTCACGGAGCTCATCAAGGGTCCTTGGAGAAGACACTTAACCCCTGTTTCTCCCATCATTGGCGCCGTCGAAGGAATGCCTGCTGTGGTGTAAGGAGTGCAGCGCACAAATTTTCCCTGTGAGGGATGAATAGAGTAATCCTTTATCCTTTATATTTTTGAAGAGTAATCAGCTCTTGCTTCAGGACACAGTTTACTCCGCCCCTTTTATGTGAACGTGCACAGTTTTATTCAACAGTTCGAGGATTAACAGAGCAAGACATGAAGTGCTTCGTAGTACAGGTTATCCAGAGAGACGTATGTCTTGTTTTGTTGATCCAGACACGGCGCACTTATCCAGAATACATTTGGCGACGTTCGAAGTACAGAGCCCTGGTCTGATTTTCTGAAACTAAAATCTCTCTAATGCTTTAAAACTTAATCTAATTAGCTTCAAACTTTACAGAAATACGGTAAAGTTAATATGTTGTCGTTGGTTAGGAAGTTAGGAACGTTAGGAAGTAAAAAGCTTAAGTTTGCAACATTTCAAAGAGTTATTCATCCAAAAACTTTTTTAGGTAAGGCCTGTACTATGGAAAATGTTCAAAGACTAAAACGTGACATAAATTGGACGTTCTGATGCCCACTGGGATGTACGTTAATTCTCAGGTATAGATTTAAATGTTAAATTCACGTCAAAATATTGACCGGAAACGTATTTTGATGCGTTGACAAGTTTTTGACTAGTTTTTGACGTCAAATTAAAGTTCTGATGCCCGCTGGGGATGAAAGCTTTTTTTTATAACATTCATCTTAAAATCATTCTATAGAGCAGAATATCATTTGTTTTGCAAACATGCCAAAGCTAGCTTATGCACCGAACTGCAGTGTAGAGTACCCGCCCTGTTTGGAGTCTTTGGGGGAGTATTGGAGAGGGCGCCCCCCAGGGACTCCATTGTCCTCCTCGGGGACTTCAAGGCTCACGTCGGCAACGACAGTGAGACCTGGAGGGAAGTGATCGGGAAGAA
>LR738548.1:3122473-3234973 GCA_902685375.1 Neostethus bicornis
TGAATCGCTGCTTCAGCTTCTTTGAACATCTCCGTCGTGTAGCAGCCTCCACCGTTCTCCTCCAGCATTTTGTTACATTTTGTCATCAATTCTCTGACTTGTTTCTGGTCAGACTGATTTTTGTTGTTAAAGACCTGGTAACGTCCTCCCACATCTCTAATCAGTTTCTTCACAGAGTCATCAGATGTTTTAATGTACTCCTCAATAGTTTTATTTTGAAGATCGTCTCCTCTGGTAAAGATGACGATGATGTAATCTTGTGATTTTTTTCCAAAGAATTTCTTGATCAAGTCCACAGTGTCTTTTTCTTCTTGTGTAAAGCGACCGATCGACAGGACCAGAAGGAAAACATGAGGTCCAGGAGACAACATGCTGATGCAATTCACAAGCTCCATTTGGACTTCGTCATTGGACAAAGAGGTGTCAAATAAGCCCGGCGTGTCGACCACAGTAAGGGAATGACCTTCAAACTCTCCAGTTACTTTCTCACAAAACTTTGTCACTGACGTAGAACTAACTTCAGATGTAAAATGTTGTTTACCTAAAATTGTGTTTCCCGTGGCACTTTTCCCGCTGCCGGTCCGTCCTACCAGCACCATTCTGAGACCCTCACTGCTTTGATCTTCTCGACCAGGTCCCGCCTCCTTCCTCTGTTTTACATCTTGTAGTTCCTCTCGGAGTCTGATGACCATCTCCATCTGAACCCTGGTGAACAGTTCTTTAGTAAAGCCCGCAGGCCTCTGAACTCTGATCTGTTCTACCATCTGCAGGATATCAGCCACTTGCTTCTGATCACTGATGTTCAGAACAACAGATCTTCCTCTACAACTCTGACGGAGCTCCTGGATTCTTTTGTTCTCTCTGATGAAGTTCTCAACATCTGGATGAAAAGGATCGGTCTCCAAAGTGAACAGAATCATCAGGAAGTCGTTCACTCTGGAGCTGAGTGTTTCTCTGATAATTTGTAACTCTTCCTTGTCTTCATCAGTAGGAAGACCCACAGGACCAGGATGAAGGCGTGGACACCATCAGGATCACAGAGAGAGACACAACTGAAGGATTCCTCCATCACTTCTTTAGGAGGTTTTCCACCCAAAGCCGGCATCTCCAGCACAGAAAGCAGATGCCCAAACACCCGGTTCTGATATTTTGTAGGATGCGATGGGTCTGAACGAAGCTCTTCCTGACCTAAAATAGCTTTAATAGCTGAGGTCTTTCCTGCTCCTTTCCTTCCAAACACAACCAGGTTTAAAGCTGGTTTCTTCTGTTTCTTCAGTTTGTTCCAACTTTTGACCATTTCTTCAACTTTCTCCATCAATGATTCACGGTTATTTTCAGACATCTTGTAGTGTCGTTCTTCACAATCCTGAAGAAGTCTGTTAGCAGAGGGACTCATTTCAATATCATGTGTGATAATGAACATCGAATATTTGAAGACATTTTCTCCAAACAATCTAAGGATGAACTGCAGTGAATTTCTGTCATCTTCAGTGAAATTTGTAGGTTTCACTAACAGCAGCAGAACATTTGGTCCAGGAGGACAGAGACTCTCACAGTCCTTCACTTCTTTTCTTTTGTCTTTGTCTGAAAAACTGAAAAGATCTGGAGTTTTAACCACAGTCACTGTTTTTTCTTTCCACTTTCCCCTGGAGGACACACAGTGTTTAATTGGAGAAGGTTTCTGTGCACTGCTCCCTGAAATAATTAAGTGTTCAAGCTTTGATTTCTGGTAGTCACTTTTCCCAAGAAGGACGATTCTGAGAACAGGAGCTGAAATGAAGAAAGAACTATTAATAACAGTGATTACATTAAACAACTTGTTACATAAACGACATACTGCACAATGAGGTCACTGTGGCTTCAGGAAGTATCACGACCCAGCGGGCATCAGAACGTCAAATTCACGTCAAAGCCACACCAAAATGTTATGTTAAAATAACGTGTAAAAGTAGTTGAATTTGAAAATCAAAATCAAAATAACAACATCACACTAACATTAAAATACCAGGGTACTTTGATATTATTTTGCCCTCGTTTTAATGTTGTTTTCTGGACTGAAAGTTTGGTAAAATCAGCAAACGAACACATAAAATGGTGATTTGAACAGTTCATTGAAGGTTGAACTTTTTCTCATTTCTCTATTTGTCCCGTGAAGTGATGAAAGCTTCAAGGATCGCGCTACATCAAACTTAAACATTCACAGTATCTACTATTTTTAGCGGGTCTTCCTTTCTGGCTTTATATGCTGTCACTGTGTTTCCTTTTGGATGGATTTTGTCTTTTATTTCCTCGTCTCCTTGGAGACAGCAGTTCAATAGTTAGAGCGTTCGCGCACGGACCGGAAGTTTGCAGGTTTGATTCCCACAGAGACCACGTCTAGGAAGTTTCGTGAAGTTGACCCCTCTTAAAAAAAAATACAAATCAAAAATAAACAAAAAATATGTCAATCGTTTGTGCTGTTTTGTGCTGTAAAAATTTTCGTTTTTGCTGTTTACGATTTACAATTTTTACGATTCTTTTATAGGTCAATCTGCAGCAGAGGTGAGATCGGGCCTAAAAAATCCGGCCCGACCCAACCCGGCCCGCGGGTATTAAAACCTGACCCGACCCGAGCCCGACCAATTAACGTGATTTGCAAGCCCGAGCCCGAAACAAGCTGGAAATGTCATATTTTGTTTGTGAGGAGGGTTATTTATAAATAGGAACATTTTAAAGAACACGCTTTTTTAATTAAAAAAAAATCACACTATCGGACCCCTAACGCGCTTGTCTGTGGTGGCCTACTTAGCGCAAAGAGGAGGGACGGTCTTTGAAACAAATGATAAAATAGATCTTTAACGATCATCACTTTTGCCAGTCCAGCTGTTTAAATGCCTGCTCAACGTCTAGGTGCCAGTCTTTTTGGTGCCACATTGACTACATTTAGCGAAGCCAACGCACGTTTCTGGAGCATTTTGAACAATAGATTTGAATCTTTTCCACACCTCAATCTTACCGGTACGTGTTTGTCTTTTCAGTTCTCCTGCCTTTAGTTTAAACTTAACTTATCACTCCTTCATATCCGGGATTCCAGTTCAAAATAAATAAAACAAAGACATGTACAGGGGAGGATTACCAAATTAAGAGGAGGCGTTCATGTGCACAGAGCATGCGCTGGCTCTGCGGATCCTGTTTAGTAGTTAAACATTACTTCTCTGTTTTCATTTTATAACAAGTATTTATTAGTTTAGTACACACACCTCAATTTAGTTTACATTTTATAAACATATATTTATTTTTAAAAAAAAGTCAGCGAGAAAGAAGCCCGAACCCGACCCGACCCGAAGTAATGATTGACATTTTTAGGCCCGGTCGGGCTCGGGTCGGGTTTGGGCTCGGGCTTAAGATCTCACCTCTGATCTGCAGTCATCCAGCCCCTCATATTGCTTGAAAATGCGAGAAAACTTTGTGCTGTTTTGTGCTGTAAAAATTTTTGTTTGTGCTGTTTTACTTATCTTTAATTTAAAGAATTAAGATTTGGACAATGACGTCATCCAGCACCCCCTTCCGCCTAAAAATGCGAGAAAAATTATAAAAATGGTAGAAATCGTTTGTGCTGTTATGATTTCAATAATAAGAATAATATAAAAATCGGTAAATAATTTACTTTATGACAGCTCGTAGGCTACTTCCGGTCATATGTCTCTCAATGTCCAAGATCCATATGCCTTAATGCTCCTACTCATATAATTTATGATATTTATTGTTATATTTCCGTAGGCAAATGAAAATTATGCTACAGTTTGAAAATGAGCTCAATGTTTGTTTTGTTTTATTTATTTGGTTGCAACTCAATTTTAAGCAAGGCGTGTTATATAGGTAAACTACGTATTTAAAATTATACACTGTAGACACTTTTTAATCCAAGTTACAATGGACATAGTTACACTTACGGCACTGATGTTATTAGCCGTTTAACAGCTGCATAAGAATAATTAAATGCAGGAAAGGAGACGGGATCTTCTTGCATAACTTTTGGTCATTTTTAGCTTCTTCTATTCCCTTTTTTTTTTGGTTATAGGGTGCAAATTCACAACTGTGATTAGGGAAAATGCATACATTAATCATCTGCTTTCTGAAAACATTGCCATATCTACAGTTGGCATATTGTTTGCGTCAAGATATGATCAAGATTTTTTTTACTGTTGATGGTATAACTTAACATGTGTGTGTAATTTACAATAAATGCCTGGGTTATATTTCATATGACAGATTTTGCCAACAAATTGCTTAAAATGCTGTTTAATATTAACAACAAACGAAGCACAAACGATTTTCACCAATTTTATAAGTTTTCTCGCATTTTTAGGCAGAAGGGGGCCTGGATAACATCATTGTCCAAATTTTATTTTTTTAAATTAAAGAAAAGTGAAACAGCACAAATGAAAATTTTTACAGCACATACCAGCACAAACGTAGCACAAACCTTTGACACAATTTTTAAGAGTTTTCTGGCATTTTTAAGCAATGTGAGGGGCTGGATGACCACAGATTCACCCATAAAAGAATTGTAAATATCTACAAAAATAAACCAGCACAAACAAAATTTTTTACAGCACAAACGATTGACATATTTTTGGTTTATTTTTGTTTAATTTGTTTTTTAGGAGGGGCCAACTTCACGGAGCTCATCAAGGGTCCTTGGAGAAGACACTTAACCCCTGTTTCTCCCATCATTGGCGCCGTCGAAGGAATGCCTGCTGTGGTGTAAGGAGTGCAGCGCACAAATTTTCCCTGTGAGGGATGAATAGAGTAATCCTTTATCCTTTATATTTTTGAAGAGTAATCAGCTCTTGCTTCAGGACACAGTTTACTCCGCCCCTTTTATGTGAACGTGCACAGTTTTATTCAACAGTTCGAGGATTAACAGAGCAAGACATGAAGTGCTTCGTAGTACAGGTTATCCAGAGAGACGTATGTCTTGTTTTGTTGATCCAGACACGGCGCACTTATCCAGAATACATTTGGCGACGTTCGAAGTACAGAGCCCTGGTCTGATTTTCTGAAACTAAAATCTCTCTAATGCTTTAAAACTTAATCTAATTAGCTTCAAACTTTACAGAAATACGGTAAAGTTAATATGTTGTCGTTGGTTAGGAAGTTAGGAACGTTAGGAAGTAAAAAGCTTAAGTTTGCAACATTTCAAAGAGTTATTCATCCAAAAACTTTTTTAGGTAAGGCCTGTACTATGGAAAATGTTCAAAGACTAAAACGTGACATAAATTGGACGTTCTGATGCCCACTGGGATGTACGTTAATTCTCAGGTATAGATTTAAATGTTAAATTCACGTCAAAATATTGACCGGAAACGTATTTTGATGCGTTGACAAGTTTTTGACTAGTTTTTGACGTCAAATTAAAGTTCTGATGCCCGCTGGGGATGAAAGCTTTTTTTTATAACATTCATCTTAAAATCATTCTATAGAGCAGAATATCATTTGTTTTGCAAACATGCCAAAGCTAGCTTATGCACCGAACTGCAGTGTAGAGTACCCGCCCTGTTTGGAGTCTTTGGGGGAGTATTGGAGAGGGCGCCCCCCAGGGACTCCATTGTCCTCCTCGGGGACTTCAAGGCTCACGTCGGCAACGACAGTGAGACCTGGAGGGAAGTGATCGGGAAGAACGGCCCCCCTGATCTAAACCCGAGTGGTGTTCTGCTGCTTGACTTCTGTGGTCGTCACGGATTGTCGGTAGCGAATACCATGTTCAAGCATAAGAGTGTCCACATGCACACGTGGCTCCAGGACACTCTAGGCCGCAGTTCCATTATTGACTTCATAGTTGTTTCATCTAACTTACGGCCGCATGTCTTGGACGCTCGGGTGAAGAGAGGGGCGGAGCTGTCAACTGATCACCACCTAGTCGAGGGTTGGCTGCGATGGTGGGGGAGGAAGCCAGTCAGACCTGGCAGGCCCAAACGATCTGTGAGGGTCTGCTGGGAACGTCTGGTTGATCCTTCCGTCAGAGAGAGTTTCAACTCACACCTCCAACAGAGCTTCTCACAGATACCGGAGGAGGTGTGGACATCGAGTCAGAGTGGACTCTGTTCCACACCTCTATTGTCGAGGCGGCAAGCCGAAGCTGTGGACGCATGGTCATCGGTGCCTGTCGTGGCGGCAAGGCCCGAACCCGATGGTGGGCAAGGGTGGTGAGGGATGCTATCAAGCTGAAGAAAGAGTCTTACCGGGCCTTTTTGGCCTGTGGGACTCCTGAGGCAGCCGACAGGCATCGGCGGGCGAAGCGGAACGCAGCTGCGGTGGTCGTTGAGGCAAAGGCCCGGGCTTGGGAGGAGTTCGGCTAGACCATGGAAAATGACTTCCGAATGGCTTCAAAGAAATTCTGGTCCACCATCCGGCGGCTCAGGAGAGGCAAGCAGTGCACCATCAACACCGTTTACGGTGGGACGGGGAGCTGCTGACCTCAACTCGGGACGTTTTGGATCGGTGGAAAGAATACTTTGAAGACCTCCTCAATTCCACCAACATGTCTTCCGATGAGGAAGTAGAGTCTTTGGAATCTGGGATGGGTCATCCTATCTCTGCTGTCGAGGTCGCTGAGGTAGTCAAAAACCTCCGCGCCGGCCAGGCTCCGGGGGTGGATGAGATCCGCCCGGAGCTCCTAAGGGCTCTGGATGGTGTTGGGCTGTCCTGGCTGACACGCCTTTGCACCATTGCATGGACATCGGGGACAGTGCCTCTGGATTGGCAGACTGGGGTGGTGGTGCCTCTTTATAAGAAGGGGGACCAGAGGGTGTGCTCCAACTACCGAGGGATCACACTCCTCAGCCTCCCTGGGAAGGTCTATTCGGGAGTACTGGAGAGGAGGGTCCGTCGGATTGTCGAGTCTCGGATTGAAGAGGAGCAGTGTGGTTTCAGTCCCGGACATGGAACTACGGACCAGCTCTATACCCTCTTCAGGATCCTGGAGGGGTCATGGGAGTTTGCCCAACCAGTCTACATGTGTTTTGTGGATCTGGAGAAGGCATTCGATCGTGTCCCTCGGGGACTCCTGTGGGGGGTGCTCCGGGAGTACGGAGTCTCGGAGCCCTTAGTACGGGCTGTCTGATCTTTGTACGACCAGAGCCAGAGCTTGGTCCATATAGCGGGCAGTATGTCGATTCCATTTCCAGTGAGAGTTGGACTCCGCCAGGGCTGCCCTTTGTCACCGATTCTATTCATCATCTTTATGGACAGAATATCTAGGAGCAGCCGAGGCGTTGGAGGGAGATCGACAGGCGGATCGGTGCAGCATCAGCAATAACTAGGTCCGTCGTGGTAAAGAGAGAGCTCAGCCAAAAAGCAAAGCTCTCGATTTACAAGCCGATCTACATTCCTACCCTCACCTATGGTCACCAGCTGTGGGTGGTGACCGAAAGAATGAGATCGCGGGTACAAGCGGTTCGGGCATCTGGTCAGGATGCCCCCCGAGCGCCTCGCGGGCGGGATGTTTCGGGCACGTCCCACCGGGAGGAGACCAACGGGCAGACCCCGGACCCACTGGAGAGACTATGTCTCACAGCTGGCAGGGGAATGACTTGGGATCCTTCCGGGTGAGCTGGAGGATGCAGCCGGGGTGAGATAGGCCTGGGCTACCCGTTTGAGGGTGTTGCCCCCGCGACCCAACCCTGGAACAGGCGAAAGATGACGGAACGGAACATGCCAAAGCATGACATCAAGATTTCTAAATCCGTTTTGATTAGATATGTGGTGAGCACAGAGGAAGTTGTTGAGCTTTAGAGCCTGAACTGTGAAATACTGAGATAGTTATTACTGATTCAAACTACGCTTTCATGGATAATATTGCTGTTAAGTTTGATTCACAATACAAATTAGTTGAGCTGCAAGTACTTTAATCAAACACTTACTTGAGTAATAACAAGTAACGATGGGTGTTGATCAATTCAATATTTATCAAACTATCAATTTTTATTTGATTAATAAGTCAAAATTTTGACAAAAGTATTTGGAACACAGGTGGACACCCAACTGTCTTTCAAGATACGCTCAGATTCTCTTTACTGCAAAGTCCTACAGTTGAGGCCTGAACCTATCCACCTGTTAAACTGTTCAGAAAACTAAAACATTTTAAAGTCAGTAAAATTCATTCTAATGATGGTTTACCACCTTTACTACAATCCATCCTCACTTTCAAAATCATGTCTTGGTCCAACTTCCTCTCCTTCAAACATAAATCAAAACTCTCAAAAATCACAAATCAAGCTGGAAAATAATTGTTTCACAACAAACCCCACTCTTCCTTTTGTAGGAATTTGCTGTGATCAGGAAAACTACCCTCATCACAGAGGATTTCCTTTTTTTTAAAGTTTTCTATTTATTTAACCTTTATTTCTCAACTTTATCAACTTCTGCGTTGAGAACACTGTCTCTTCCAGGGTGGTTCGGCGCTTCCCAATCAACAAACCGTGCATTAACCCTGACATCAAGGTTCTCCTGAAGGAGAAGAAGAGAACCTTCAGGTTAGGGAACAAGGAGGAGCTGAAGGCTGTGCAGGAGGAGCCAAGGAGAAAGATCAGAGAGGCAAAGGGCCAGCAACAGAAAGATGATGGGGGAACAGCTGCAGCAGCAGAACATCAGTGGGGTGTGGAGAAGCCTGAAAACCATCTCTGGATACAACACACCCCAGCCACAGGTTATGGGAGATCGGAACTGGGTGAACGACCTGAATCTACATTTTAACAGGTTCGATGCAGCATTTACAACATTTTGTTGTACAACCACATGTCACAAAGGAGATCCAACCTGTTAATAACCAGAGCAGGCCATTAAAAAACAAGCTACAGACGCATTTTTTCACAGACCACATCCACATCCATCCAATGTCCACAGTCAGAATAGTAGACATGGTCAGTGAGTTCAATTGTAACCATGTCAATCTTTCCAACACAGTCTCTCTCAGTATTCCTGGACAGCTATATCAACAGGTTTCATCATGGATTGACAGTTGGAACTTCAATTTTACACAATGAGCTTCAGGAGAAGCAGAGCGCAGATGCTCGTCTCCATGGTGTAACCTACCAGCTTGAAACTGGACAGTAGGTGGCACCCCCTCCTACCTCCCCAGCTCCAGAAGAACCTGCCAGAGCTTGCTCTGTTGTCGAGGGAATTAACCTGTTTTGAGCTGCAAGACGATGTCTTGTTCTCAGACGCTGACAGTATGGACAACATTTCTCGTTCTACTTACTGATGCCAGAGACCTTTGATCTCATGAGTTCTTGATCCCCCTCTACTTTTGTGAAGGACCAAAGTGGCCTCCACCTCCTGAGGAGACTGAGGTGGACACTGTTAAAGACCTTTTATGACACCATTTTTGATAGAATGTCCTGCTGGTGTGGAGGAATAATGGAGAGGACAAGAGGAGGAAACTGGACAAGCTGGTCAGGTGGACTAGCTCTGTCCTGGACTGTTCTTTAGACTCAGTGGTCTCTGTAGGTCAGAGAAGGATGCTGGTCAAGAAGAGGAGCACCAAGAATTTAGAACTGTGAACAGGGACTTTAGATATTGAAACTATGAAGGTTAAAGATAGACAGTTTGCTGACATGATTTAAAAGAGAATAGTAGACATTAAGTGTCCAGGAGACCAGATGAAAGGGACACGGGCTTAAAGTCTAGTAGCAGGGTTCATTGAATGGAGGAGAAATGATTGTAAAAGAATGAATTTGTTAGGGATGTTCTAGATGTAAAAATGTCAGATATTGGCAAGTGCCTGAAACTAGAAATCCAAGGAGTGATGTTCCTGGTCTGTTCGACAATATTTTGTTTTTCAGATTTGAGGTGGACTTGAAAGTCGTCCAAAGAGTTTCCATCCAACCCAAGCGCATTCAGGCAACACAGAATATGTGTGAGCATTTAAACAACTTCTTCTTTATTATGTCTTCCACTTTGGTCTTTCTTTAAGGCAGGGATCACCAACTTCTTTGATACCAAGGGCTACTTCAAGGGCACTGAGTAATGCAAAGAGCTACCACTTTGTTAATACACTTTTGAAATAACAAAGTTACACAGTGTACCTTTAATTTGATATTATTATTAATGATATTCTATGTGAAGACACTGATTGTTATATCCAAGTGTTTCATTTTCAAATTATAACTTCCACAACATTTTGCAGAAATTTTTTTTCAATTTTTACAACAGTTATCAAATCATAAACTCTGAATCATGTTTTTAAAAATGATTTAACAAAAATCTACTCCTTTTAAATAAATCTTATCACATTTGTACTAATCACTACATTTGCAGCCATTAAAACGAATAATCACGTCTGTTACACTTAGAAACACATCTGTAACAGATATATTAAAATTTATCTTTGCCATGGTGCTTACATGTTGCCATCTGGCAACATCTGGCATTTGTTTCTTTGTTAGTGGGAGGCCTGGCATCGCATGCTCTTCACCAGTGTACTGTCTTCTTCCTTTTTTTTGATCAAAAAATGTGTAGCTCTACATGAGGCTTCAGTTGCTTTTTGAGAGTTTTTTACCGGCCTTGTAAAAAAAGAAAAGACTGCTGTTTGCCCCAAAGCTGCCTTTAACTCACAGGCCTTTTCCATCCATACTGCGCTGCCTGGTGGGTAGTTAGCATGGTAGCTTTTGTGACATGTACGGAAATTTCGCTCCACGTTGTGCCGCTTACGCGTCCCCACAGTCTCACTGCAGATGAGACACAGATAGATTTCTATGATCTATAATTTTCACGTTAGTAAAAAAGAACTCTTCCTCCAAGTTTTCTTCCTTTTTTTCTGCCATGTTTTTGTGGATAGAAAACGCACTACGAGCTCATCTCAGCAAAGCTGGTTTGTCGTGCCCACTAATAATAATGATAAATTTTATTTGTAATGCACTTTATCTCTCCAGTGGAGAGCTCAAAGTTCGTATATTAAACTTTTTGTGATATACATTTTTTTTACGTTTTTATGTATTCGTTTTTAAATTTACATCACTGTAAATGAAATTAAAAAATAATAGCAACACAATTAAATAAAATTTTAGACAGAGCTAATTCGTGATTAGTGCTATTTTTAGAACCGGCCTGCGGGAAACTTATGCGGTCACTGCGGGCGACCTGGTGCCTGCGGGCACCGTGTTGGTGACCCCTGCTCTAAGGTTCTTGCCTGTTGGTTTAAACTCAGCATGCTTACCTCTTTCATCTGTCCAATCCATCTTAATCAGACCTCTCTGACTTCATCTCCAAAACTTTTAACATTGTTAGAAACACCCTTAGACTAACACTGTTCGTCTGTTATTCCTGATTCCGTCCAACTTACTGCCTCCCAAACGGAGTCTCAGTTTTAATGTCTCATTTGTGGAATCCAAAGATCATTATTTGTTCTGACAAACAGAAAAAATGTTTAATTTAATTTTATAATAAACAATATTTACGTACCCTCAGGTGAAGGGTTCTTCCATCTGGAAAAACTTTGGGGGATGATATTACCAACTTGCTGAACTATAAACAACCGAAAATATGAATCAAAAATAGAATCAGAATGATAACAATATTAAAATGAGTAAAACAATGTGGCTCTACCCTTGTGCTTCTTTATTTCTGGAGATTGTGCCTGAACTCACCAAGATTTTCAACTGACGCTGGGAAATAACTCTGTGTTATCTTTTGTGTAGAATCTTGATGTTGATCTGATCTTGTTTCTTCAAACATTGTGTACCTAAGATATCCAGTACTTTGTTGTACAATTTCTCTAAAGCTCTTTAGGAGTTCTGGAAGTTTAAGTTTCTCCCAGAAATGTGTAAACTTACATTTTGCCACGATTTCTTTCAAGAGAGGATTTTGCATTGCGTTTTCTGAACTTTGCCTTTTGGAAGGTAAAATCAGAATGAGTGAATGATTGAATGATTGGTCAGTAAAACTCTGGAGGAGCCTGCAGAGGTCATCTTTCTGTTTCTGTGTGAAATCTTCAGGCTGCACCAGCAGCAGGAAGACATGAGGTCCAGGATCTGAGACCTTCATACAGTCTTTTAGAAACTCTTCTTGTTCATCTGCTGAAGAAAACTGTAGATCTGGGGTGTTGATAACGGCTAATTTATCCTGTTCAACTTTTCCACTGATTCTTGCAAAAGTTTGAAATTCATTGTTAAAACCATCAAGTCCTAGAATAAAGCTTCCCACTTTATTCCTGTCGGACAACTGTCCTCCCAGCAGAACAATCCTCAGCTCTTGCTCTGAAAGCAGAAAAACATTAAAAACAACTGTGAGGGTGTGTGTGTTTGGGGGGCAGGGGGAGTGAGAAATTCGTTTTTTTTTTTTTTTTCTGAACGAAATCGATTGAGTAAATCGGCTGCTTTCAAGTGAGAGGTAGGGTACACCTTGAACAGGTCGCCAGTCTGTTGCAGGGCCATACACACTCATTCCTGGGGAAAATTTCCAACATTCAGTAAAGTGAACAATAGTTTTTAAGACCACAAAAAGGCACTTAAAATTCTTTTGTTTTCAAGGTTTCAAACAAGTGTGGTACTGGTGTGTGGCCACAGCATGCACATCTGATGCACACTGATACATGTAGACACATATGTGTATGTACTGTATGTACATTTGTATATGTAAATATAGGTACAATGTATCCATATTTACGCACCTGATATATTTGTACACTTTTATACACCTCTATTTATAAAATTAATGTTTTAAGTTTTGAATTGTACTCGTAGTTAATAATATCAGAAAAGAGTAAAAACAGTGAAAAGTTTGGTAACATTTAAACGGTTCTTAACTCACCTTGTTTGGCAGCAGCAGCCATTTCTCACTTCACAACCAGGCAGGAGACTATACACTGGATTCAGCAACCTGACAGCTGGAACAAATGAAAAAAAGTAATTTTATTCCTGGTGATTTACATCTGGGACTCTCTACCTAGAGATCCGAAAGCCAGTGAACATAACAGGAAGAAAGAATGGTTTATTTCCATCAATAGAAGATCTTTTGGGAGATATGGACTCCTCATAAATATTTCTAATGATGTTTTTTTTTTTTTTTAGTTTAGATGATAATCTTTGGATTTAAGTTTTAGTTTAAAGTAACTATTTCTTTAGTGATGGGTAATGAGAGTCTCTGATGGTTCAATGTAACATTTTATTCTACTGAGATTGAAAAGCTGCAGCAAATTTGTACCAAAAGGGTTTTTTTCAATCCATAAACAAATGTTTTGAAAAATTAAACGGAAGATTTAAACGAGCGAAAAAAAAAAAAAAAAACTGGATTCAATGAATAATAACAAACATGTACCCATAGTCGTCATAGCTACTGTTTGCTAAAACATAGAAACAAATAAATGCCAAATGTGGAGCAGTTTAGTTATTTATTCTCTAGAAGAACTCAGAAAGCAAAGCAGAAGAATAGCTTCTCATTATCTGAGATCCTCATGTCTGATTTAAAGAATGTTGTCCTCCTTCCTCACAGAAACAGACAACTCTCTCTTTCCACTCTCCATGCAGTCTGGATTAGAATATCATTTAGAGAAAATCTCATAGTTCCTTCATAGTTTCTGAGTTGTTTTGTTTTTAGCTGTTGTTTTGTAGGACATTTTGCTGCAGGATTTATTCGCCAGATCAATGTGTTACATCAGAACCCAATGTAATTTTTTTCACCTGTAGTAACAGTGCAGCCACAATAGGTGGCGATGTACATGCACTTTGACATTCTGGTGCAAGAGACCTTTAGTCTGCTGAAATTTTACCAACAGGAGAACATCAATAAATACAGCATAGGTTCCCCGTCAGACCTCAGAAGCTAAGCAGGCTGGGCCTGGGCTGTACATGGATTGGAGACCGCTGGAACCCCAGGTGCCACAGTGGGATGGCCGTTGAGATTAAATTGCCATTGTGTCCTTGGGCAAGACTAGTCCGAATGATGTGTGTGTGATTGGTTGGTGATGATCAGAAGGGCCGATGGCGCAAAAATGGCAGCCTCGCTTCTGTCAGTTTGCCCCAGGGCAGCTGTGGCTACAAGAATAGCTCACCATCACCTGGTATGGAGTGGATGAATGATGCATATGTGAAGCATCTTTGAGAGTCCTGAAAAGCGCTATATGAATACAATGCATTATTATTATTGTTAATAAAATGTTCACAGAGGGACAAAATCTCTACAAACTTTAGCTGCCCAAGGAGAATCTTCAGTTTAACAAATAAAACCCTCATCAAATCCAACCCAGCCAAACTCTGGATGGGGAGGAAACCATTAATTTAATGCTTCTCACTCTGCACCATTTTTTTGAGCCGTGCTTTGTCTGGCCCTTCACCTACAGCTGATTGCCTCGGGTGATTCTGCTTGCCCCCGATAACATACATCCTGGGATTGTTGGGGCACTCCAACCACTCCACCACATTAAGATGTCAACTCAGGAAAGAGATGTTACTATGGAGAAGCATTTCCTGAAATTCTTCTCCTTTCATTTACCCCAACACACACTCATCTGTGAACTCTCACACACTTCCTCATTCATGATTACACATTTGCATGTACGCAAACACACCCTTTTTCAATTTACATGAACAATTGATTGTAAACCATCTCCACCTACAGGCCCCCTAACCTCCACCACTCTGCCTAGACCCATACTACTGTACTCCCCCTCCAAAATAAAAACATTTCCTTCTATGTGGTGTGAAGTTTTCTCCATGACTGACTTTATCTGATGAGTTTGGAGGGAAACTTCCTGTTTACCTGAAACTCTCAGTTTGTCTTCAAAGCCAGTAAATATGAGCAGCTGGACTCACCTGTATTGGAGTCGGTTGTAGAGAAAGAAAAGATGAACTCAGTTTATTTTCCTTCTGATAGAAACACAGAGAGTAGCTCCGACTGCAGCTCCACTCTAAAACACTTTCAGTTTAATTTCTGAAGAATATACCCAGCTTGTCCAGCATAGCTCCACCCTTTCATGTACTTGGTTTACCTTCAGGTGTGTCTCAAAGGAGGAGGACGAAGTACCTACTTTTTCTACTCAAGTAAAACTAAAATAATTGGAGTGAAAAAAGTGATTGAACTGACTGCTCATAAAATGTACTTTTAGGTAAAAAGTATTCGACCAGAATTCAAGATTTTTGTTTGTGCTTTAAAACAGCAAAAAAAAATGCTAGTAAAAAATATTCAACGTTTTATTTCAGTCTAAGCACATTAAACAAGAGGGATAACAGTTGCTGCGTATAATTCACCATAAACAAAACCACCATCATCAGCCGGACATGTGGCAGATTGACATTGCCACCCTTCTGGAGACAAGCCTTGCCTCTATCGGCAGTATCAAGGAGAAGGATCACACATTCTTCAGGCAAGGTCTGGAGTCAGGCAAGGTCTGGAGTCAGACAAGCGCCGACTCTATGGGGTTGGCTTTGCAGTCTGCAACTCCCACCTGTCATCAGTTGAACCTCCTTCTCTGGGAACTGGGCACATTCTTTCATTCTGCGGCCCAATCTCAAACCAACTACTTGAGCACTCGGGTGCTTGAGCGCTGAGCCCTCAATGACGGAATGACGTCACGTGCGTAAGTGCTTGACTGTGAGAGGCTTCGAGTGCTCCACTTGATTTCAATAGAAATGGGACACCCCTTTAAAAACCTGCACCTCAAGGAGACAAGGGTGAGTGCGCAACAACAAACAGGATGAAATCAGAAGATTTTATTCATTTATTTTTATTTAATCAGGTGGTCGATTTAGAACTATTTCTAATTTCCAACCTGAGCCGGAGCAACACGACCAATAAATGAAAACAATATAAGAAATTAAACATGATATAAAACACTTTTAAAATGAGAGTCTGTTTCTGTAATTTATGGAAATTTAATTAGATCAAAACCGTTAGAACAAAAGTTAATGTGTGTTTTATGAACTTTTTTTTTTGTGTTTAGAGTCATCATTTCAGAACTGGAGGAACATGTGAACCCCAGCCAGACTGCCAAAAAGATAGGGTTAACTATCTTTAATGTGTGGTGAATGGGTTGCTGTGATTTTAATTTATTCTTCTTGTCCTTTTAAAATCAGCAGTTATGTGTCACCACACTGAATTTGATCTCTTTTCTCAGAGGACCTAATCTTAACCACGTACAGGTGCTGGCCTGCTGCCCCTCAGCATCATTTCCACTGCAGTGGACCCCGAGGCTGAGGAGGATTCTGATGAGAGTACCTCAACCCCAAGTGATGACCTGTCCTGTGTCCCATCCACCAGGGGTGCCCCAGAATCCAGTAGAGGACCAGGAGAACACTGTACCCTCACTCAACCTTCTGAGAGCTCAGGAAAAGAGCGAGAAATTAAATACTTGAATTCCTCAAAGAGGATGCTTCCAGATGTGAAGCTGGAAATAGAGAGCTGGATGCCGGGGAGGAGGCGGGGAGCCCGGCACAGATGAACCGGCTTCTTAACATATCAGAAAAGATGGCAAATAAAAATGAGTTTATGTTCTATTTTCACTACTTTTTTTACTTTATAACAGTTTCCTTTCCAGCCTCGAAGTCTTTATTTTAATCCATGTGTGTATTGTTATTAAATGAACGTGATCACTAGCATGTTGAGTGTGTGTGAAGATGTTTACTAATCACACTCCATTGTTTTAATTTATTTAACCATCAGACCAATGTTTCAAACACAATCCATGCAGTCACAAACAGATCACAAGTAGAACATGTAGATTATTTCTTTATTAGTGACTAAATGTTGTTAGAGGGTGATGGTGACAGTAGGGGGGAAGCTGGGGGATCACGCTTCCTCTGGTCTCTATCCTTTGACCAATTCAGCATTGGTGTCTCTGCCTGGAGTGTAAACTCCAGCTAAGGTAGCTCTGGGGTCATGGAGACACACGAACTACCCCAAAACGACAAGGCCTTGATCCCTCAGGGACAGAGAAATTAGGATGTCTGACAAAAAGAAAAGAGGAAACTGAAATGAGCATCAAGGCAAACATTTGGGTCAAAATCAGTCATGAAATAATTATAAGATCAAGTTTAAAATAAAATTAGTTTTATGTCTACTTCAGACATGATGAAATAATTAAACAGACTCCTGCAAAATGAGAATAATAACGATGCATAGTTCTGGTCCTGTGAGACAGGTAGAGAACCTGTCTCTGATGTGGGACCCCCAGCTCTCCTGGACATCTTGTGGAGGGACAGGTAGAGAGCCTGTCTCTGATGTGGGACCCCCGTCTCCCCTGGACATCTTGTGGAGGGACAGGTAGAGAGCCTGTCTCTGATGTGGGACCCCCGTCTCCCCTGGACATCTTGTGGAGGGACAGGTAGAGAGCCTGTCTCTGATGTAGGACCCCCAGCTCTCCTGGACATCTTGTGGAGGGATAGGTAGAGAGCCTGTCTCTGATGTAGGACCCCCAGGTCCCCTGGACATCTTCTGGAGGGACAGGTAGAGAGCCTGTCTCTGATGTAGGACCCCCAGCTCCCCTGGACATCTTGTGGAGGGACAGGTAGAGAGCCTGTCTCTGATGTGGGACCCCCGTCTCCCCTGGACATCTTCTGGAGGGACAGGTAGAGAGCCTGTCTCTGATGTAGGACCCCCAGGACCCCTGGACATCTTCTGGAGGGACAGGGACATCAGGGTCATGTGGCTGTAGCTCCAGCTCCTTAATGATATCCCCCTCTGGTTAATTATCAAAAAGAAGAGGAAATGAAAAAATTAAGAGAAAATAAATTACTATTAAGAATTAAATAGAAGAGAGAAGTGTGTGTGTGTGTGTGTGTGTGTGTGTGTGTGTGTGTGTGTGTGTGTGTGTGTGTGTGTGTGTGTGCGCTGTATACAGTTTACGCTACAGTACATGACACACATGCTTACATACTGTATATAAATATGCAGAAACACTTTTAGATTTATTGAATAAATTCTAACGAACAGAAAACTTGAAAATGATAATTTACCACCAAATAATTCTGATAAGATGACCCTCATAACGTAGATGATGTTTGAAACATCGTGGTGTGTATAAATACAGTAACAGGATCTTCTGAATAGTGATCATAATAACAATCTTATCTTAAATGTTGGACTTTTTTTTATAACATATTCAGTTCATCTCACACAGTACTGAGATTTTAATGTGAATAAAATATGATGAAGTTTATAAACAAATAAAACCATACAAACAGGAAACTCAGACATTCATCTTATAAATACCTCTCGTTCATGCGATTCCACGAAGAGATGATGAAGAGGAAGCTCTCACGTAAACGGAGAAAAATGTATGAAAAATGTAAACAACGGACACATGTTTACATGCACTTTGAAATTTGAAATGAGGTTCCTCCTCTGGCCTCAGACCACGCCCTGTTTCGCATCACACAGTAATGATTTATGGTTAATTCTTTGGTGAAAGTGGACTTTGAAGCCCACTTACTGAAAGAGCTCATAAAGGGTCCAAAAACGGCCACCGAGTGCCCTCGATTCTTAAGCACTTTCAAATGGGACAACACTACACCCTTAGCTGCTCACAGGAACGCGCACGTTAATAAGCTCTCCTGACAGGCCATCTGCTGTCTTACAGGTCTTCTTGTCTGTGTCTGCTTTCCACCTTTCTGTTTTGCTCATGTCTGTTCCCTCCTCATTTTTTCTCCTCGGACTAGCTCTAAAAAATATTCCCCAGGTTGACTTTATACCTGCCCCAACTGCCCCTCCTCCTCGATTCCTTCTGTCATCAGCAAACTGGTTCAAACAGAATGTGCATCTGGATCCTACGCACGTCTCCACCACATGGAATACTTTCACATTTAAAACTAAAGAAAATCTTCTAATTTCAATGATTTTGAATACATTTTACAAGAATCTCACTCACACACAATAAGATGATTGGGTGTGTGTTTCCACCAGCAAACTGGTCGGTTGCACAACTGTTGGTTTTTGATTGAAATAGATCAGAATATACTTTAATGATCCCACACATGGGAAATTTGTGTGTCACAGCAACAACTTCTTATTTGCTAAGTGAGTCGTTGTAGAGCCCGATCACATACGGGAAGAAAGACCCCCGGTAACGAGATGTTCTTGGAGAAGGAGCTTGCTGTTCGTCCAGGAGTGGGTAGAGAGGATGGTCATGATTGTCCATGATGGACAAAAGTTTGTTCAGTGACCTCCTCTCTACCACTGCCTCAAGTGAATCCTGTTGGCAGCCAATGACAGAGCCAGCCAGTCTGATTAGTTTATTCAGTCCAGAATTCAGTTCAGGAACTGGTCGATTGAATAGCTGAGAAGGAGCAGACGCTGGTAGCAGGTGTGGTGAAGGTAGGGAAGGGGGGTCACAAATGTAAATAAATAATTTTGAGCTAAAGAACAAATCTAAGAACAAATTTAAAAGTCTGACCTGAAAAAACACTCAACAGAATATTTGTTTCTTGGTCAGATAATGAGCTCGGGTTCTGATCCTTCATTACTGAAATGTTTTTTTCCAGCAGAAGAACTTTTGATAAATTATCAAATTTATCTTAAATTTAAAACATTAAATACTAGTAACGTAAAAAACACTTCAGTAAAGATTATTCAAGTTGCTGAGAGTTTTTTTTATTCTGTGATTTAGACTAATTTTGGCTTCCACATTCAATGTTTTGTCATGTGAGCCATAAAGAAGTAATTGTTTCAAAGGCAGTGAACGGGTTTGTTTTAAAAATAAAATGTTCTGTTCAATGTCACTGAACCTGTTTGTGTAGGTGTGTGTTCCTGAGTATAACCAGAATAACCTGACTGATCTGCCTCATAGAGTTTATCACTCAGGTTTCATCTCACACATAAAAATAATCTTTTTTTTTGTCACACGGTCAGAGTGCATGAGTGTTGTCACACACATCACAAACCACATGCACACAATAAGGCAATGCAAGGCACAACAAGTTTATTTGTGTAGCACAGTTCTATTTGTTTCTTTGTTATGTCCTGTATAATTATTAAGATTTTGTAAAGTTTGTATGACCAAATGAATAAATCTAAATCTCAATCAGTCAGTCATCTTCTTATCTGTCTGTCCCTTTCGGGGCTGCGGGTGGGAGGTGTCCGAGCCTGTCCCGGCTGATTTAAGGCGAATGGCAGGGTACACCCCAAACAGGTCGCCAGTACGTTGCGGTAAATCTAAATCTGAAATTCAAAGTGCTTCACAAGAAAGAAAAAAATGCATAAAAATCACAAAACATAGAATCAAAATGTTTAAAAAAAATAAAATTAAAATCCTTCAAACATATAAAAAGAGTAATTAATCAAAAGCACAGTTAAACAGAACTGTTTTAGAATTAGATTTAGAGGCTGATTTACTGTCAAGTTAATTAACCAATAAAAGTTTTACACAATGCATTGCAAAAAGTAATGAAGTGCGAGCAGAGTAGGACAGGACAGGTATTCCTGTGCAGAGATTAGAAGAGGCTGGACTTATATGATCGCGGAGGAGATAGAAAGATGGATTTTATCAACAAATAATACAAGTTTTTAAAGAATAAAATGTTGTGTTTGTGACAGGTGGGACCTCTTTGATGTGACTGGTGGGCAGTACTGGCGCCATCTTTAGACGTGTCTGGTGGGCAGGACTAGCGCCATCTTTGAAAATGTGCTCATCTCCACACAACAGACTTGAGTGAGTGGACTCAAGGGGTGAATGAGATGCAGCGTTGCCAGGTGTACGATAATTATTGTATTCGCACGATTATTTTTGCCCTCCGTACGATGTACGATCAATAATGGTAAAAAATGCTCAAAATACGATAATTTGAACGTTTCTTGTCTGTGTAATTGTGCGGGTTGTTTTCATCTGCCGCAACTGTTTGTCTGAGGTTTTTTTTCTTTTTTTATGAAGCCTGAATGCATCAAACAAAGGAACAGATGAATGATTGGCTGATAGGTCCAGTCAATCATTCTGGCTAGTGATCGCTTACATTGGGGCGAGTAGCACCGCCTGCAAAGCTATAAAGACCAGGAACGTCAATATGCGTGTTTGAGACATGTTGCGGGTTTGGAAATCAAAGTGTTTCTGATGCTGAAACACTGAATTTTTGATTGAATCATCAGTTTTAAAAAACAACAGCAAAGAAATTTTTTTTTATATGTAATTTTCAGTCTGCAGTCAATGTAAACGTGCTGAAAATGTTGTAGATGGTATTTTTTATAAAAATAACTTTGATCTGTGACGCACTATTTTATCTTTAGAAACAAAGCTAATTGAACTGATTAATCCATAAATAGTAATGGATGAAGTATTTGTGCTTAAAAGCATCCAAAATGTTATTGATTAGTTTATAAAGACTGACTGAGGAGATTAAAACTACACATCGCTTAGATTTTGTATCATGTAGATGTTTGGGTTAACATTAAAAAAACCTTATATGTACACATATATATGTAGATATGTATATATATAAATTTATATATACCGTCTCCTAAGTCCCGCCCCTACTGTTTTTTTAAAATCTTGTTTCCCTGGTTATTTTTTCATTTTTACAGTTCTTTAAATTTTAGAAAAAGAATCCAAGGATTTTACCTCCTGTGTGTTTCCTTCATCTCACTACCTTACGAGTGCATGTAAAGGGTGTTATTTTGTCAACGGGTGTGGTTTTACTGGGTGTACAATAATTTTTTGTAAAATACAATAATTTTACATCATTAGTACGATAATTCAGCACCTCCCACCTGGCAACGCTGATGAAACCTCTTACTGATCTACAGGACTACTTAAGACCTGCTGGGTTCTCCAGCTCCCTGCCCCTCACCCAATCTAGAGCGCGGACATTGGGCACGTTGTGTTAGGATCGGAGTTCAGAGAGAGAGGACGGCTCTCTCTCTGTGTTTAGTGTGGGACAACGGCTGATTAAATATCATTTCAAGCTGTTAAAAGCTCCGGTGTTTGACTGCAGCCCCTTCTTCGTTACGCTGCACAATTAACACTCACATTACTGGCAGGTCAGCCGTTAAACAGTGTTAGGTTTTTCTTTATTTTCCTCTCATTATCGTGTTTATTTCTAGATGTGTGGCTGCTCGTTGGCATCACTGTTCAGCAGAAAGCCGTTGTTTTGTCCATATTATTGAAAATCATCAGTTTGATGAGTACTTTGCTCGTCAGACAAGGAGCTGTGTACGAACCAATGTGTGCATGATCCTACTCTTTTGTTTCAATTAGATTTGATTCAACTGATTAATAGTTTCTTTGTCTGCTTGTAGCTTTTCTTGTAGATCCATTTTATTTTTAACATAATTGTATTGTGGAATTAAAGAAATTTTGATTTTATTGTAATGTGTGCACCTGACTTGTGTCCAGACCTAGCGCGTCTGGTGTTTTACAGCAACCAGGCCTCGATTGTCCCAGGGCTAAGCTTCCTGGGTGGCATTGTTATTGCAGTCTGTTAGACCCTCATGCCACATTTTCTTATATTATATTCTTATTTTATATGTTATTGAAGTTTATGAGGTCATTATGGTCATTGAAGACCATAATGAGATGAACCAGGTTGTGATCAGACCTGCCGAGGGGTGGAAGGGCTGTGGCTCTGTATGCATTCACGGTCATTGAAGACCATAATGAGGTCATTACTACTTCTTTCAAGATGGCGCCGTGAAAGGACGCCTGTTACAGCAGCTCTATGGTGTTTTTGTTTATTTGCCGTTTTTTTTATCTTCTGTGACTTATTATTTTTCTTAGTTTGCTCCTTTTTTTAAAAAAAATTAACACAACTACAAGAGTTTAGGATCCTTAAAAGTCACTTAAAAGTCTTTTTGTGCAAGAAAACATGGCTATTGTTTACTCACGCGAGCAGCTGTTAGCTCTGAGTGAAGCTAGCTTGCTTCATGGAGCCCGGCATAAAATCCCGAGTGAGATCCGTAGAAAATGCAGAGGTCGCAGAGCCGGGACCCACGTTAAGATGAACAGGAGGAGATTTAAGCCTGCTGTGCCTGCAGTTGTTACGGGAAAAGTGTGCTCACTGGCTAACAAGACCGAGGAGCTAACGGCGCCAATCAACACACAAGCGGAGTATCGGGAATGCAGTTTACTAAGCTTCACTGAGACATGGCTGCATTCCCACATCCCAGACAGCAGTGTTGAGGTTCCTGGTTTTGAGACTGTGCGGGCAGACAGAGATGCAGCTGCCAGCGGAAAGAAGAGAGGAGGTGGGCTTTTGCTCTATGTGAGTGAGCGCTGATGCAATCCAGGACAGAGACGTCTGCATCAAGGAGCGTCTCTGTACACCGCATGTGGAGTTACTGGTGGTAGGACTCCGGCCTTACTATCTTCCTAGAGATTTTACATCGGTTGTGATCATGACTATTTATGTTCCTCCATCTGCTGATGCTGAGACCGCCAGTGACGTCATTGCAACCACCGTTTCCCGCCTGCAAACACAGCAGCCCAATGCCTTCTGTATCATAACTCGTGATTTCAACCACATCAACATGAACAGATCACTTGTTGACTTCACCCAGTACGTGGACTGCCCCACGAGGGAGAATAAAACGTTGGACCTTCTGTATGCAAACATACTGAATGCATACAGAGCCACAGCCCTTCCACCCCTCGGCAGGTCTGATCACAACCTGGTTCATCTAAGACCGTGCTATGTCACCATCACCTTGCGGAAGCCTGTGTCTAACAAGACTGTAAGGAAGTGGACTCCGGAAACAGAGCGGGCCCTACAGGACTGTCTCGGATCCACGGACTGGGATGCACTCTGCACACCTCACAGGGAAGACATTGATGGCATGACAGACTGCATTACAGAAAACATTAAGTTCTGTGAGGAGTCTGTCTGTCCCACCCGGATTGTTCGATGCTTCCCCAACAACAAACCCTGGATCACCTGTGACCTGAAGACGCTCCTTAACCGGAAGAAAGCAGCCTTCAGGTCTGGAGACCGGGAGGAGCTGAAGATGGTGCAGCATCAACTCCGAGACCAGCTGAGGAAGGGAAAAGATGCATACAGGAGGAAGCTGGAATCCAAACTACAGCAGGACAACATGAGGGCGGTGTGGTCCGGAATAAAAAAGATCACTGGATTTGGGGGAAGAAGCAGACCCACTAGTGGTGGCAAAGATAGAGCTAATGACTTTAATACCTTCTTCAACAGGTTTAGCTCTACAAATGCCACTACCTCTTCTTCCCTACCTTCACCACACCTGCTACCAGCGTCTGCTCCTTCTCAGCTATTCAACCGACTCGCTGATGAACCCCCCTCACCCAACTGCCACTCACCTTCCTCTGCCACACTAAGCTCGCCAGGACCACAGACCATCACCCCTTCCTCCATTCCACCTACCCACTCGTTCACCCCCAGTCTGACTGTGACCACCTACCAGGTGAAGAAACAGCTGGAGAAGCTAAACCAGCACAAAGCAGCCGGCCCGGATGGTGTCAGCCCCCGTACCCTGAGGACCTGTGCGCTCCAGCTGTGTGGAGTTCTCCAGCACCTCTTCAACCTGAGCCTCAGGCTGGAGAGGGTTCCGCTTCTCTGGAAGACATCGTGCCTGGTCCCTGTACCCAAGAAACCATCTTCATCTCACCTCAAGGATTTCCGTCCAGTTGCCCTCACATCTCATGTGATGAAGATGCTGGAGAGGCTGGTGTTAGCTCCCATGAGACCGCTGGTGAACTCCTCTCTGGACCCCCTGCAGTTTGCCTACCAGCCACGCCTGGGTGTTGACGACGCTGTCATCCATCTGCTGCAGCGAGCTCATTCACATCTGGATGGCGGTGGAGGCATGGTGAGAATCACCTTCTCTGATTTCTCTAGTGCCTTTAACACCATCCAGCCCTCATTACTGGGTGATAAGCTGCGGCTGATGGGGGCTGGTACGTCCATCGTCTCCTGGATCACTGATTACCTGACGGACAGGCCACAGTTCGTCCGGCTGGGCAAAGTCCGGTCTGATGTGGTTCTGAGTGGTGTAGGAGCCCCACAGGGCATGGTGCTCTCTCCATTCCTCTTCACATTGTACACTTCAGACTTCCAGCACAACTCGGAATCATGCCACCTACAGAAATTCTCTGATGACTCTTCAGTTGTAGGGTGTATAAGTGGTGGACAGGAGGAGGAGTACAGGAGGGTGGTGGATGGATTTGTGGAGTGGGTGGGAGAGAATCACCTACTGCTCAATGTAGATAAAACCAGGGAGATGGAGATTGACTTCAGGAAGAACAGATCTGCCTTGCACCCCCTCTACATTCTGGGTAGGGATGTGGAGGTTGTGGAGAAGTACAAATACCTGGGAGTGACCATCGACAGTAGACTGAGCTGGAGGAGCAACAGTACTGCTGTGTACACGAAGATCTGTAGCTAACTCTACTTCCTAAGGAAGCTGAGGTCCTTCAATGTGTGCTGCAAGATGCTGGAGACCTTCTACCAGTCTGTGGTGGCCAGCTCCTTGTTCTTCTCTGTCATCTGCTGGGGGATCAGCATTGCAGCCAGTGACACCAACAGACTTAATAAACTGATAAGAAAGGCTGGCTCTGTCATTGGCTGCCAACAGGACACACTCGAAGCAGTGATGGAGAGGAGGTCACTGAACAAACTTTTATCCATCATGGAGAACCCTCACCATCCTCTCTACCCACTTCCGGACAAGCAGCGGAGCTCCTTCTCCAAGAGGCTCAGACAGCTCCGCTCAAAAACTGCTCGGTACCGGAAATCTTTTATTCCCAACACAATAACACTTTTTAATAACTCACATAATAGCAAATAACTGGTTCATGCTCATGTAATTCATCACTGTTTGTTACTTTATGCTTCTTATGTCACTTTTTTTTTAACCTCCTTATGCACTTACAGTCCGTATTGACCTCAATGTTTTGTCACATTATTCCTTCTATTTTATTTTTTTATATTTATTTTTTTTATTCTCTTTCTTGTATATATACCGTCTATTTCTTTCTTGTTGCTGCTGTAACGCACAAATTTTCCAAGTGTGGGATCAATACAGTAAATCTCTCTATCTATCTATCTATCTATCTATCTACTGTATCAGAATCAGAATGCTTTTATTGCCATGTCAGTGAAAAATATCAGAGACTAGGAACTTGTTTTGATACAGGTGTGCAAACATATAAAATAAAAATAATAAAAATGAAATAAATAAAAATAATAATAATTTTTACAAAACTAAGAGTGCTCAGAAGAAAAAGAAAAGTAGTGCAATGTCATAGAAAATAATAGAAAATAATAAAGATAGTAAAGTGACAAGAGGGAAGTGACTAAGAGATGTGGGGATCCAGGTTATAAAGTGACTAAGAGATGTGGGGATCCAGGTTATAAAGTGACTAAGAGATGTGGGGATCCAGGTTATAAAGTGATTAAGAGATGTGGGGATCCAGGTTATAAAGTGACTAAGAGATGTGGGGATCCAGGTTATAAAGCATTCATTAGTCCAACGGCAGAAGGGAAGAAGCTGTTTTTGTGGCGGGACGTTCTGGTCCGAATGAACCGGCGCCTCCTGCCCGAGGGGAGTTGCTCAAAAAGTCCATGTCCAGGGTGGGAAGGGTCAGCTGCTATCCGACCTGCACGCCCCCGAGTCCTGGAGACGTACAGGTCTTCGAGAGATGGAAGGCTGCAGCCGATCACCTTCTCTGCAGAGCGCACAATGCGCTGCAGTCTGTGTTTGTCCCTGGCTGTGGCTCCAGCGTACCACACGGTGATGGAGGAAGTGAGGACAGACTCGATGATGGCTCTGTAAAACTGCACCAACATCTGGGCAGGCAGCTTGGCTTTCTTCATCCTCTGCTGGGCCTTTTTGATCAGGGAGCTGATGGATGGCTCCCACTTTAGGTTCTGTGTGATGGTAGTGCCGAGGAAGCGGAAAGAGTCTACAGTGGTGATGGAGAAGTCTGTCAGTGCAAGGGGGGTAATGGGAGCTGTGACTTTCCTAAAGTCCACGATCATCTCCACTGTCTTCTGAGCGTTGAGCTCCAGGCTGTTGTTGCTGCACCAGGACACCAGCTGGTCTACCTCCATCCTGTAGGCCGACTCATCGCCATCAGAGATGAGCCCAGTGAGTGTGGTGTCATCTGCAAACTTGATCAGTTTGACAGAGTCATGGCTGGAAGTGCAGGAGTTGGTGTACAGGGAGAAGAGCAGGGGAGAGAGGACACAGCCCTGTGGAGATCCAGTGCTGATAGTCCGAGAGGTGGAGACATTCTTCCCCAGCCGCACCCACTGCCTCCGGTCTGTTAGGAAGTCAGTAATCCACCTGCAAGTGGAGTCAGGCACGTTGAGCTGAGAGAGCTTGTCCTGAAGCAGAGTAGGGAGGATGGTGTTGAATGCAGAGCTGAAGTCCACAAACAGGATCCTCGCATAGGTTCCCGGGGAGTCCAGGTGCTGCAGGGTGAAGTGGAGGGCCAGGTTGATAGCGTCGTCTACAGACCTCTTGGCTGCAGGTGCAGACTGTAGACCCTCTGGACTGCAAACTGCAGAGGGTCCAGAGAGGGAGAGGTGAAGTGCTTGAGATGAGGGAGGACCAGGCGTTCGAATGACTTCAAACTACAGACGTAAGCGCCACAGGCCTATAGTCATTAAGTCATTAATCTATCTATCTATTATGGTTTTGTGTGTTGCAGCTTTTGCACAACCACTCACTTTTGCTGTTTCTGAGTGATAGTGGCATTGTGGTTGATCTCTCTGTTCTTCCTGAAAGGGGTAAACTGTGTGTGAACTTGTTGTCTGACATTATCATGCAATGAATAACAAACTTCCAGAAAAGTCACTCTCTCTGGCCATTCCAGTGTTGATCAAAGAATATTAACAGGAGTATTGTTGCAGCACATTGACAATTTAAAACTCCCGAATTGCAATTCAAATCCACATGAGAGTAGGTTAGGAATGGATTACCACTCTCTGCTGTGTTTCTCTAGAGCAGGGGTCTCAAAAATGTTTGAAAGTCACTCAGGAGCACCCAGTATTTTAAATATATCCAAATATTGTGATCTTTTGTCGAGGCTTGGACAGAAATTTGCTAACAGATTCATTGACTTTGAAAAACTTGAACCTTTTGTGACATTTATGACCAACCCATTCATGGATGTGGATGTAAGTGAGATAACCGAACAAATGGCTGAACTTTTTTGTATTGATCCAGTAGAAATGGAGATCATAAACATTCAAAATAATGTGCAGCTCAAGTCTCAAGCAGCATTTCACCAAACCAACCAGCATCTCTGGAGCTTTGTAGAGCCAGAAGAATTTAAGAATCTTCAGCTCTGCTTTGTTTGGGTCTCCTTACCTGTGTGAGTCAGCCTTTTCTGACATGAAGGTTATTAAATCAAAGTTCAGAACTAGACTGTCAGATGAACACATGAATGAGTCCTCACGAATAAACCTCTATACTCCACCAAACTCTGCTCTTCTTGACTCTATGCAGTGCCAGTCATCCCACCGAATACATGTTACACGTAGAAGTGGACATGAATATTTCACTAATAGAAGATGTGGACAAATATATAAAAAATAACAAATGAGAAGTTGTAATAAAGCCCTGTTGATCTGTTGATCTGCCACTCCATCCTTCCCCCAACGAAACAAGACTCAGAGATACTTACACTACTGCCGGAAGCCTGTCCATGACCTGTAGTAGACACCATGGTCTCGGATTTGGAGGCACTCACTCTAAATTAGAATACTTTTGACTTTTAGTTGAAACTGGATGCTTATGTAGCCAAATGCTGGTCAGGTGTGAAGCAGGCTTTGAAACTACTTTGGTAGAATTGAAAAAGCCACCACATCCATATTGGGAGATACAAAGCTCTGAAAATTGACTGCCCCAGATCGGCCTTTTAAAAATAGCATGAAATGTGTTCTTTCAGTCTCTTCCCTTTCTTAACTCTCTATATGAACAGCAGCCTGTTAGTAATGTTAAAGCCTGCTTTCTGGAGTGGCCAATCCACATTTACATGCTACCTGATTGGTCAACATGTTAATGTTCCAATCTGTCTGATGCCCAGAAGAGAAAAAGAGATAAAAGGATTACCCATAATTCCCTCCGAATGAAAGTGTAGAGTAAAACTCTGACATCTTTCTTTGTCTTTGCAGTAGTTTTTATTATTGAAGTTAAACATTTAAAACTCGTACAGTGTGTTTATGATTCAAGACATTTTAATTTCACATGTTAATATTGTCTAATATTTTCAAAGAGATCCATTGATTAGTTAATATGTATTTTCTTATGTTCAGATATCCATCCTTCACCAGCACAGAAAAGAGTTACAAATTCTAAAAACAAATAAAGGAAAAGATATATAACTTTTTTTTTAATTTTCCCCCAAAACCAAAAAAAAAAAAATTGGATAAAACCAGCAAATAAAATGATCAAATAGTTTCCCACATCAAAAGTTCTATGAATCTAAAAAACAACTACTGTAAGTAAAAGATCTTGAGATCAAAAGCTCCTAGACCAAACGTCTAGACTAAAATGTAGACAATGCCTGGATGTCGTTGGTCCATATCTAACACATTAACAGCTTACACAATGTTATTATTTTCCAAATTGCATTAACAAAGACAGACTTGTGCTCTTTATTCCAGGATCACTGAGGTTTCATATTCTCCGCTACATGAAACACAAAGTTGTGTGTGGATTTGTTTTGGAGGATTTCTAAGTTTTCATCATAACAGAAAAAAGTGTGATAACTATTAACAGTTATTGTTCAAGCTGACTTTAAATTCTACTTCAGTTTGTCTGCTTTGTCTTCTCAAGTTTGCTGTTTTGTTTGTTTCCTAAAGTCGCTTTACTTTTGTCGATACAACAGTAATCATCATCAAAACAAACTATTGTTAAGAACATAATTAGTATTTTTTTTTAACATTCCCTTCTTCCCACAAAGAACAGCAAGACTTAAACAATCAGTTAACTACACGCTAATCAGAAAAAAAAAACTGACTGCAAAATTTCAGCAAAATTGCCAACAATTTTGCTGAAAAGTTTTCTTCATTTTTTAAAAGAATGATTGCAAATCAAAATAGAAACATGATGT
This sequence comes from Neostethus bicornis, assembly GCA_902685375.1. Lineage (NCBI taxonomy): Eukaryota > Metazoa > Chordata > Actinopteri > Atheriniformes > Phallostethidae > Neostethus > Neostethus bicornis. The sequence continues at coordinate 3,152,454 of LR738548.1, forward strand.
GAGTCAGTTAGATTCTTCACCAGCATAGATGAGTTGTTCAGCACTGCTTTTCAGCCATAACATATACTGAGCTGATGAAAACATAACCATTTAAATGAACTGTTGGAATTGGTTCTGTATCATTTCTGTATCACTTGATGTTTGTACAGGTGCAGGCAGGAATGGTTTAAGAATCACATCATAACCTTAGCAGGTAAAATACCCAGAGGATCAGGCAATGGTACATTTGTTCTTGTACTTCTTTTGCAGTTGATCTATTTCTTCCTCATGCTTTTTCTTCATGGCATCCATCTCATCTTTTAGAAAGTTTTCCTTGTGGCTCGAGAGCTTTTGTAACAATTCAGTTTCTGTTTTAAAAGTCTTTGCCAGATCTTTCATGTCCTCCATGTGTTTTTCCATCAAAGCTTTAAAATCTTCTGTGTATTTTTGTTTGAATTCATTAAATTCTTCAGCTTGTTTTCTGGCCTTTTCTTCATAGGTTTTCTTCATGTCTTCCAGTTTTCTTTCATAACTTTCCTCCAGCTCTTTCCTCTTTCTGTCCTCCTCCTCTCGTCTCAGACGATCTTCTTCTTTTCTTTGTTTCTCATATCTTGTTTTTTCTTGTTCGTATGATTCCTGAAGCTTTTTAAGTCTCTCCCGCTCCTCATCTCGTCTTTTTTCTTCTTCTTGATAGCATTTCTCCCGGGACGTCTTCTGTTCCTCCTCCCATTTCTCTCTTTCTTTTCTTATCTCTTCTCTGTTCTGCTCCACTGTTCCTTTCAGTTTTTCCTCCCACTCCTGACTTTCACGTTTATATTTTTCTTTGATGTTTTTCTCTTCTTCTTCTCTCTTTTCCTGCTCTCTCTTTCTTTCCTCACGTTCCTTTTCTATCTTTTCTTCCATCTCTCTGAGTTGTTCTTCTCGTTTCTTTTGCTCCATTTCAGCCTTTTCTGTTTTTTCCTTCAATTGCTTTTCCAAGATTTCCACTTCTTCATCATGCTTTCTTTGGAGTTCCTCTTCCTTTCTCTTCATCTCTTCTTCCTTCTCCTTCAGAATCTTCTCCACTTCTTTCTGAATCGCTGCTTCAGCTTCTTTGAACATCTCCGTCGTGTAGCAGCCTCCACCGTTCTCCTCCAGCATTTTGTTACATTCTGTCATCAATTCTCTGACTTGTTTCTGGTCAGACTGATTTTTGTTGTTAAAGACCTGGTAACGTCCTCTCACATCTCTAATCAGTTTCTTCACAGAGTCATCAGATGTTTTAATGTACTCCTCAATAGTTTTATTTTGAAGATCATCTCCTCTGGTGAAGATGACGATGATGTAATCTTGTGATTTTTTTCCAAAGAATTTCTTGATCAAGTCCACAGTGTCTTTTTCTTCTTGTGTAAAGCGACCGATTGACAGGACCAGAAGGAAAACATGAGGTCCAGGAGACAACATGCTGATGCAATTCACAAGCTCCATTTGAACTTCGTCATTGGACAAAGAGGTGTCAAATAAGCCCGGCGTGTCGACCACAGTAAGGGAATGACCTTCAAACTCTCCAGTTACTTTCTCACAAAACTTTGTCACTGACGTAGAACTAACTTCAGATGTAAAATGTTGTTTACCTAAAATTGTGTTTCCCGTGGCACTTTTCCCACTGCCAGTCCGTCCAACCAGCACTATTCTGAGACCCTCACTGCTTTGATCTTCTCGACCAGGTCCCGCCTCCTTCCTCTGTTTTACATCTTGTAGTTCCTCTCGGAGTCTGATGACCATCTCCATCTGAACCCTGGTGAACAGTTCTTTAGTAAAGCCCGCAGGCCTCTGAACTCTGATCTGTTCCACCAACTGCAGGATATCAGCCACTTGCTTCTGATCACTGATGTTCAGAACAACAGATCCTCCTCTACAACTCTGACGGAGCTCCTGGATGCTTCTGTTCTCTCTGATGAAGTTCTCAACATCTGGATGAAAAGGATCGGTCTCCAAAGTGAACAGAATCATCAGGAAGTCGTTCACTCTGGAGCTGAGTGTTTCTCGGATAATTTGTAACTCTTTCTTGTCTTCATCAGTAGGAAGACCCACAGGAAGGACCAGGATGAAGGCGTGGACACCATCAGGATCACAGAGAGAGACACAACTGAAGGATTCCTCCATCACTTCTTTAGGAGGTTTTCCACCCAAAGCCGGCATCTCCAGCACAAAAAGCAGATGCCCAAACACCCGGTTCTGATATTTTGTAGGATGCGATGGGTCTGAACGAAGCTCTTCCTGACCTAAAATAGCTTTAATAGCTGAGGTCTTTCCTGCTCCTTTCCTTCCAAACACAACCAGGTTTAAAGCTGGTTTCTTCTGTTTCTTCAGTTTGTTCCAACTTTTGACCATTTCTTCAACTTTCTCCATCAATGATTCACGGTTATTTTCAGACATCTTGTAGTGTCGTCCTTCACAATCCTGAAGAAGTCTGTTAGCAGAGGGACTCATTTCAATATCATGTGTGATAATGAACATTGAATATTTGAAGACATTTTCTCCAAACAAACTAAGGATGAACTGCAGTGAATTTCTGTCATCTTCAGTGAAATTTGTAGGTTTCACTAACAGCAGCAGAACATTTGGTCCAGGAGGACAGAGACTCTCACAGTCCTTCACTTCTTTTCTTTTGTTTTCGTCTGAAAAACTGAAAAGATCAGGCGTTTTAACCACAGTCACTGTTTTTTCTTTCCACTTTCCACTGGAGGACACACAGTGTTTAATTGGAGAAGGTTTCTGTGCACTGCTCCCAGAAATGATTAAGTGTTCAAGCTTTGATTTCTTGTTTTCACTTTTCCCAAGAAGGACGATTCTGAGAATAGGAGCTGAAATGAAGAAAGAACTATTAATAACATTGATTACATTAAACAACTTGTTACATAAACGACATACTGCACAATGAGGTCACTGTGGCTTCAGGAAGTATAACAATGAAAGCTTTATTTATTCATTCATCTTAAAATCATTCTATAGAGTAGAACAGCATTTGTTTTGCAAGCACGTCAAAGTATGACATCAAGATTTCTGTTTTGATTAGATTTGTGGTGAGCACAGATAACAAAGAGGAAGGTGTTGAGCTGTTGAGATAGTTATTACTGATTCAAACTTTGCTTTTGTGGATACGATTGCTGTTGAGTTTGATTCACGATACAAACTAATTGAGCTGCAAGTACTTTAGTTGTACACTTACTCAAGTAATAACAAAAAATAACGGGTGTTGACCATTCAATATTTATTAAGCTTTCAATTTTGTATTTGATTAACAAGTCAAAATCTTTACATAAGTATTCAGAACTCACGTGGACATCCAACTGTCTTTCAGGATACACTCACACTCTCTTTACTGTGAAGTCTGACAGTTAAGGCCTGGACATACTCATCTATTAAACTGTTCAGAAAACTAAAACATTTTAATGTCAGTAAAAAAAATTCTAACGATGGTTTACCATCATTAATACAATCCATCCATCTCAGTCTGGCCTCTCTGACTTTATCTCCAAAACCTCTAACATGTGCTGTTTTTCTAATCCTGTCCATCCTGGTCACTCCCAGAGAGATCCTCAGCATCTTCATCTCTGCTACAAACATCTCTGTTCCCTGTCTTTTCCTCAGTGACACTGTCTCACCACGGTTTTGTACACTTTCCCTTTCATTTTCGCTGAAATTCTTCTGTCACACATCACACCTAAAGTATCAGGTGTGATGTGTGACAGAAGAGTGTCTACTGACACATAGATCACAGTATCATCTGCATCATTGTGATAGGACATGTTATTCCAGGCTATCAATTGCCCAAACAGCAGCATGTAGAGGTTAAGCAACAAGGGTCCAAGAATTGACCCCTGGGGTGTGATCTGAAACACAATTTCCAATTTCTACAAAATACTTGTGTCCTTCTAAATAAGATTTAAACCAACTAAGTGCAGTATCAGAAACACCAACCCAGTTCTCTAACCTCTGTAGAAGGATCCCATGATCCACAGTGTCAAACGCAGCACTCAGGTCCAACAGGATTAAAACAGAGACTTTGCCAGCGTCAGTGTTCATACGAATGTCATTTGTTACCTTGATCAGAGCTGTCTCTGTACTGTGATGAGGTCTAAAACCTGACTGGAAGACATCAAATGAGTTGTTCACTAAAATAAATTTTGTCAGTTGTTGGTAAACAACTTTCTCAAGAATTTTCCCTGTAAACGGTAAGTTTGAAATAGGCTGATAGTTTTTAAGTACTGTGGCATCAAGACTACTCTTCTTTAAGAGTGGCTTGATGACCGCAGTTTTCAAGGCACTTGGGAAGGTTCCGGTTTGAAGTGACACATTGACTATTTGAGTGATTGGTGCCAACATGCTGGTTAACACAGATTTTAGAAATCTGGTGGGTAATACATCAACAGAGCAAGTAGATGATCTCAGACTAGTGATAATTTCTTCAACAGTTGTTTCTATTACTAAGGTGAAGTCACATAGCTTTAACAATCTGGATCAGGGGAGTCAAACTCCGGTGATGGAGTCAAACTCCGGTGATGGAGTCAAACTATGTTGATGGAGTTTTTGATGTTCTGAACCTTGTCATTAAAAATTACAGCGAACTCATTACATTTTGAAGTCGAAACCAATTCAGCGACGATTTGAGTTGGGGGATTTGTTAATCTATTTATTGTCGCAAAAAGGACACGTGAGTTATTATTAAGTTCCCAATTATTTTAGAGAAATACATCTCTCTGGTTTTAAGTAAGACCTGATTGTAAACATGTAACTCCGTTCCGTCGTCTTCCGCTTGTTCCGGGGTCAGGTCGCGGGGGCAACAGCCTCAAACGGTAGCCCATGCCTCTCTCTCCCCGGCAGCATCCTCCAGCTTACACTCCAGAAGGATCCCAAGTTGTTCCCCGGCCAGCTGTGAGACATAGTCTCTCCAGCGGGTTCGGGGTCTGTCTCTTGGTCCCCTCCCGGTGGGAGGGATCCTGACCAGATGCCCGAACCACCCCATCTGGCTCCTCTCGACCTCCTTGAGCCGCCACCTTAACGTGGTGGAGGGGTTTGCGTGCCCCAATGATCATAGGAGCTATGTTGTCCGGCGCTTAATGCCCCTGGTAGGGTCACCCAAGGCAAACAGGTCTTACATGAGGGGCGAGACAAAGCGTGGCTCAAAATACCCCCATGAAGTTATCAAACATGGCCAAGTTGCCCTTGCCCGGACGCAGGTCATCGGTGGCCCCCCTTGGAGCGAGGCCCGAGGGTGGGGCCCTGGTGGCCGGGCTTTTACCCATGGGGCCCGGCCGGGCTCAGCCCGGACAGGGGACATGGGCCGCCCGGACTCACCACCTGCAGGAGAGGCCATAGGGGTCGGGTGAAGGAGGAGATGGGTGGCAGCAAACGGTGAGGACCCTAGCGGTCAGATCCTCGGCTGCATAAGCTTGTAAACATGTAACTTTTTTCTGTAAATCTCGTAATAAATCTGGAGCTCAAATTTTCACCAAGGTTAAAAGTAGAGTTTACTGACACTATAAAGAGGAGGAAAGTAGACATTGAGTGTCCAGGAGACCAGAGGGAAAGGTACTCAGGCTTATAGTCTAGTAGCAGGGTTTTTGGAATGGAGGAGAAATTATTGTTAAAGAATGAGTTTGTTAGGAATGTTCTGGATTTAAAAATAATGTCAGATATAGAGATGTGCCTGAAACTAGAAATCCAAGATGTGATGTTCCTGGTTAGTTCAACAATATTTTGTTTTTCAGGTTTGAGGTGGACTTGAAACTCATCCAAAGTGCTTCCATCTAACCCGAGTCCAACCCAACTCAGGCAGTACAGGATATGTGTGAGTATGTGGACAACTACTTCTTTATTACATCTTCCACTTTGGTCTTTTTCTGAGGTTCCTGCCTGTAAGTTCAAAACTCAGCATGCTTACCTCTTTCATCTGTCCAATCCATCTTAATCAGACCTCTCTGACTTCATCTCCAAAACTTTTAACATTGTTAGAAACACCCTTAGACTAACACTGTTCGTCTGTTATTCCTGATTCTGTCCAACCTACTTCCTCACAAACAGAACCTCAGTTTCAATCTCTCATTTGTGGAATCCAAAGATCATTATTTGTTCTGACAAACAGAAAAAATGTTTAATTTAATTTTATGATAAACAATATTTACGTACCCTCAGGTGAAGGGTTCTTCCATCTGGACAAACTTTGGGGGATGATATTACCAACTTGCTGAACTATAAACAACAGAAAATATAAATCAAAATAGAATCAGAACGATAACAATATTAAAACGAGTAAAACAATGTGGCTCTATCCTTGTGCTTCTTTATTTCTGGAGATTGTGTCTGAACTCACCAAAATTTCCAACTGTTGCTGTGAAATGACTCAGTCTTATCTTTTGTGTAGAATCTTGATGTTGATCTGATCTTGTTTCTTCAAACATTGTGTACCTAATGTGTCCAGTACTTTGTTGTACAATTTCTCTAAAGCTCTTTAGGAGTTCTGGAAGTTTAAGTTTCTCCCAGAAATGTGTAAACTTACATTTTGCCACGATTTCTTTCAAGAGAGGATTTTGCATTGCGTTTTCTGAACTTTGCTTTCTAGGATTTAAAATCAGAATGAGTGAATGATTGAATGATTGGCCAGTAAAACTCTGGAGGAGCCTGCAGAGGTCATCTTTCTGTTTCTCTGTGAAATCTTCAGGCTGCACCAGCAGCAGGAAGACATGAGGTCCAGGATCTGAAACCTTCATACATTCTTTTAGAAACTCTGATTGTTCATCTGCTGAAGAAAACTGTAGATCTGGGGTGTTGATAACGGCTAATTTATCATGTTCAACTTTTCCACTGATTCTTGCAAAAGTTTGAAATTCATTGTTAAAACCATCAATTCCTAGAATAAAGCTTCCCACTTTATTCCTGTCGGACAACTGTCCTCCCAGCAGAACAATCCTCAGCTCTTGCTCTGAAAGCAGAAAAACATTAAAAACAACTGTGAGGGTGTGTGTGTTTGGGGGGCAGGGGGAGTGAGAAATTTGTTTTTTTTTTTTTTTCTGAACGAAATCGATTGAGTAAATCGGCTGCTTTCAAGTGAGAGGTAGGGTACACCTTGAACAGGTCGCCAGTCTGTTGCAGGGCCATACACACTCATTCCTGGGGAAAATTTCCAACATTCAGTAAAGTGAACAATAGTTTTTAAGACCACAAAAAGGCACTTAAAATTCTTTTGTTTTCAAGGTTTCAAACAAGTGTGGTACTGGTGTGTGGCCACAGCATGCACATCTGATGCACACTGATACATGTAGACACATATGTGTATGTACTGTATGTACATTTGTATATGTAAATATAGGTACAATGTATCCATATTTACGCACCTGATATATTTGTACACTTTTATACACCTCTATTTATAAAATTAATGTTTTAAGTTTTGAATTGTACTCGTAGTTAATAATATCAGAAAAGAGTAAAAACAGTGAAAAGTTTGGTAACATTTAAACGGTTCTTAACTCACCTTGTTTGGCAGCAGCAGCCATTTCTCACTTCACAACCAGGCAGGAGACTATACACTGGATTCAGCAACCTGACAGCTGGAACAAATGAAAAAAAGTAATTTTATTCCTGGTGATTTACATCTGGGACTCTCTACCTAGAGATCCGAAAGCCAGTGAACATAACAGGAAGAAAGAATGGTTTATTTCCATCAATAGAAGATCTTTTGGGAGATATGGACTCCTCATAAATATTTCTAATGATGTTTTTTTTTTTTTTAGTTTAGATGATAATCTTTGGATTTAAGTTTTAGTTTAAAGTAACTATTTCTTTAGTGATGGGTAATGAGAGTCTCTGATGGTTCAATGTAACATTTTATTCTACTGAGATTGAAAAGCTGCAGCAAATTTGTACCAAAAGGGTTTTTTTCAATCCATAAACAAATGTTTTGAAAAATTAAACGGAAGATTTAAACGAGCGAAAAAAAAAAAAAAAAAACTGGATTCAATGAATAATAACAAACATGTACCCATAGTCGTCATAGCTACTGTTTGCTAAAACATAGAAACAAATAAATGCCAAATGTGGAGCAGTTTAGTTATTTATTCTCTAGAAGAACTCAGAAAGTAAAGCAGAAGAATAGCTTCTCATTATCTGAGATCCTCATGTCTGATTTAAAGAATGTTGTCCTCCTTCCTCACAGAAACAGACAACTCTCTCTTTCCACTCTCCATGCAGTCTGGATTAGAATATCATTTAGAGAAAATCTCATAGTTCCTTCATAGTTTCTGAGTTGTTTTGTTTTTAGTTGTTGTTTTGTAGGACATTTTGCTGCAGGATTTATTCGCCAGATCAATGTGTTACATCAGAACCTAATGTAATTTTTTTCACCTGTAGTAACAGTGCAGCCACAATAGGTGGCGATGTACATGCACTTTGACATTCTGGTGCAAGAGACCTTTAGTCTGCTGAAATTTTACCAACAGGAGAACATCAAGGAATACAGCATAGGTTCCCCGTCAGACCTCAGAAGCTAAGCAGGCTGGGCCTGGGCTGTACATGGATTGGAGACCGCTGGAACCCCAGGTGCCACAGTGGGATGGCCGTTGAGATTAAATTGCCATTGTGTCCTTGGGCAAAACTAGTCCGAATGATGTGTGTGTGATTGGTTGGTGATGATCAGAAGGGCCGATGGCGCAAAAATGGCAGCCTCGCTTCTGTCAGTTTGCCCCAGGGCAGCTGTGGCTACAAGAATAGCTCACCATCACCTGGTATGGAGTGGATGAATGATGCATATGTGAAGCATCTTTGAGAGTCCTGAAAAGCGCTTTATGAATACAATGCATTATTATTATTGTTAATAAAATGTTCACAGAGGGACAAAATCTCTACAAACTTTAGCTGCCCAAGGAGAATCTTCAGTTTAACAAATAAAACCCTCATCAAATCCAACCCAGCCAAACTCTGGATGGGGAGGAAACCATTAATTTAATGCTTCTCACTCTGCACCATTTTTTTGAGCCGTGCTTTGTCTGGCCCTTCACCTACAGCTGATTGCCTCGGGTGATTCTGCTTGCCCCCGATAACATACATCCTGGGATTGTTGGGGCACTCCAACCACTCCACCACATTAAGATGTCAACTCAGGAAAGAGATGTTACTATGGAGAAGCATTTCCTGAAATTCTTCTCCTTTCATTTACCTCAACACACACTCATTTGTGAACTCTCACACACTTCCTCATTCATGATTACATATTTGCATGTACGCATACACACCCTTTTTCAATTTACATGAACCATTGAGTGTAAATCTTCTCCACCTATGAGCCCCCTAACCTCCACCACTCTGCCTAGACCCATACTACTGTACTCCCCCTCCAAGATAAAAACATTTCCTTCTATGTGGTGTGAAGTTTTCTCCATGACTGAGTTTATCTGATGAGTTTGGAGGGAAACTTCCTGTTTACCTGAAACTCTCAGTTTGTCTTCAAAGCCAGTAAATATGAGCAGCTGGACTCACCTGTATTGGAGTCGGTTGTAGAGAAAGAAAAGATGAACTCAGTTTATTTTCCTTCTGATAGAAACACAGAGAGTAGCTCCGACTGCAGCTCCACTCTAAAATACTTTCAGTTTAATTTCTGAAGAATATACCCAGCTTGTCCAGCATAGCTCCACCCCTTCATGTACTTGGTTTACCTTCAGGTGTGTCTCAAAGGAGGAGGACGAAGTACCTACTTTTTCTACTCAAGTAAAACTAAAATAATTGGAGTGAAAAAAGTGATTGAACTGACTGCTCATAAAATGTACTTTTAGGTAAAAAGTATTCGACCAGAATTCAAGATTTTTGTTTGTGCTTTAAAACAGCAAAAAAAAATGCTAGTAAAAAATATTCAACGTTTTATTTCAGTCTAAGCACATTAAACAAGAGGGATAACAGTTGCTGCGTATAACTCACCATAAACAAAACCACCATCATCAGCCGGACATGTGGCAGATTGACATTGCCACCCTTCTGGAGACAAGCCTTGCCTCTATCGGCAGTATTAAGGAGAAGGATCACACATTCTTCAGGCAAGGTCTGGAGTCAGGCAAGGTCTGGAGTCAGACAAGCGCCGACTCTATGGGGTTGGCTTTGCAGTCTGCAACTCCCACCTGTCATCAGTTGAACCTCCTTCTCTGGGAACTGGGCACATTCTTTCATTCTGCGGCCCAATCCCAAACCAACTACTTGAGCACTCGGGTGCTTGAGCGCTGAGCCCTCAATGACGGAATGACGTCACGTGCGTAAGTGCTTGACTGTGAGAGGCTTCGAGTGCTCCACTTGATTTCAATAGAAATGGGACACCCCTTTAAAAACCTGCACCTCAAGGAGACAAGGGTGAGTGCGCAACAACAAACAGGATGAAATCAGAAGATTTTATTCATTTATTTTTATTTAATCAGGTGGTCGATTTAGAACTATTTCTAATTTCCAACCTGAGCCGGAGCAACACGACCAATAAATCAAAACAATATAAGAAATTAAACATGATATAAAACACTTTTAAAATGAGAGTCTGTTTCTGTAATTTATGGAAATTTAATTAGATCAAAACCGTTACAACAAAAGTTAATGTGTGTTTTATGAACTTTTTTTTTTTGTGTTTAGAGTCATCATATTAGAAATGGAGGAACATGTGAACCCCAGCCAGACTGCCAAAAAGATAGGGTTAACTATCTTTAATGTGTGGTGAATGGGTTGCTGTGGTTTTAATTTATTCTTCTTGTCCTTTTAAAATCAGCAGTTATGTGTCACCACACTGTATTCGATCTCTTTTCTCAGAGGACCTAATCTTAACCACGTACAGGAGCTGGCCTGCTGCCCCTCAGCATCATTTCCACTGCAGTGGACACCGAGGCTGAGGAGGATTCTGATGAGAGTACCTCAACCCCAAGTGATGACCTGTCCTGTGTCCCATCCACCAGGGGTGTCCCAGAATCCAGTAGAGGACCAGGAGAACACTGTACCCTCACTCAACCTTCTGAGAGCTCAGGAAAAGAGCGAGAAATTAAATACTTGAATTCCTCAAAGAGGATGCTTCCAGATGTGAAGCTGGAAATAGAGAGCTGGATGCCCGGGAGGAGGCGGGGAGCCCGGCACAGATGAACCGGCTTCTTAACATATCAGAAAAGATGGCAAATAAAAATGAGTTTATGTTCTATTTTCACTACTTTTGTTATTTATAACAGTTTCCTTTCCAGCCTCGAAGTCTTTATTTTAATCCATGTGTGTTGTTATTAAATGAACGTGATCACTAGCATGTTGAGTGTGTGTGAAGATGTTTACTAATCACACTCCATTGTTTTAATTTATTTAACCATCAGACCAATGTTTCAAACACAATCCATGCAGTCATAAACAGATCACAAATAGAACATGTAGATTATTTCTTTATTAGTGAGTAAATGTTGTTAGAGGGTGATGGTGACAGTAGGGGGGAAGCTGTGGGATCACGCTTCCTCTGGTCTCTATCCTTTGACCAATTCAGCATTGGTGTCTCTGCCTGGAGTGTAAACTCCAGCTGAGGTAGCTCTGGGGTCATGGAGACACACGAACTGCCCCAAAACGACAAGGCCTTGATCCCTCAGGGACAGAGAAATTAGGATGTCTGACAAAAAGAAAAGAGGAAACTGAAATGAGCATCAAGACAACCATTTGGGTCAAAATCAGTCATGAAATAATTATAAGATCAAGTTTAAAATAAAATCAGTTTAATGTCTTCTTCAGACATGATGAAATAATTAAACAGACTCCTGCAAAATGAGAATAATAACGATGCATAGTTCTGGTCCTGTGAGACAGGTAGAGAACCTGTCTCTGATGTGGGACCCCCAGGTCCCCTGGACATCTTCTGGAGGGACAGGTAGAGAGCCTGTCTCTGATGTAGGACCCCCAGCTCCCCTGGACATCTTGTGGAGGGACAGGTAGAGAGCCTGTCTCTGATGTGGGACCCCCGTCTCCCCTGGACATCTTCTGGAGGGACAGGTAGAGAGCCTGTCTCTGATGTAGGACCCCCAGGTCCCCTGGACATCTTCTGGAGGGACAGGTAGAGAGCCTGTCTCTGATGTGGGACCCCCGTCTCCCCTGGACATCTTCTGGAGGGACAGGTAGAGAGCCTGTCTCTGATGTAGGACCCCCAGGACCCCTGGACATCTTCTGGAGGGACAGGTAGAGACCCTGTCTCTGATGTAGGACCCCCAGGTCCCCTGGACATCTTCTGGAGGGACAGGGACATCAGGGTCATGTGGCTGTAGCTCCAGCTCCTTAATGATATCCCCCTCTGGTTAATTATCAAAAAGAAGAGGAAATGAAAAAATTAAGAGAAAATAAATTACTATTAAGAATTAAATAGAAGAGAGAAGTGTGTGTGTGTGTGTGTGTGTGTGTGTGTGTGTGTGTGTGTGTGTGTGTGCGCTGTATACAGTTTACGCTACAGTACATGACACACATGCTTACATACTGTATATAAATATGCAGAAACACTTTTAGATTTATTGAATAAATTCTAACGAACAGAAAACTTGAAAATGATAATTTACCACCAAATAATTCTGATAAGATGACCCTCATAACGTAGATGATGTTTGAAACATCGTGGTGTGTATAAATACAGTAACAGGATCTTCTGAAGAGTGATCATAATAACAATCTTATCTTAAATGTTGGACTTTTTTTTATAACATATTCAGTTCATCTCACACAGTACTGAGATTTTAATGTGAATAAAATATGATGAAGTTTATAAACAAATAAAACCATACAAACAGGAAACTCAGACATTCATCTTATAAATACCTCTCGTTCATGCGATTCCACGAAGAGATGATGAAGAGGAAGCTCTCACGTAAACGGAGAAAAATGTATGAAAAATGTAAACAACGGACACATGTTTACATGCACTTTGAAATTTGAAATGAGTTTCCTCCTCTGGCCTCAGACCACGCCCTGTTTCGCATCACACAGTAATGATTTATGGTTAATTCTTTGGTGAAAGTGGACTTTGAAGCCCACTTACTGAAAGAGCTCATAAAGGGTCCAAAAACGGCCACCGAGTGCCCTCGATTCTTAAGCACTTTCAAATGGGACAACACTACACCCTTAGCTGCTCACAGGAACGCGCACGTTAATAAGCTCTCCTGACAGGCCATCTGCTGTCTTACAGGTCTTCTTGTCTGTGTCTGCTTTCCACCTTTCTGTTTTGCTCATGTCTGTTCCCTCCTCATTTTTTCTCCTCGGACTAGCTCTAAAAAATATTCCCCAGGTTGACTTTATACCTGCCCCAACTGCCCCTCCTCCTCGATTCCTTCTGTCATCAGCAAACTGGTTCAAACAGAATGTGCATCTGGATCCTACGCACGTCTCCACCACATGGAATACTTTCACATTTAAAACTAAAGAAAATCTTCTAATTTCAATGATTTTGAATACATTTTACAAGAATCTCACTCACACACAATAAGATGATTGGGTGTGTGTTTCCACCAGCAAACTGGTCGGTTGCACAACTGTTGGTTTTTGATTGAAGTAGATCAGAATATACTTTAATGATCCCACACCAAGGAAATTTGTGTGTCACAGCAACAACTTCTTATTTGCTAAGTGAGTCGTTGTAGAGCCCGATCACATACGGGAAGAAAGACCCCCGGTAACGAGATGTTCTTGGAGAAGGAGCTTGCTGTTCGTCCAGGAGTGGGTAGAGAGGATGGTCATGATTGTCCATGATGGACAAAAGTTTGTTCAGTGACCTCCTCTCTACCACTGCCACAAGTGAATCCTGTTGGCAGCCAATGACAGAGCCAGCCAGTCTGATTAGTTTATTCAGTCCAGAATTCAGTTCAGGAACTGGTCGATTGAATAGCTGAGAAGGAGCAGACGCTGGTAGCAGGTGTGGTGAAGGTAGGGAAGGGGGGTCACAAATGTAAATAAATAATTTTGAGCTAAAGAACAAATCTAAGAACAAATTTAAAAGTCTGACCTGAAAAAACACTCAACAGAATATTTGTTTCTTGGTCAGATAATGAGCTCGGGTTCTGATCCTTCATTACTGAAATGTTTTTTTCCAGCAGAAGAACTTTTGATAAATTATCAAATTTATCTTAAATTTAAAACATTAAATACTAGTAACGTAAAAAACACTTCAGTAAAGATTATTCAAGTTGCTGAGAGTTTTTTTTATTCTGTGATTTAGACTAATTTTGGCTTCCACATTCAATGTTTTGTCATGTGAGCCATAAAGAAGTAATTGTTTCAAAGGCAGTGAACGGGTTTGTTTTAAAAATAAAATGTTCTGTTCAATGTCACTGAACCTGTTTGTGTAGGTGTGTGTTCCTGAGTATAACCAGAATAACCTGACTGATCTGCCTCATAGAGTTTATCACTCAGGTTTCATCTCACACATAAAAATAATCTTTTTTTTTGTCACACGGTCAGAGTGCATGAGTGTTGTCACACACATCACAAACCACATGCACACAATAAGGCAATGCAAGGCACAACAAGTTTATTTGTGTAGCACAGTTCTATTTGTTTCTTTGTTATGTCCTGTATAATTATTAAGATTTTGTAAAGTTTGTATGACCAAATGAATAAATCTAAATCTCAATCAGTCAGTCATCTTCTTATCTGTCTGTCCCTTTCGGGGCTGCGGGTGGGAGGTGTCCGAGCCTGTCCCGGCTGATTTAAGGCGAATGGCAGGGTACACCCCAAACAGGTCGCCAGTACGTTGCGGTAAATCTAAATCTGAAATTCAAAGTGCTTCACAAGAAAGAAAAAAATGCATAAAAATCACAAAACATAGAATCAAAATGTTTAAAAAAAAATAAAATTAAAATCATTCAAACATATAAAAAGAGTAATTAATCAAAAGCACAGTTAAACAGAACTGTTTTAGAATTAGATTTAGAGGCTGATTTACTGTCAAGTTAATTAACCAATAAAAGTTTTACACAATGCATTGCAAAAAGTAATGAAGTGCGAGCAGAGTAGGACAGGACAGGTATTCCTGTGCAGAGATTAGAAGAGGCTGGACTTATATGATCGCGGAGGAGATAGAAAGATGGATTTTATCAACAAATAATACAAGTTTTTAAAGAATAAAATGTTGTGTTTGTGACAGGTGGGACCTCTTTGATGTGACTGGTGGGCAGTACTGGCGCCATCTTTAGACGTGTCTGGTGGGCAGGACTAGCGCCATCTTTGAAAATGTGCTCATCTCCACACAACAGACTTGAGTGAGTGGACTCAAGGGGTGAATGAGATGCAGCGTTGCCAGGTGTACGATAATTATTGTATTCGCACGATTATTTTTGCCCTCCGTACGATGTACGATCAATAATGGTAAAAAATGCTCAAAATACGATAATTTGAACGTTTCTTGTCTGTGTAATTGTGCGGGTTGTTTTCATCTGCCGCAACTGTTTGTCTGAGGTTTTTTTTCTTTTTTTATGAAGCCTGAATGCATCAAACAAAGGAACAGATGAATGATTGGCTGATAGGTCCAGTCAATCATTCTGGCTAGTGATCGCTTACATTGGGGCGAGTAGCACCGCCTGCAAAGCTATAAAGACCAGGAACGTCAATATGCGTGTTTGAGACATGTTGCGGGTTTGGAAATCAAAGTGTTTCTGATGCTGAAACACTGAATTTTTGATTGAATCATCAGTTTTAAAAAACAACAGCAAAGAAATTTTTTTTTATATGTAATTTTCAGTCTGCAGTCAATGTAAACGTGCTGAAAATGTTGTAGATGGTATTTTTATAAAAATAACTTTGGTCTGTGACGCACTATTTTATCTTTAGAAACAAAGCTAATTGAACTGATTAATCCATAAATAGTAGTGGATGAAGTATTTTTGCTTAAAAGCATCCAAAATGTTATTGATTAGTTTATAAAGACTGACTGAGGAGATTAAAACTACATATCGCTTAGATTTTGTATCATGTAGATGTTTGGGTTAACATTAAAAAAACCTTATATGTACACATATATATGTAGATATGTATATATATATAAATTTATATATACCGTCTCCTAAGTCCCGCCCCTACTGGTTTTTTAAAATCTTATTTCCCTGGTTATTTTTTCATTTTTACAGTTCTTTAAATTTTAGAAAAAGAATCCAAGGATTTTACCTCCTGTGTGTTTCCTTCACTCCCACTGCCTTACGAGTGCATGTAAAGGGTGTTATTTTGTCAATGGGTGTGGTTTTACTGGGTGTACAATAATTTTTTGTAAAATACAATAATTTTACATCATTAGTACGATAATTCAGCACCTCCCACCTGGCAACGCTGATGAAACCTCTTACTGATCTACAGGACTACTTAAGACCTGCTGGGTTCTCCAGCTCCCTGCCCCTCACCCAATCTAGAGCGCGGACATTGGGCACGTTGTGTTAGGTTCGGAGTTCAGAGAGAGAGGACGGCTCTCTCTCTGTGTTTAGTGTGGGACAACGGCTGATTAAATATCATTTCAAGCTGTTAAAAGCTCCGGTGTTTGACTGCAGCCCCTTCTTCGTTACGCTGCACAATTAACACTCACATTACTGGCAGGTCAGCCGTTAAACAGTGTTAGGTTTTTCTTTATTTTCCTCTCATTATCGTGTTTATTTCTAGATGTGTGGCTGCTCGTTGGCATCACTGTTCAGCAGAAAGCCGTTGTTTTGTCCATATTATTGAAAATCATCAGTTTGATGAGTACTTTGCTCGTCAGACAAGGAGCTGTGTACGAACCAATGTGTGCATGATCCTACTCTTTTGTTTCAATTAGATTTGATTCAACTGATTAATAGTTTCTTTGTCTGCTTGTAGCTTTTCTTGTAGATCCATTTTATTTTTAACATAATTGTATTGTGGAATTAAAGAAATTTTGATTTTATTGTAATGTGTGCACCTGACTTGTGTCCAGACCTAGCGCGTCTGGTGTTTTACAGCAACCAGGCCTCGATTGTCCCAGGGCTAAGCTTCCTGGGTGGCATTGTTATTGCAGTCTGTTAGACCCTCATGCCACATTTTCTTATATTATATTCTTATTTTATATGTTATTGAAGTTTATGAGGTCATTATGGTCATTGAAGACCATAATGAGATGAACCAGGTTGTGATCAGACCTGCCGAGGGGTGGAAGGGCTGTGGCTCTGTATGCATTCACGGTCATTGAAGACCATAATGAGGTCATTACTACTTCTTTCAAGATGGCGCCGTGAAAGGACGCCTGTTACAGCAGCTCTATGGTGTTTTTGTTTATTTGCCGTTTTTTTTATCTTCTGTGACTTATTATTTTTCTTAGTTTGCTCCTTTTTTTAAAAAAAATTAACACAACTACAAGAGTTTAGGATCCTTAAAAGTCACTTAAAAGTCTTTTTGTGCAAGAAAACATGGCTATTGTTTACTCACGCGAGCAGCTGTTAGCTCTGAGTGAAGCTAGCTTGCTTCATGGAGCCCGGCATAAAATCCCGAGTGAGATCCGTAGAAAATGCAGAGGTCGCAGAGCCGGAACCCACGTTAAGATGAACAGGAGGAGATTTAAGCCTGCTGTGCCTGCAGTTGTTACGGGAAAAGTGTGCTCACTGGCTAACAAGACCGAGGAGCTAACGGCGCCAATCAACACACAAGCGGAGTATCAGGAATGCAGTTTACTGAGCTTCACTGAGACATGGCTGCATTCCCACATCCCAGACAGCAGTGTTGAGGTTCCTGGTTTTGAGACTGTGCGGGCAGACAGAGATGCAGCTGCCAGCGGAAAGAAGAGAGGAGGTGGGCTTTTGCTCTATGTGAGTGAGCGCTGATGCAATCCAGGACAGAGACGTCTGCATCAAGGAGCGTCTCTGTACACCGCATGTGGAGTTACTGGTGGTAGGACTCCGGCCTTACTATCTTCCTAGAGATTTTACATCGGTTGTGATCATGACTATTTATGTTCCTCCATCTGCTGATGCTGAGACCGCCAGTGACGTCATTGCAACCACCGTTTCCCGCCTGCAAACACAGCAGCCCAATGCCTTCTGTATCATAACTCGTGATTTCAACCACATCAACATGAACAGATCACTTGTTGACTTCACCCAGTACGTGGACTGCCCCACGAGGGAGAATAAAACGTTGGACCTTCTGTATGCAAACATACTGAATGCATACAGAGCCACAGCCCTTCCACCCCTCGGCAGGTCTGATCACAACCTGGTTCATCTAAGACCGTGCTATGTCACCATCACCTTGCGGAAGCCTGTGTCTAACAAGACTGTAAGGAAGTGGACTCCGGAAACAGAGCGGGCCCTACAGGACTGTCTCGGATCCACGGACTGGGATGCACTCTGCACACCTCACAGGGAAGACATTGATGGCATGACAGACTGCATTACAGAAAACATTAAGTTCTGTGAGGAGTCTGTCTGTCCCACCCGGATTGTTCGATGCTTCCCCAACAACAAACCCTGGATCACCTGTGACCTGAAGACGCTCCTTAACCGGAAGAAAGCAGCCTTCAGGTCTGGAGACCGGGAGGAGCTGAAGATGGTGCAGCATCAACTCCGAGACCAGCTGAGGAAGGGAAAAGATGCATACAGGAGGAAGCTGGAATCCAAACTACAGCAGGACAACATGAGGGCGGTGTGGTCCGGAATAAAAAAGATCACTGGATTTGGGGGAAGAAGCAGACCCACTAGTGGTGGCAAAGATAGAGCTAATGACTTTAATACCTTCTTCAACAGGTTTAGCTCTACAAATGCCACTACCTCTTCTTCCCTACCTTCACCACACCTGCTACCAGCGTCTGCTCCTTCTCAGCTATTCAACCGACTCGCTGATGAACCCCCCTCACCCAACTGCCACTCACCTTCCTCTGCCACACTAAGCTCGCCAGGACCACAGACCATCACCCCTTCCTCCATTCCACCTACCCACTCGTTCACCCCCAGTCTGACTGTGACCACCTACCAGGTGAAGAAACAGCTGGAGAAGCTAAACCAGCACAAAGCAGCCGGCCCGGATGGTGTCAGCCCCCGTACCCTGAGGACCTGTGCGCTCCAGCTGTGTGGAGTTCTCCAGCACCTCTTCAACCTGAGCCTCAGGCTGGAGAGGGTTCCGCTTCTCTGGAAGACATCGTGCCTGGTCCCTGTACCCAAGAAACCATCTTCATCTCACCTCAAGGATTTCCGTCCAGTTGCCCTCACATCTCATGTGATGAAGATGCTGGAGAGGCTGGTGTTAGCTCCCATGAGACCGCTGGTGAACTCCTCTCTGGACCCCCTGCAGTTTGCCTACCAGCCACGCCTGGGTGTTGACGACGCTGTCATCCATCTGCTGCAGCGAGCTCATTCACATCTGGATGGCGGTGGAGGCATGGTGAGAATCACCTTCTCTGATTTCTCTAGTGCCTTTAACACCATCCAGCCCTCATTACTGGGTGATAAGCTGCGGCTGATGGGGGCTGGTACGTCCATCGTCTCCTGGATCACTGATTACCTGACGGACAGGCCACAGTTCGTCCGGCTGGGCAAAGTCCGGTCTGATGTGGTTCTGAGTGGTGTAGGAGCCCCACAGGGCACTGTGCTCTCTCCATTCCTCTTCACATTGTACACTTCAGACTTCCAGCACAACTCGGAATCATGCCACCTACAGAAATTCTCTGATGACTCTTCAGTTGTAGGGTGTATAAGTGGTGGACAGGAGGAGGAGTACAGGAGGGTGGTGGATGGATTTGTGGAGTGGGTGGGAGAGAATCACCTACTGCTCAATGTAGATAAAACCAGGGAGATGGAGATTGACTTCAGGAAGAACAGATCTGCCTTGCACCCCCTCTACATTCTGGGTAGGGATGTGGAGGTTGTGGAGAAGTACAAATACCTGGGAGTGACCATCGACAGTAGACTGAGCTGGAGGAGCAACAGTACTGCTGTGTACACGAAGATCTGTAGCTAACTTTACTTCCTAAGGAAGCTGAGGTCCTTCAATGTGTGCTGCAAGATGCTGGAGACCTTCTACCAGTCTGTGGTGGCCAGCTCCTTGTTCTTCTCTGTCATCTGCTGGGGGATCAGCATTGCAGCCAGTGACACCAACAGACTTAATAAACTGATAAGAAAGGCTGGCTCTGTCATTGGCTGCCAACAGGACACACTCGAAGCAGTGATGGAGAGGAGGTCACTGAACAAACTTTTATCCATCATGGAGAACCCTCACCATCCTCTCTACCCACTTCCGGACAAGCAGCGGAGCTCCTTCTCCAAGAGGCTCAGACAGCTCCGCTCAAAAACTGCTCGGTACCGGAAATCTTTTATTCCCAACACAATAACACTTTTTAATAACTCACATAATAGCAAATAACTGGTTCATGCTCATGTAATTCATCACTGTTTGTTACTTTATGCTTCTTATGTCACTTTTTTTTTAACCTCCTTATGCACTTACAGTCCGTATTGACCTCAATGTTTTGTCACATTATTCCTTCTATTTTATTTTTTTATATTTATTTTTTTTATTCTCTTTCTTGTATATATACCGTCTATTTCTTTCTTGTTGCTGCTGTAACGCACAAATTTTCCAAGTGTGGGATCAATACAGTAAATCTCTCTATCTATCTATCTATCTATCTATCTATCTATCTATCTATCTACTGTATCAGAATCAGAATGCTTTTATTGCCATGTCAGTGAAAAATATCAGAGACTAGGAACTTGTTTTGATACAGGTGTGCAAACATATAAAATAAAAATAATAAAAATGAAATAAATAAAAATAATAATAATTTTTACAAAACTAAGAGTGCTCAGAAGAAAAAGAAAAGTAGTGCTATGTCATAGAAAATAATAGAAAATAATAAAGATAGTAAAGTGACAAGAGGGAAGTGACTAAGAGATGTGGGGATCCAGGTTATAAAGTGACTAAGAGATGTGGGGATCCAGGTTATAAAGTGACTAAGAGATGTGGGGATCCAGGTTATAAAGTGACTAAGAGATGTGGGGATCCAGGTTATAAAGTGATTAAGAGATGTGGGGATCCAGGTTATAAAGTGACTAAGAGATGTGGGGATCCAGGTTATAAAGCATTCATTAGTCCAACGGCAGAAGGGAAGAAGCTGTTTTTGTGGCGGGACGTTCTGGTCCGAATGAACCGGCGCCTCCTGCCCGAGGGGAGTTGCTCAAAAAGTCCATGTCCAGGGTGGGAAGGGTCAGCTGCTATCCGACCTGCACGCCCCCGAGTCCTGGAGACGTACAGGTCTTCGAGAGATGGAAGGCTGCAGCCGATCACCTTCTCTGCAGAGCGCACAATGCGCTGCAGTCTGTGTTTGTCCCTGGCTGTGGCTCCAGCGTACCACACGGTGATGGAGGAAGTGAGGACAGACTCGATGATGGCTCTGTAAAACTGCACCAACATCTGGGCAGGCAGCTTGGCTTTCTTCATCCTCTGCTGGGCCTTTTTGATCAGGGAGCTGATGGATGGCTCCCACTTTAGGTTCTGTGTGATGGTAGTGCCGAGGAAGCGGAAAGAGTCTACAGTGGTGATGGAGAAGTCTGTCAGTGCAAGTGGGGTAATGGGAGCTGTGACTTTCCTAAAGTCCACGATCATCTCCACTGTCTTCTGAGCGTTGAGCTCCAGGCTGTTGTTGCTGCACCAGGACACCAGCTGGTCTACCTCCATCCTGTAGGCCGACTCATCGCCATCAGAGATGAGCCCAGTGAGTGTGGTGTCATCTGCAAACTTGATCAGTTTGACAGAGTCATGGCTGGAAGTGCAGGAGTTGGTGTACAGGGAGAAGAGCAGGGGAGAGAGGACACAGCCCTGTGGAGATCCAGTGCTGATAGTCCGAGAGGTGGAGACATTCTTCCCCAGCCGCACGCACTGCCTCCGGTCTGTTAGGAAGTCAGTAATCCACCTGCAAGTGGAGTCAGGCACGTTGAGCTGAGAGAGCTTGTCCTGAAGCAGAGTAGGGAGGATGGTGTTGAATGCAGAGCTGAAGTCCACAAACAGGATCCTCGCATAGGTTCCCGGGGAGTCCAGGTGCTGCAGGGTGAAGTGGAGGGCCAGGTTGATAGCGTCGTCTACAGACCTCTTGGCTGCAGGTGCAGACTGTAGACCCTCTGGACTGCAAACTGCAGAGGGTCCAGAGAGGGAGAGGTGAAGTGCTTGAGATGAGGGAGGACCAGGCGTTCGAATGACTTCAAACTACAGACGTAAGCGCCACAGGCCTATAGTCATTAAGTCATTAATCTATCTATCTATTATGGTTTTGTGTGTTGCAGCTTTTGCACAACCACTCACTTTTGCTGTTTCTGAGTGATAGTGGCATTGTGGTTGATCTCTCTGTTCTTCCTGAAAGGGGTAAACTGTGTGTGAACTTGTTGTCTGACATTATCATGCAATGAATAACAAACTTCCAGAAAAGTCACTCTCTCTGGCCATTCCAGTGTTGATCAAAGAATATTAACAGGAGTATTGTTGCAGCACATTGACAATTTAAAACTCCCGAATTGCAATTAAAATCCACATGAGAGTAGGTTAGGAATGGATTACCACTCTCTGCTGTGTTTCTCTAGAGCAGGGGTCTCAAAAATGTTTGAAAGTCACTCAGGAGCACCCAGTATTTTAAATATATCCAAATATTGTGATCTTTTGTCGAGGCTTGGACAGAAATTTGCTAACAGATTCATTGACTTTGAAAAACTTGAACCTTTTGTGACATTTATGACCAACCCATTCATGGATGTGGATGTAAGTGAGATAACCGAACAAATGGCTGAACTTTTTTGTATTGATCCAGTAGAAATGGAGATCATAAACATTCAAAATAATGTGCAGCTCAAGTCTCAAGCAGCATTTCACCAAACCAACCAGCATCTCTGGAGCTTTGTAGAGCCAGAAGAATTTAAGAATCTTCAGCTCTGCTTTGTTTGGGTCTCCTTACCTGTGTGAGTCAGCCTTTTCTGACATGAAGGTTATTAAATCAAAGTTCAGAACTAGACTGTCAGATGAACACATGAATGAGTCCTCACGAATAAACCTCTATACTCCACCAAACTCTGCTCTTCTTGACTCTATGCAGTGCCAGTCATCCCACCGAATACATGTTACACGTAGAAGTGGACATGAATATTTCACTAATAGAAGATGTGGACAAATATATAAAAAATAACAAATGAGAAGTTGTAATAAAGCCCTGTTGATCTGTTGATCTGCCACTCCATCCTTCCCCCAACGAAACAAGACTCAGAGATACTTACACTACTGCCGGAAGCCTGTCCATGACCTGTAGTAGACACCATGGTCTCGGATTTGGAGGCACTCACTCTAAATTAGAATACTTTTGACTTTTAGTTGAAACTGGATGCTTATGTAGCCAAATGCTGGTCAGGTGTGAAGCAGGCTTTGAAACTACTTTGGTAGAATTGAAAAAGCCACCACATCCATATTGGGAGATACAAAGCTCTGAAAATTGACTGCCCCAGATCGGCCTTTTAAAAATAGCATGAAATGTGTTCTTTCAGTCTCTTCCCTTTCTTAACTCTCTGTATGAACAGCAGCCTGTTAGTAATGTTAAAGCCTGCTTTCTGGAGTGGCCAATCCACATTTACATGCTACCTGATTGGTCAACATGTTAATGTTCCAATCTGTCTGATGCCCAGAAGAGAAAAAGAGATAAAAGGATTACCCATAATTCCCTCCGAATGAAAGTGTAGAGTAAAACTCTGACATCTTTCTTTGTCTTTGCAGTAGTTTTTATTATTGAAGTTAAACATTTAAAACTCGTACAGTGTGTTTATGATTCAAGACATTTTAATTTCACATGTTAATATTGTCTAATATTTTTAAAGAGATCCATTGATTAGTTAATATGTATTTTCTTATGTTCAGATATCCATCCTTCACCAGCACAGAAAAGAGTTACAAATTCTAAAAACAAATAAAGGAAAAGATATATAACTTTTTTTTTAATTTTCCCCCAAAACCAAAAAAAAAAAAATTGGATAAAACCAGCAAATAAAATGATCAAATACTTTCCCACATCAAAAGTTCTATGAATCTAAAAAACAACTACTGTAAGTAAAAGATCTTGAGATCAAAAGCTCCTAGACCAAACGTCTAGACTAAAATGTAGACAATGCCTGGATGTCGTTGGTCCATATCTAACACATTAACAGCTTACACAATGTTATTATTTTCCAAATTGCATTAACAAAGACAGACTTGTGCTCTTTATTCCAGGATCACTGAGGTTTCATATTCTCCGCTACATGAAACACAAAGTTGTGTGTGGATTTGTTTTGGAGGATTTCTAAGTTTTCAACAGAAAAAAGTGTGATAACTATTAACAGTTATACTTCAAGCTGACTTTAAATTCTACTTCAGTTTGTCTGCTTTGTCTTCTCAAGTTTGCTGTTTTGTTTGTTTCCTAAAGTCGCTTTACTTTTGTCGATACAACAGTAATCATCATCAAAACAAACTATTGTTAAGAACATAATTAGTATTTTTTTTTAACATTCCCTTCTTCCCACAAAGAACAGCAAGACTTAAACAATCAGTTAACTACACGCTAATCAGAAAAAAAAAACTGACTGCAAAATTTCAGCAAAATTGCCAACAATTTTGCTGAAAAGTTTTCTTCATTTTTTAAAAGAATGATTGCAAATCAAAATAGAAACATGATGTGAGTCAGTTAGATTCTTCACCAGCATAGATGAGTTGTTCAGCACTGCTTTTCAGCCATAACATATCCTGAGCTGATGAAAACATAACCATTTAAATGAACTGTTGGAATTGGTTCTGTATCATTTCTGTATCACTTGATGTTTGTACAGGTGCAGGCAGGAATGGTTTAAGAATCACATCATAACCTTAGCAGGTAAAATACCCAGAGGATTAGGCAATGGTACATTTGTTCTTGTACTTCTTTTGCAGTTGATCTATTTCTTCCTCATGCTTTTTCTTCATGGCATCCATCTCATCTTTTAGAACGTTTTCCTTGTGGCTCGAGAGCTTTTGTAACAATTCAGTTTCTGTTTTAAAAGTCTTTGCCAGATCTTTCATGTCCTCCATGTGTTTTTCCATCAAAGCTTTAAAATCTTCTGTGTATTTTTGTCTGAATTCATTAAATTCTTCAGCTTGTTTTCTGGCCTTTTCTTCATAGGTTTTCTTCATGTCTTCCAGTTTTCTTTCATAACTTTCCTCCAGCTCTTTCCTCTTTCTGTCCTCCTCCTCTCGTCTCAGACGATCTTCTTCTTTTCTTTGTTTCTCATATCTTGTTTTTTCTTGTTCGTATGATTCCTGAAGCTTTTTAAGTCTCTCCCGCTCCTCATCTCGTCTTTTTTCTTCTTCTTGATAGCGTTTCTCCCGGGACGTCTTCTGTTCCTCCTCCCATTTCTCTCTTTCTTTTCTCATCTCTTCTCTGTTCTGCTCCACTGTTCCTTTCAGTTTTTCCTCCCACTCCTGACTTTCACGTTTATATTTGTCTTTGATGTTTTTCTCTTCTTCTTCTCTCTTTTCCTGCTCTCTCTTTCTTTCCTCACGTTCCTTTTCTATCTTTTCTTCCATCTCTCTGAGTTGTTCTTCTCGTTTCTTTTGCTCCATTTCAGCCTTTTCTGTTTTTTCCTTCAATTGCTTTTCCAAGATTTCCACTTCTTCATCATGCTTTCTTTGGAGTTCCTCTTCCTTTCTCTTCATCTCTTCCTCCTTCTCCTTCAGAATCTTCTCCACTTCTTTCTGAATCGCTGCTTCAGCTTCTTTGAACATCTCCGTCGTGTAGCAGCCTCCACCGTTCTCCTCCAGCATTTTGTTACATTCTGTCATCAATTCTCTGACTTGTTTCTGGTCAGACTGATTTTTGTTGTTAAAGACCTGGTAACGTCCTCTCACATCTCTAATCAGTTTCTTCACAGAGTCATCAGATGTTTTAATGTACTCCTCAATAGTTTTATTTTGAAGATCATCTCCTCTGGTGAAGATGACGATGATGTAATCTTGTGATTTTTTTCCAAAGAATTTCTTGATCAAGTCCACAGTGTCTTTTTCTTCTTGTGTAAAGCGACCGATTGACAGAACCAGAAGGAAAACATGAGGTCCAGGAGACAACATGCTGATGCAATTCACAAGCTCCATTTGGACTTCGTCATTGGACAAAGAGGTGTCAAATAAGCCCGGCGTGTCGACCACAGTAAGGGAATGACCTTCAAACTCTCCAGTTACTTTCTCACAAAACTTTGTCACTGACGTAGAACTAACTTCAGATGTAAAATGTTGTTTACCTAAAATTGTGTTTCCCGTGGCACTTTTCCCACTGCCAGTCCGTCCAACCAGCACTATTCTGAGACCCTCACTGCTTTGATCTTCTCGACCAGGTCCCGCCTCCTTCCTCTGTTTTACATCTTGTAGTTCCTCTCGGAGTCTGATGACCATCTCCATCTGAACCCTGGTGAACAGTTCTTTAGTAAAGCCCGCAGGCCTCTGAACTCTGATCTGTTCCACCAACTGCAGGATATCAGCCACTTGCTTCTGATCACTGATGTTCAGAACAACAGATCCTCCTCTACAACTCTGACGGAGCTCCTGGATGCTTCTGTTCTCTCTGGTGAAGTTCTCAACATCTGGATGAAAAGGATCGGTCTCCAAAGTGAACAGAATCATCAGGAAGTCGTTCACTCTGGAGCTGAGTGTTTCTCGGATAATTTGTAACTCTTTCTTGTCTTCATCAGTAGGAAGACCCACAGGAAGGACCAGGATGAAGGCGTGGACACCATCAGGATCACAGAGAGAGACACAACTGAAGGATTCCTCCATCACTTCTTTAGGAGGTTTTCCACCCAAAGCCGGCATCTCCAGCACAGAAAGCAGATGCCCAAACACCCGGTTCTGATATTTTGTAGGATGCGATGGGTCTGAACGAAGCTCTTCCTGACCTAAAATAGCTTTAATAGCTGAGGTCTTTCCTGCTCCTTTCCTTCCAAACACAACCAGGTTTAAAGCTGGTTTCTTCTGTTTCTTCAGTTTGTTCCAACTTTTGACCATTTCTTCAACTTTCTCCATCAATGATTCACGGTTATTTTCAGACATCTTGTAGTGTCGTCCTTCACAATCCTGAAGAAGTCTGTTAGCAGAGGGACTCATTTCAATATCATGTGTGATAATGAACATTGAATATTTGAAGACATTTTCTCCAAACAAACTAAGGATGAACTGCAGTGAATTTCTGTCATCTTCAGTGAAATTTGTAGGTTTCACTAACAGCAGCAGAACATTTGGTCCAGGAGGACAGAGACTCTCACAGTCCTTCACTTCTTTTCTTTTGTTTTCATCTGAAAAACTGAAAAGATCTGGAGTTTTTATCACAGTCACTGTTTTTTCTTTCCACTTTCCACTGGAGGACACACAGTGTTTGATTGTAGAAGGTTTCTGTGCACTGCTCCCAGAAATGATTAAGTGTTCAAGCTTTGATTTCTTGTTTTCACTTTTCCCAAGAAGGACGATTCTGAGAACAGGAGCTGAAATGAAGAAAGAACTATTAATAACAGTGATTACATTAAACAACTTGTTACATAAACGACATACTGCACAATGAGGTCACTGTGGCTTCAGGAAGTATAACAATGAAAGCTTTATTTATTCATTCATCTTAAAATCATTCTATAGAGTAGAACAGCATTTGTTTTGCAAGCACGTCAAAGTATGACATCAAGATTTCTGTTTTGATTAGATTTGTGGTGAGCACAGATAACAAAGAGGAAGGTGTTGAGCTGTTGAGATAGTTATTACTGATTCAAACTTTGCTTTTGTGGATACGATTGCTGTTGAGTTTGATTCACGATACAAACTAATTGAGCTGCAAGTACTTTAGTTGTACACTTACTCAAGTAATAACAAGTACAATAACGGGTGTTGAAATTTCAATATTTATTAAGCTATCAATTTTGTATTTGATTAACAAGTCAAAATCTTTACATAAGTATTCAGAACTCACGTGGACATCCAACTGTCTTTCAGGATACACTCAGACTCTCTTTACTGTGAAGTCTGACAGTTAAGGCCTGGACATACTCATCTATTAAACTGTTCAGAAAACTAAAACATTTTAATGTCAGTAAAAAAAATTCTAACGATGGTTTACCATCATTAATACAATCCATCCATCTCAGTCTGGCCTCTCTGACTTTATCTCCAAAACCTCTAACATGTGCTGTTTTTCTAATCCTGTCCATCCTGGTCACTCCCAGAGAGATCCTCAGCATCTTCATCTCTGCTGCAAACATCTCTGTTCCCTGTCTTTTCCTCAGTGACACTGTCTCACCACGGTTTTGTACACTTTCCCTTTCATTTTCGCTGAAACTCTTCTGTCACACATCACACCTAAAGTATCAGGTGTGATGTGTGACAGAAGAGTGTCTACTGACACATAGATCACAGTATCATCTGCATCATTGTGATAGGACATGTTATTCCAGGCTATCAATTGCCCAAACAGCAGCATGTAGAGGTTAAGCAACAAGGGTCCAAGAATTGACCCCTGGGGTGTGATCTGAAACACAATTTCCAATTTCTACAAAATACTTGTGTCCTTCTGAATAAGATTTAAACCAACTAAGTGCAGTACCAGAAACACCAACCCAGCTCTCTAGCCTCTGTAGAAGGATCTTAAGATCTACTGTGTCAAACGCAGCTCTCAGGTCCAACAGGATTAAAACAGAGACTTTGCCAGCGTCAGTGTTCATAAGAATGTCATTTGTTACCTTGATCAGAACTGTCTCTGTACTGTGATGAGGTCTAAAACCTGACTGGAAGACATCAAATGAGTTGTTCACTAAAATAAATTTTGTCAGTTGTTGGTAAACAACTTTCTCAAGAATTTTCCCTGTAAACGGTAAGTTTGAAATAGGCCGATAGTTTTTAAGTACTGTGGCATCAAGACTACTCTTCTTTAAGAGTGGCTTGATGACCGCAGTTTTCAAGGCACTTGGGAAGGTTCCGGTTTGAAGTGACACATTGACTATTTGAGTGATTGGTGCCAACATACTGGTTAACACAGATTTTAGAAATCTGGTGGGTAATACATCAACAGAGCAAGTAGATGATCTCAGACTAGTGATAATTTCTTCAACAGTTGTTTCTATTACTAAGGTGAAGTCACATAGCTTTAACAATCTGGATCAGGGGTGTCAAACTCCGGTGATGGAGTCAAACTCCGGTGATGGAGTCAAACTATGTTGATGGAATTTTTGATGTTCTGAACCTTGTCATTAAAAATTACAGCGAACTCATTACATTTTGAAGTCGAAACCAATTCAGCGATGATTTGAGTTGGGGGATTTGTTAATATATTTATTGTCGCAAAAAGGACACGTGAGTTATTATTACAGTTCCCAATTATTTTAGAGAAATACATCTCGCTGGATTTAAGTAAGACCTGATTGTAAACATGTAACTCCGTTCCGTCATCTTCCGCTTGTTCCGGGGTCGGGTCGCGGGGGCAACAGCCTCAAACGGGTAGCCCATGCCTCTCTCTCCCCGGCAGCATCCTCCAGCTTACACTCCAGAAGGATCCCAAGTTGTTCCCCGGCCAACTGTGAGACATAGTCTCTCCAGCGGGTTCGGGGTCTGTCTCTTGGTCCCCTCCCGGTGGGAGGGATCCTGACCAGATGCCCGACCCACCCCATCTGGCTCCTCTCGACCTCCTTGAGCCGCCACCTTAACGTGGTGAAGGGGTTTGCGTGCCCCAGTGATCAGAGGAGCTATGTTGTCCGGCACTTAATGCCCCTGGTAGGGTCACCCAAGGCAAACAGGTCTTAGGTGAGGGGCCAGACAAAGCGTGGCTCAAAATACCCCCATGAAGTTATCAAACATGGCCAAGTTGCCCTTGCCCGGACGCGGGTCATCGGTGGCCCCCCTTGGAGCGAGGCCCGAGGGTGGGGCCCTGGTGGCCGGGCTTTCACCCATGGGGGCTGGCCGGGCTCAGCCCGGACAGGGGACATGGGCCGCCCGGACTCACCACCTGCAGGAGAGGCCATAGGGGTCGGGTGAAGGAGGAGATGGGTGGCAGCAAACGGCGAGGACCCTAGCGGTCAGATCCTCGGCTGCATAAGCTTGTAAACATGTAACTTTTTTCTGTAAATCTCGTAATAAATCTGGAGCTCAAATTTTCACCAAGGTTAAAAGTAGAGTTTACTGACACGATAAAGAGGAGGAAAGTAGACATTGAGTGTCCAGGAGACCAGATGGAAAGGTGCTCAGGCTTATAGTCTAGTAGCAGGGTTTTTGGAATGGAGGAGAAATTATTGTTAAAGAATGAGTTTGTTAAGAATTTCCTGGATTTAAAAATAATGTCAGATATAGAGATGTGCCTGAAACTAGAAATCCAAGGTGTGATGTTCCTGGTTAGTTCAACAATATTTTGTTTTTCAGGTTTGAGGTGGACTTGAAACTCATCCAACGTGATTCCATCCAACCCGAGTCCAACCCAACTCAGGCAGTACAGAATATGTGTGAGCATGTGGACAACTACTTCTTTATTACATCTTCCACTTTGGTCTTTTTCTGAGGTTCCTGCCTGTCAGTTCAAAACTCAGCATGCTTACCTCTTTCATCTGTCCAATCCATCTTAATCAGACCTCTCTGACTTCATCTTCAAAACTTTTAACATTGTTAGAAACACCCTTAGACTAACATTGTTCATCTGTTATTCCTGATTCCGTCCAACCTACTTCCTCACAAACAGAACCTCAGTTTCAATCTCTCATTTGTGGAATCCAAAGATCATTATTTGTTCTGACAAACAGAAAAAATGTTTAATTTAATTTTATGATAAACAATATTTACGTACCCTCAGGTGAAGGGTTCTTCCATCTGGACAAACTTTGGGGGATCATATTACCAACTTGCTGAACTATAAACAACAGAAAATATTAATCAAAAATAGAATCAGAACGATAACAATATCAAAATGAGTAAAACAATGTGGCTTTATCCTTGTGCTTCTTTATTTCTGGAGATTGTGTCTGAACTCACCAAAATTTCCAACTGACGCTGGGAAATAACTCGATGTTATCTTTTGTGTAGAATCTTGATGTTGATCTGATCTTGTTTCTTCAAACATTGTGTACCTAATGTGTCCAGGACCTTGTTGTACAATTTTTCTAATGTTCCTTAGGAGTTCTGGACGTTTCTGTTTCTCCCATAAATGTGTAAACTTACATTTTCCCATCATTTCTTTCAAGAGAGGATTTTGCATTGCGTTTTCTGAACTTTGCCTTTTGGAAGGTAAAATCAGAATGAGTGAATGATTGAATGATTGGTCAGTAAAACTCTGGAGGAGCCTGCAGAGGTCATCTTTCTGATTCTGTGTGAAATCTTCAGGCTGCACCAGCAGCAGGAAGACATGAGGTCCAGGATATGAGGCATTCATACAGTCTTTTAGAAACTGTGATGAAGGAAACTGCAGGTCTGGGGTGTTGATAACGGCTAATTTATGCTGTTCAACTTTTCCACTGATTCTTGCAAAAGTTTGAAATTCATTGTTAAAACCATCAAGTCCCAGTATGAAGTTTCCCACTTTACTCCTGTCAGACAACCTTCCTCCCAGCAGAACAATCCTCAGCTCTTGCTCTGAAAGCAGAAAAACATTAAAAACAACTGTGGTTGCAATCATCTGTGAGTACGAAGTGATCACAGTTTTTTTTTCCTGAACGAAATCGATTGAGTAAAGTTTCATCATCTGAACTGCTAAACCCTAATGGCATCGTGGAGGTAGCGAGGGTACAAGAGCCTATCCTGCTTTCAGCCTATGGCTGCTTTCAAGTGAGAGGCAGGGTACACCCCGAACAGGTCCCCAGTCTGTTGCGGGGCCACACACTCATTCCTGGGGACAATTTTCTATTTATTGAGTAAAGTGTATTCTCACACCATAAAAAGGCATTTAAAATTCTTTTGTTTTCCCAAAAAGACGCATTGCTTATTAAAATGCAGTGTGCATTTTAGAGCTTCATGATGGAACATGTATAGTTTTCTGTGTGTTAACGTTTTAGTGTCATATGATCCGTACTCCAACACTAGGGTGTGTACATTCATTTGTTATTCTTTATAATCTACAACCCAAAAAACGGTTCATGGTTAGAGTCATGTTTCTGGCCGTCAGTCAGTCAGACAGTCAGGCAGTCATGTTCATATCCGTCTATCTCTTTCGGGGTTGCGGGGGTTTCTGGCTGTGTTGTGAATGATAATAGTTATAGAAAAGCAGGCTTCTTACACATAGAACGTACTACACACCTTGTGGATAACATTTTTTTTGTATTTTGCATTTTAAGTGGGAAAAATCACTGTTTAAAAGTATATAAAAAAAAAAAGTAATAGATGAGTGCTGCTGTAGTTTTATTTGTTTAAAAATTTATGTCTCTTGATATAATCCAAGAGAGAGATTATTGATCCAGCTTATGTCAAAAATAATGCATTATTTTTGACATAAGCTGGATCAATAATCTCTCTTCCAAGGTTTTGAACGAGTGTGATACTCAGGGTCGAACTCAGGGGAGGATCCACAAACAAAAGCGTTGTTAATAGGGCTGAAACAACTAATCACTTTAATGGATTAAAATCAATTATTGAAATAGTTGTAACCTAATTTGGTCGTTGATTAGTTGTCTAAAAAATTGTCTAGAAAGTTTTTACCGTCAACTGCATTTAAATTGGTCTCCAAGTGGAGCAGTAGCGAGCCAATTGACGATACGAACTACCAAAATAGGAGGAGAAGTAGAAAGCAGCCAATCATTGGCCTTCATTTCACCCCACCTCATGTGATCAGGCAGATTCAACAAGACGGCGGAAAGAAAAACACAAACAAAATCATCCAATGGTTGTGATTATTTTCCGCTAAATGTGAAAAAAACTTGCGTTAATAGATTGTAAAACGGACGCGTTTTGGCACGGAAGCATAACATCACTGCACAAAAATCTGAAAAGAAAACATGTCGGACTCCATGCGGGAGACGGCGAACCGGAGCAGTAATTAAGATTACATGACGTTATTTCCAATAAAACAATTTCACAGGTCGCTAAATACACTTTGATTGTCTGCAAAAAACAAAAACAAAAACAAACCAACATAAACTAGGGCCAACCGCAGCAGACCGTTTCACTCACGGACTCTTATTTTGAAAATGATCATGTCCGATATCAGGACGCTATCAATGGTGGAAGGCGAGGGGTTAAAAAAAGATTGCTAAATTTAATCCAAGATACGAGACCTCCTCCTCTACTCGGCAATGCACTTTTCTTCCAACCCAATGAGTGTTGTTAGTTTGGCACCCCTTTACCGATTAGAAGATCTGTAAACACTGATGTGTTTGTTATTATATATACATAAGTAGTAAAGATGAACTAAGATCATTTTATTTGTTGAAGTTACTATTTTTACAGTTGAGGTGGTCTTTCTTTCTTTTTTTTCTTTTTCTTTTGCACTATTACTGCACAACTTGAATATTTTTTGTATATTTTTACTCATGTTAACCTGGGGCCATTTTGGTTTGGTACTATACCTCTGAACAGATTAAATGTGCATATCTAAAAGTGTTGAAAAAGATTTCTTGTTTTCAAATGTGATCCTGGATGGTCAACAGTTTACATGTTTTATTAGTCATTACTACTAAAGCACATTTTATGGGTGCTTATGACATACTATATCTATTATTTTATATTTGAAATGTTAATATTCTACCTCTTTATTTCACAGAAAGATTAACATTTGCTCTTACTTGAATAAGCCCAACGTGTTATGTGACTATGAGTCTTGTTTTGCATTTTGTTTATTTCAATAAATTGCCAAAAAAACCGAATATTTATTAAGTTGTCATTTTTATCCGATTAATTGTTCCAATAATCGGCAGATTAATCAATTATCAAAATAATTGTTGCAGCCCTAGTTCTTACTACTTTAATTATTATAAACTTTGGGCAAAATTTATTCTTCTTTCGGTTTTTCCCTCCAGGGGGCGCCACAGCAAGTCAGTTTCTTCCATCTAACCCTATCTGCTGCATCCTCTTCGGTCACACCAACTATCTTCATGTCTTCCTTCACTGTATCCATGAACCTCCTCTTTGGTCTTCCTCTTGTCCTCTTTCCTGGTGGTTCTAAACCCAGCATCCTTCTTCCGATGTACTCTCTCTCTCTCCTCTGCACATGTCCAAACCATCTCAGTCTGACCTCTCTGACTTTATCTCCAAAACCTGTAACGTGTGCTGTTCCTCTGAACCTGTCCATCCTGGTCACTTCTGACAATATAGATACATATGTGTATGTACTGTATACATAAGTATATAGTATGTATATGTAAATATAGGTACAATGTATCTATATTTACCCACATGATACATTTGTACACCTTTATACACCTCTATGTATACAATTAATGTTTTAAATCTTGAAGTGTACGTGTAGTTTATAAAATCAGAAAAGAGTAAAAACAGTGTAAAGTTTTGTAACATTTAAATGGTACATTGCTATCATTAGCTCACCTTCTTCTGCAGCAGCCGCCATCGCTCACTTCACAACTAGGCAGGAAACGACACTGGAGTCAGTGACCTGAAAGAACTTAGAAAGCAAAGCAGAAGAATAGCTTCTCATTATCTGAGACTCTCATGTCTGATTTAGAGAACGTTGTTCTCCTCCCTCACAGAGACAGACGACTGTGTCTCTCTCACCACTCTCCATGCAGTCTGGATTAGAATATGATTCAGAGAAAAATCACATAGTTCCTCCATAGTTCATGAGTTGTTTTGTTTTTAGTTGTTGTTTTGTAGGTCATTTTGCAGCAGGATTTATTTTCCAGTTTAATGTGTTACAATGAAATCAAATGCAATTTTTTCAGCTGTAGTGGCAGTGTAGCCACAATAGGTGGCACTGTAGATGCACGTTGACATTCTGGTGTAAGAGACCTTCAACTTGTTGAAATTTCTCAGGAGAAGGATATCAAAGAATACAATGTCAAAATGTTCGCAGAGGAAGAAAATCTCTGCAAACTTGGCCAATAAGAACCTTCAGTTTAACAAATAAAATTCTCATCAAATCCTACCCGGTCCAAATGTGTATAGGGGAGGAAACATTTAATATAATGCTACTCTTCTCATTCACTACCCTTTTTTTATGAGCAGTGCTTTGTCTGGCCCCTCAGCCAGAACCGGATTGCCTCGGGGGATTCTGCTTGCCCCCGCCAACATAGATTTTGGGATCATTGGGGCACTCCAACCCCTCCACCACATTAAGATGGCAACTCAAGGAGGAGATGTTGCTATGGAGAAACATTTCCTAAAATTATTCTCCTTTCATTTACCCCAACACACACTCATCTGTGAACTCTCACACACTTCCTCATTCACGATTACATATTTGCATGTACGCATACACACCCTTTTTCATTTACATGAACCATTCAGTATAAATCTTTTCCACCTATGAGCCCCCTAACCTCCACCACTCTGCCTAGACCCATACTACTGTACTCCCCCTCCAAGATAAAAACATTTCCTTCTATGTGGTGTGAAGTTTTCTCCATGACTGAGTTTATATGATGAGTTTGGAGGGAAACTTCCTGTTTACCTGAAACTCTCAGTTTGTCTTCAAAGCCAGTAAATATGAGCAGCTGGACTCACCTGTATTGGAGTCGGTTGTAGAGAAAGAAAAGATGAACTCAGTTTATTTTCCTTCTGATAGAAACACAGAGAGTAGCTCCGACTGCAGCTCGACACCAATAATACTTTCAGTTTAATTTCTGAAGAATATACCCAGATTATCCAACATAGCTCCGCCCCTTCATGTACTTTGTTTACCTTCAGGTGTGTCTCAATGGAGGTGGAGGTGTACTTAAATAAAACTAAAATAATTGGAGTAAAAAAAGTCTGACTGACTGGTGACAAATGTACTTTTGAGTAAAAAGTAAAAGTATTCAACCCTAATTCAAGATTTTTGTTTGTGCTTTAGGATCCCTCCGAAAAGGCGCAAAATTCAGACACTCTGGAGCAGGCAAGGGCAAACTATGGCTCCCAGGCCACATGCAGCCCATTAAATGGTTCAATTTGGCCCATGGAACTTGAAAAAATTAAACAAATAAACCATGTTAATGTTTTATTTCCCCTGCAATTGTGATGCTTCCTCACTAAATGGCGCACTCAATGATATGGAAAGCCATGTGACCCAATACATGCATTTTGTCATGATCCCCTCTTCTGCAGCCAAGAGGGAGTCATGGATGTTTCTCAACAATCTGATTAGGATCATCTGGGTTTGATTTCTGATTTCACTCACCTGTGCACCCTGCTAACTATTTAAGGGGAACCATCTCTGACTTCCCTGTCAGGTCTTACTATCCCTTCCAGCCAGGTCACCTGACCATGTTTTTGAACTTTGTTATTAGTTGGACTTTTTGATACCTTGAGTTAACATTGTGCTTCTTGCTTTACAAACTTTCCTAAATTATGTTAATAAACCATGTTTATAGTCCTGCATTTGGGTCCTCCTCTATCCACCATGCTCAAAACCCTTGACAGAAAGACCTGACCACAACTGGACCTAGCGGACTTAAAGTTTGAAACCAGTGTATCCTGAGTGGAGAGTGAAACCAGTGTATCATGAGAGGAGATTGAAACCAGTGTATCATGAGAGGAGATTGAAACCAGTGTATCCTGAGAGGAGATTGAAACCAGTGTATCCTGAGAGGAGATTGAAACCAGTGTATCCAGAGAGGAGATTGAAACCTGTGCATCCTGAGAGGAGAGTGAAACCAGTGCATCCTGAGAGGAGATTGAACCTGTGCATCCTGAAAAGGGGATTGAAACCTGTGCATCCTGAGAGGAGAGTGAAACCTGTGCATCCTGAGAGGAGATTGAAACCTGTGCATCCTGAGAGGAGATTGAAACCTGTGCATCCTGAGAGGAGAGTGAAACCAGTGCATCCTGAGAGGAGATTGAACCTGTGCATCCTGAAAAGGGGATTGAAACCTGTGCATCCTGAGAGGAGAGTGAAACCTGTGCATCCTGAGAGGAGAGTGAAACCTGTGCATCCTGAGAGAAGATTGAAACCAGCGCATCCTGAGTGGAGAGTGAAACCTGTGCATCCTGAGAGGAGATTGAAACCAGTGCATCCTGAGAGGAGAGTGAAACCAGTGCATCCTGAGAGGAGAGTGAAACCTGTGCATCCTGAGAGGAGATTGAAACCAGTGCATCCTGAGAGGAGAGTGAAACCTGTGCATCCTGAGAGGAGAGTGAAACCTGTGCATCCTGAAGGGAAAAGACCGACTCCTGCGAATCCTGAAGGGCAAAGTCAAGCCATGCCAAGTCAAGCCATGCCACGAGATCTTTGACCACCCGGAGGTAGTCATTGAGGAGGGGGTGCTGTCATGATCCCCTCTTCTGCAGCCAACAGGGAGCCATGGATGTTTCTCAACAATCTGATTAGGATCACCTGGGGTGATTCCTGATTTCACTCACTTGTGCACCCTGCTAACTATTTAAGGGGAACCATCCCTGACTTCCCTGTGAGGTCTTACTATCCCTTCCAGCCAGGTCATCCTGGTTGCTTGACCGTGTTTTGAATTTCGATATTAGTTGAACTTTTGAAACCTTAAGTTAATCACGTGTTTCTTGCTTTACAGACTTTCCTGAATTGTGTTAATAAACCATGTTTGAAGTCCTGCGTTTGGGTCCTCCTCTTTCCACCAGTCCATCGTCAAATCCTTGACACATTTAAACAAGCATGTTAGACATCAAAAAAAAGCAAAATGTTACATCAAGCGCTTGGATTTCAAACCTAGTACCGCTAGTGATGTGTGGCGCAGGGGGCCGCCCTCACCAAATATAATTTTAAAAAATATATGTAAACATTTATGTTTATGAGAATGTAAAACTGTCTTGTGTGAAGATTATATGCATTTTAATAATGTTTTACACCATTTTCTTTTTTTTTCTTTTTTCCTGTGAAAACAGGAACGAGGTCGCTACCCGGATGTGCTCTCCAAGGAAAACATGTGTTTGTATGTGGTTCCCGGTATTTCTTGAAAAAACGTGACGTCAGCTCCAATTCTTTTTCAATCCATTTGTATTGCAAACCACAACCACGCCCGGCGTATTTAAATGCATCTAAATATAAATGCGACATTTTGGTGACGAAAATGTGACGAGACGTTTGCCAGTTTCTGTTGACAAGACGAAAATGTAACGAAATAGGCATCAGACTTTCACGTTTCTGACTGAAAAGAAAAAGCACATCGGCTGCACGCCCCCCACAATGTCGCACGTTCACACCGTCTACACAACACACCTGCAGCCACGAGGAAGTCACACACCATGGTGAATACAGCAACAAAGAGGCTTGGTGGTCAGAAACTTAAAGTTTTACACATATTTTGCGTAAACAGCATGCTAACTTCAAGCTAATGCTAGATTGTCGGCGCTGCTAACTTCCTTAGCTTGGTTGCGCTAACGACTGTTTTAAAAACACAATGCAGTGTTTATTTTATCTACAGGGTTATTAAGAGGTGTCATTTTTAAGTATGTATAAGTTACAACGTTCCTCACTCACTGAAGAATTTCTATTAATTTTGTGTTGTTGGACAATGTTTGCCGTTTTTTTAAAACAAACAACCTGCATCATTCTCAGTGATAAAACCACAATTGTTAAAGTAAGTTGCGTTTTTTTGTTTACACAAAAACTCTAGACGAAAACTCGTGTGGTTTTTTTGTAACTAAAACGTGACTAAAACTAAAATATATAGAGATGACGAAAATTTGACTAAAAGTTAATTTAATTTTCGTTCCAAAGACAAAGACTAAAACGAAAACTTAGATGGCTGCCAAAAACAACGATGATTGTGAGGGTGTTAGAAAAATACTGCTGCTGGTCGCACAAAAAAATGCTCAATGAAAAATCGGCAGGGGAGGCAGGTATGTACTCTGCTTCCACTCCAAGGGGCGCGCGCAAACTGGCAACTCCTTTCTTTTAGCGAGGAAGAAACTGTCAGTTCTTCTGTTGACAAAATTTTTATTAAGACAGAGCGACTCTTACACTAAGAAAAGATAAAGATGACTTCTACAACTTAGTCATAGAACTTTTCGGCGGATGGACTTCAGTAAAAGTAAAGACACAACTGATTCTGTTTGTTTAAAAAAAAAAAAAAAAGGGAAAAATAATATAAATAAATGTTTGTCCTTTAGGATTTTTGCTTTTTTAAAAGAATCATTTTAAAAGGCAAAGTTTATTAAAATTTATTAAAACACCAGGATTTAAAATTTGAAAAATAATAAAAAATTTACTGTTGGTCAAAATGAAACCTCTGTATTTTAATTTGTTTATAGTGTTTGTTACCGGTGGCTGAGTGGTAACAAACAGATTTCTTAGCAGGTTCTGTTTCGGAGGGAGACCACACTCAGGGTAGAGTCAAAACATGAATTTTAATCCAAGACAGCTCTTCATAGGTATCATACCACACTCATCCTAGTTCAACATTCAAAAACTAACAAATGTTTATTTTCCAGCAGAAGAACTTTTGATAAATTATCAAATTTATCTTAAATTTAAAACCTTAAAGAACTTGTAACGTAAAAACACTTCAGTAAAGATTATTCAAATTGCTGAGAGCTTTTTTACTATGTGAGTTAGACTCATTTTTTGCCTCCACATTCAATGTTTTGTCATGTGAACCATAAAGAAGTAATTGTTTCAAAGGCAGTGAACAGGTTTGTTTTAAAAATAAAATGTTCTGTTCAATGTCACTGAACCTGTTTGTGTAGGTGTGTGTTCCTGAGTATAACCAGAATAACCTGACTAATCTGCTTCATAGAGGGTATGAGTCAAGTTTCATCTCAAACAAAAAAAAAAGTTTTTGTTTGTCACAAGGTCAGAGTGTGCGCGCGTCCTCATACATATCACAAACTACATGCACACAATAAGGCAAGGCAAGTTTATTTGTAGCACAATTCATGCAAAATGTAATTCAAAGTGCTTCACAAGAAGGAAAAAAATCAATTAAAATCACAAAACATAGAATCAAAATGTTTAAAAAATAAATAAAACAGATAAAAAGAGTAATTAATCAAATGCAGTTAAACAGAACTGTTTTCAGCCTAGATTGTTCCAGGCTTTTGCGGCAGAAAATTGAAATGCAGCATCTCCATGTCTAAACATGGACTAATCCAGGACTAATCCTGACTCTAGGCACCAGCAGGAGGCTAGCCCCAGAGGTCCTCAGAGTTCTAGATGGTTCATAAGGTACTGACATATCACAGATGTACTTTGGTGCTAGACCATGGAGAGACTTAAACACAATCAGAGCAGCTTTGAAGTCTATTCTCTGAGCCACAGGAAGCCAGTGCAGAGACTTGAGCACAGGACTAATGTGATCATATTTTCTAGTTCTTGTTAGGACTCGAGCAGCAGCATTTTGAATAAACTGCAGCTGTTTTAAAGCCTTTTTGTTCAGACCAGTGAGTAGACCGTTGCAATAATCTAACCTACTGGAAACAAATGCATGGATAAGAACCTCTAAGTCTGTTTTAGAAACCAAACCTCTGATTTTGGCTGTTTTTCAGGTGGTAAAAGGCTGCTGATGTAATTGATTTGATGTGACTGTTGAAGTTAAAGTCTGAGTCCATTATTACTCCCAGATTTCTAACTTGATTTGTCGGTTCTAGAGAGAGAGATTGAAGGTAACTGATGACACTTTCTCTTTGTTTCTGTGGGCCAAAGACAATGATTTCAGTTTTGTCTGAGTTCAGCTGGAGAAAGTTGTTTTGCATCCAGACTCTGATTTGTTGAATACAGTGACAGAGTGAATCCACAGGTCCAAGTTCATCTGCTGTCAGTGACACATAGATCTGAGTATCATCTGCATAATTGTGACATGTTATTACTGGTTAGCAATTGCCCTAACGGCAGCATGTAGATGTTAAATAAGAGGGGTCCAAAAATTGAACCCCACAGGTCAAAGGCATGTGATCTGACACACGATTTCCAATTTCTACAAAATACTTGCATCCTTCTAAATAAGATTTAAACCAACTAAGTGCAGTATCAGAAACACCAACCCAGTTCTCTAGCCTTTGTAGAAGGATCTCATGATCTACAGTGTCAAACGCAGCACTCAGGTCCAACAGGATTAAAACAGAGACTTTGCCAGCGTCAGTGTTCATACAGATGTCATTTGTTACCTTGATCAGAACTAAAAACTGCACAAAAATGATGTATAAAATAAACAATAATCATCTACCCAATTCTATTCAAACCTTTTTCACAAGGGGGATGCTGTGTATAATTTCAGAGGATGTAATGTGTTTGAAAAGATCATTGTAAGAACAAATGTCAAAAAACATTGTATTTCAGTTATTGGTGTAAATCTTTAGAATAATCTGGATCAGGTGTTAAAACAATGTAAAACATTTCACCAGTTGAGCACTTTATACAAGAAAAATATTATAAACCGTATGTGGAAAAAGAACGCTCAAGATCAATACTTAATTTTTTTCATTGTTATTTTTACAGAGTCAGCAGAGTCCCTAAGTTAAAATATAAATGTGCAAGGAGCAGGCATCATAAGCTTTGGCTTCAGCCTACTCCTTTTTCAGACCTTGCACATATCGCTTTCTTCTTGTACTTCAAGAAAATGTTTTAATGTCTGGAAAAAACAAATGAACTTGTAACTTGATACAACACTTTATTATAAAACAGCTCAGAATACATTGTTTTTTGCCATAAACATACAGCCGAGCCAATAGCCTTCAGTAGCTCCACAACTGCATTGATGTATATAATTATTACCTCCACATATTTTCTAAGCTTACATAATTATTTTAAAACAATCTGCCTCTATAGTTTACAGCTTCAAGATTTACTGAATAAGCTGGATGTGTCGGACATTCCAAGCTGAAAATGTAATGAAAAGCACACTTTTAAAAAGTAACAAAGTAAAAGCACAAGTTTTAAAACTTACTAAAAAAAATGTACAGATTTGCAAGTTTTTAGTTAAGTAACAAAGTAGACGTCATTTCTGTTTCAATGCTGAAGGTGAGATAAAAATTAAAAACAGATAAACATGGGCTCATTGTCACTGAACCTTCACACCTTCAACTAGATTAACCTGATCTGCCTCATAGAGGTCAGGTTTCATCTCACACATGAAAAAAAAAATCTTTTGTTTTGCCACTCGGTCGGTATGTGAGCGTCCTCACACGCACCACAAATCACATGCACACAGTATTATCGCTTCTCCTGTTATCACACCACATGTATTGTCTATTGTCTGGACATATTGTCTATGACTATCATCCATTCATTGGTTTGTGTTCTACATCATTTGTTAATTTTTTATAGAAGGTTGTTTTTGTGTGTTTCAATGTTATCTCTAGTCTTTTGTTTCTTTTTGCAGATCATCCAGCAGGTTGGTTGTCATGCTGAATATTGTAACGACAGATTATCTCTTCACTATATTCCCCTCTTTTTATCTTCTTTTTTTAACACTCCTATCCCTTTTTCCTCAGCATTTACCGTCAGGTCCACAAAAAAGCAAAGAAAACACAGACATTTAGGATGTAATATAAAAGATTAAAACTGTTTTGCTTTTTATTTGGCTGTCAAAATTCAGAAGAACATTATTAGACAATACAACTCATTAAGATCATTACAGCCAAAAAAGGATTGGGCTGAAGCTATTGGTTAAAGAAGCCCGTCCTGAACATCAAACAAATCAAACAAACTCAACAGTTAAGGATCAAAATAAAAGGTTCATTTTCCAGTATTTATTAAAACAATGCATAGTCTTGAATTATTTTATGTTTTAAGGTTTTGTTGTTTTTTTTTTAATTTAATCAAGGAATTGATTGTTTTAAATTGAACATCGAAATTATTCCAAAATTGATAAACGTTTTTGTCTTAAATTAGTTCTAACTTTATTTATTTCAAATACAAGTGAACTTCTAAGATTGTTGCAACTGTTCCAAAGTTTAATGAAACACCGTATCTTGGGAGGAAGATCATTGATCATTGCATGATACATGATTTCCAGAGTTCTTTGCCAAACTAAGCCTTCAAATTTTAAACTTTTTTATTTATTTATATTTTTTTTTGTCTGTTCTGTGTTTTTATTTTCTTTACTTTCTTTGTTTTTATGTCTATTCTGTAGTCCCAGGGACGGTTTGGGCCTAGCGGGAATTGAACCAGGTTGTCCCAGTCGAAAGACGATATCTCTACCACTAAGCAAACCCCCCTTGAACCAATATTTTTTACTTTATTTTGAGTTGATTTGTTGGATCACAAAATCCAACTCCGTTAATACATTGTATTGCCCTTTTTTGTGATTTAATAAATGGATCTAAATTGTTTTTTTAATGCATTTCCCTCATTTACAAGCAAAGTTATTTGATGACTTTTTCATTTGCCAGCATAGTTGGGACTATTCTCAGCAGTACGGTTAATGGGATGGTAGTTTGTTAGTAAAAGACAGGTTATTACCTCAGATGTTTTACTCTAACATCCAGCAGTTGAACGGTACACGTACTGTTTCCTGTAGTTATATTTGTATCTGGCGAGGAAAAAACAATTGCTCATCAGTAGATGAAATAATGAAACAAACAACTGGACAAGTCCCTCACCATGGGAACCAGGATCTACGTTCATACCTTCACCATGGTAACCAGGATCTACGTTCATACCTTCACCATGGAAACCAGGATCTTACATTCCTACCCTCACCATGGTAACCAGGATCTCCGTTCTTACCCTCACCGTGGTAACCAGGATCTACGTTCCCACTCTCAGCGTGGAAACCAGGATCTGACATTCCTACCCTCACCATGGTAACCAGAATCAACGTTCCTACCCTCACCATGGTAACCAGGATCTACGTTCCTACCCTCACCATGGTAACCAGGATCTACGTTCCTACCCTTACCATGGTAACCAGGATCTACGTTCTTACCCTCACCGTGGTGACCAAGATCAGAGATGGGATAATAGTAATACGTAATAGAAGGGTTTTGCTGTGATAGTAATGGTAAGATATTGGGAAAATTAAACCTAATACTATAGTAGTATGTTGCAAAGTGATAGAGTAATAGTTCTATTAATCTAATATTTTATTGTAGAAATTACTTATCTTCGACTGCCACCTGTCTTTGACTTGTTGAAATGGCCACTGGTCACCTTTGCCCATGGCATTGTTTTGTTCATGTGCTTGGTCTAACGTGATGGTGAAGAGAGCATGTCTGGTCATCTAGAATGTGAAATGACCCGCATTAAACTTGGCAGCAACATCTGGGTGTTTCTCCGTATCGCCAACCATGTCCCTAATGTGCGCTGGCAACCAACAAACATAGTGGACATACTGTAATCCAGTGCAGCAAAGCATGCAGCCAGCTCTGGTAAGGTGTCCATGTACAGTGTGAAGTTGGACTCTCTCAGTGTCCAACAATGTTGAGTAGTATGGAGAGCTCCAGCTGAAGCACAATGGCCCAGTACTTGGTGCATCAGTTCTTTTTTTATGCAGCAAAACACTGTAAGGACTCTCCTACATCACTTTGAC
Organism: Neostethus bicornis; assembly: GCA_902685375.1. Taxonomy (NCBI): domain Eukaryota; kingdom Metazoa; phylum Chordata; class Actinopteri; order Atheriniformes; family Phallostethidae; genus Neostethus; species Neostethus bicornis. The sequence goes on from LR738548.1 coordinate 3,196,991, forward strand.
ACAAGACAGAGTTCCCAGTCCAGTGGCTTCTTTTTGCATGTAAGTTGCAGGCATGGCCACGTCAACTAGCTTGAACTGTTTTGACATGATAGAAACATGGACATACAGTCAAAAGTTGAGAAAGTGATCATGCAGTGGTTGTTCAAATATTTTCAGGAATGGTTTTAGAATTACCCACAGTAGACTAGCGGTAAATATAGAATTCTATCTTGAATCCACTATTAACGTTTCAGTAGCACCATTCAATTCGTTGACCTCAAGTTTGTATTTTTGGACACTAAATTCAAGTCTCTAGCTGGTATAGAACCAGAAGTATTTGTAATGAAAGATTTTTAATTTGCCATTTTGAAATCTAATATGGCGGCCACTTCCGGGTAAATTCAAAAGTGGCTCCATACCTGAAAATGTTCAAAATATAAAATTTTATCACTCTGCCAAATTTGGTGCTTCCATCCCAAAGTGCACAATTCTCGATGAAAATTTGAGTTGTGCCACTGCACTAAAATTATTCTGAGAATAACACAGCATATATCCAGGTATTGCAGTGGTTATATGAGGTTGTATTATAAAACAGCTCTGAAAGGATTGTTTCATACTATAAACACAGCGCTGAGTCAACAGCCTTCATTAGCTTCACAACTCTTTTGATGTACTGTAAATAATCATTCCCTCCATACGTTTTCTAAAGTTAGATGGAAAGGTTATAAAACATCTGCCTCCACTGTTTGCATCTTCAGGATTTACTGAATAAACTTGATGTTTTTAAGATTCCAAGCTGAAAATGTAAGAAAAACACACTTTTAAAAAGTAACAAAGTAAAAGTAAAGATAGGTTTGCTAAAATGTAGTAAAGTTAAAGTACAAGTCTTAAAATTTACTCAAAAGTAGAGATTTAGTTTAGATGTACAGTAGATCTTGTCACAAATGTGAATAATTAAAGTCTCACCTTAATTGTGAGGCAGTAAGAAAACACTAGCAGAACAATTGTTTTTGATCTTTAATAACTGAAATGCTTCTTTTCTAGCAGAAAAACTTTTGATGATGAATTTCTTTTTCCTAATTTAATTTTCCTAGCGTGTAACTTTAGTAAAGTTTATTCAAGTTTCTGACAGGTTTGTTTTATGTGAGTTAGACTCATTTCTTTCTTATTTCTTATCTGAACCATTAAATGTAAATGTTTCTGAGGCAGTGAACCTGTGTGTAGGAGTGTGTTCATATGGGGAACCAGATTAACCTGATCTGCCTCATAGGTTATCTGTCAGGTTTCGTCAGACATATACAAAAAAAATTGTTTGCCACTTGGTCAGTGTGCGAGTGTCGTCTCACGCACGACAAACCACATGCACACAATATTATGTCTTCTCCTGGAATGACACTTCATACATTCACCATCTTTTCATTGGTCTCTGTTCTACATGGTCGGTGTACTGATGTTATTGAAGATTATTTCTGTGTGTTTCTGTATCTTCGGTTTAAACCTAGTTTGTTTGTTTTCCAGATGATTCAGCAGGTTGGTTGTGATGCTGAATATTGTGACTACAAATAAAAGACGTGGAGAGACCTCGGTGCCCTGCTGCGGATGGGAAAAGTTGTTTGTCATTCACACATTAATCTGCCAGACGCCTTTGCTGTAATAATCACCTACTGGTTGTTAGATGTAAATCCAACCTCAGTCTGTGAGTTCACACAGCTTTCATTCTTAAATGTAGGTTTATTTAGTATAAACACTTGTAGTTTAAATTTGAAAATATTAACAGATAAAATGGAAGAATGTTAAAGACATGTTTAATTCTTCATTCCCTGTTTCGAAACAGGGGAAGATGATGAGAACGCAGACTTTCTGAGGTGTGTAGAAGGAGCCTATGCAGTTGGCTGCCAGCCATCTCCTCCTTCACCCGACCCTTGTGGCCCCTCCTGCAGGTGGTCTGCTTACTGGATGGGCGGCTCACTTCCCCTGTTCTGCTGAGCCTGCCTGACTGGGCCCCATGGATAAAAGTCCAGCCACCAAACGCCCTTTCTCGAGTCCTATCCTCAAGCCTGGCTCTGTGGACGGCCTTCGGTGACCCACATCCAGGCAAGGAAAACTTTGCCATGGCGCTATTCTCTATTAAGGGTTTTTTGAGCCGCGCTTTCTCTGGGCCCTCACCTATGACACGTTTGGCTTGGGTGAGCCTACCAGGGATATCAAGTCCCCAACAACATAGCTCCTAGGATCATTGGGGTATGCAAACCCCACCATTACAGTAAGGTGGTTACTCAAGGAGGGGGTCACGAGATCGAGACCGAAAGAAAGTGATTGCAGATACAGGAGGCTGAAATGAGCTTCCCCGCAGGGGGCCTGAGCTATCAGTCAGAGATAGAGGGGGAGCTCTGCCATCTGGGAGGAGCTTGGAGTAGAGTGGTTCCTCCTTTGGGTTGAGAGAAGCCAGGTGGGATTGTTCAGGCATCTGGTTAGGATGCCTCCTGAATGCCCAACTGGTGAGAAAGCTGATCTGCAGCTGTGTAGAAACTTGAAGGGAAAATACGGTAATTCACAATGTCCGGACACGTAATTGCGGGCATCAAGTCGGGATTGTTTGAAAATAAATTATTTGGAATTGTATAAAGATCTTTTCCACCATTCAGCTGCAGTTTTCTATATATCTACTCTTTTCTTCTGCTCCAAGACCAGCCGATTTTCTGCCTAATCACACTAATGATGTAGAAAAGTAATGACACCTCTGAATAGTATTACTAGACGTGCTCTCCGTGGGACGCGAACACGCGACCTTCCGGTCCGCGCGCGAACGCTCTAACCACGCGGCCACCGTCTCCCCCCTATAATCTGGCAAAGGAATTTAAAGCCATGAAAAATATAGTGTGAATGAATTTTGAGTGAAAATTATCTTCTTATAAAATTAACAGTATCTAATCTTGCATTGCTTTTTTTTTTTTTGTAAAGGCCCTTTGTGGAACACGACCATGTAGGTCTGGCTGGAAACCACTGTTTTAGCTTTGTAATTGACCCAGAAGGGATAATTGTGTAAGTTTTTATAGAAAATGAAACTTTGTTTCTGTGACAAAGCTCAGAAATGAGTTTGCTTTAGGAAATTATTTACATGGACCTCACTTTGGCAGAAAATAAACAAATGAGTTTAATATTACTGAGAAAAAAAATAAAAACTTATCATCATCCTCCCCTCTGCTGGCCCTTTTCTCTTCCCTTCTGTTTTACACTCTACATTAAATCCTTACTTTGTTTTAATCTCTTCTCTCCAATGTTTGTGTTTTTCTTCTTTTCCTTCTTGTTAGAAAAGACGGTGTGACCTTCCCTCCTTTTTAGGTTGTTATGTTCTGCTTGTCTGGTCCCTCCACATCTAGTATTGCCAAGCCTGCCCACGATCCGAACCTGCCCAATCCCAAGCCTTGGCTCATACGTCTGGGTCCTACCTCTCACCTGCACATTTTGGCAAATATATCCATCTTGCATCTCAGGATTGTGAAAGATGGTCATGAATAATCACAATCCAATGATTAACTGATATTGAAGTGCAGATTTAAATAATATTAATTTTTTTACTGACAAACCGAGCAGGTGCGGATCCTTTCTAAAACCTCACAACCCGTTCAATTAAAAATATTTCTTTATTAATTTCTCTGCATCCCTTTTACCAGGAACAAAAGCTGCAGAGCAGGTCTACATCTTGAAATCAACCTGGAGATCAATCACTCGTTACCTGCATTTTAACATTTAAATACGTTTTATTCTGATTTTATTTCTATAATTCACAAACTTACTGTTTATCAGCGCCAGAATAGTTAAACAGCACCTTCTTAGGCCTGGGGGGAAAAGAGGTTAATGTGCAAGGAAACCCCCTTGACACAGATTTTATTACTCACACAAAGAAACTTTATTTAAATCAAACAAGTTACAATCCAAACAAATCCTAAGAGAAAGCCACTCTGACCGGTGGAACTAAATCCTACCCTGGATCTTGCGATCCAGACCTCTGATCGGACCGATCTGAGATCTTCTAATCCCTAACCTACCGCCTCACGCTCGGACTCTTGAGTTTTTAAGCAGAGTTCCGTCACGTCACAGCAGAGTTTTTTTACAATGTGTGTCGTCATGTCGCAGAGGCAGGTGCTTCCAGCTCTAATATCCCTCTCTCTGACAATTTCTAACCCTAGCGACACCTGTTGACCCAAGGAATAAACTGACCATTGACCTCCACGTAACCTCACATTTTGGAAGCTGTGAGCTCAACCCCTCCCTTACAGCAGATGTAGTTACATGAGTTTAGACACAATAAAGAATCACAGACATTTTTGGCATCTTGAAATGATCACCCAAAAACATTTGATATCTTACAAAAAACATTTCAACATAGAGAATAAATCAAAATAAAAGCATAAAAGAAAAACAAAGTAATTCATATTTACTGTAAGTAAAACATAATAACTAATATCTACGCAAAATATAACATCAAAGATAAGAAATAGCATCTAAACATTTCATCAAAGAAACAGGCTGTTCGACATCACTGGTGTAAAACTTAATCTTCAATTTAACAAATAGTCACAACAAGTCATTTATAAGAAAAAAATGTGGGGAAGAAAATAATTATATATAATTTCTCTACATAATCACAAGAGATCAGTAACGGAGGCCAACAAGTGAAGACAAACAATCCCCCCTCTTAGTTTAACCCCTTAGTATTTAAGTCCTTTTTGAAGACAAATTTACTAAAAATCCACGCCCATGCTAAAATAAATTGGGATATTTCTGGAACACTAAGGTGTATTTGAAGGAGTTTTTTTATCTCTGAAAAGAAAACATTTGGCAGAATAATTTGATATGTCACTTATTTATGAATTTGTTACTGAGAAAGAGAAAATTAGAAGGTTAATAACTCTTTGAAATATTGCAAACATAATATTTTTACTTCTTAAAATGAAAGTAAAACATGGGATTATTATCTCTGCAAAGATTAAAGGAAGTTTTAGAAAATTAGAGAGGTTTTAGTTTCAGGAAATCAGGCTAAGTCTTCATTTTGGCACCGTTTGGCACATGTGGTACCATTTACATTTCTGTCATGTAAAAGTTACATAGTTGTTTATTTTAAATTTTCTTTTTGTTTTTAGGACGGAAAACAATAAACAGTATTTCAGGCGAATGTCTTCTTTAGAAGGCCTTCACATTCACATGAGGACATTAATGTGTTTCATGGCTTTTTACCTCAACCCAAGATGTTCACTGATGAACGGGTCCACCTCATAGAGAAACTCAATCAGCTTTGAACTAGCCATTTTCCCTTTGCCTCTAATGGTATCCAGAACATACTGAGCTTTTTCACTTCTGACTGGCTTTGCATCTACTGCCTCCCTCTCAGAATCATTGATCACCTTGATTTCCAGCAGTTTATCCAGAAGACTCTTGATAACAGGCTCTGAAACACCCTGGATGAATTTGCTTCTTATTTCTAACAACTTTTCAAATGAAGGGAGATTCATTTGTCTCGTTTGTCTTGTCTCATCCATCTGCGCTCTGGATGAGACAAGACAAACTTCTCGTTCCCAAACACAGAAAGAGTTCCCCTTTTCAATCAGATTCAGGTTGATTTCTTCTTTGACTGTTTTGAAAATTACTTGAAAGGATGAAAAATAGCTGCTGTGGCTCTCCTCATCAAACTCTGCTTCATTTGGCTGAACTTTGATAAGACTGTCTTCAGGAGAGGCGGACAGGGTGTAGACCCGCTTTGGTTTCAGTTGACAGTGAGGAGACACATTTAAGAACATCTCAAATCCAAGCAGTTTGCGCCTGGTACGCTGAACGTCCCGGATAACTATGTTCCTCGGTACCAGCAACACACTTAGTGTAGACCTGTGTGATCTATTAATATTTGGAGTGTAAAAAAGTAGAACCAATGCTCTGACAGGATTCGGAGGAGCATCTTCACCCTGAACATTACCGTAGGCAGAAAATCCAGTGATGTTTATGATCACATGAGTTTCAGTGATTTCATGGGGCTGGATAAACTCAATGTGATCATCCTTCACATGAACTACCGACAAAGACTTCCCTCCACCACAAGAGAGGATCTCACAGTGTGGGAGATGAAGCTGGCACATGGAGGTCTGCTGGCATTTGATGTCAAACAGAGGTCCTGCAGGTTTCTTTCTGTGCTGCATCAACAGGTTTCTGTTCCAGGGTACTATTCTATAAAACACCTCTGCTTGTCCCTGCATGTTAAACACCAAACCAGTTACTCTGCACTGGTACAGACCTGCTCCAAAGCACTGAAACCTGTACGCTTCATCATCATAGTCCTCAAAGATGAACGGAGTAAACATTTGGTGATTGCTGTTTTCTTCCGTAACAAAATACTTAAATCCCTGGTCAATTTGGGGTAAAAAAGAAGGAAGACATTCATGTTTTTGCTTTTTTTCTGACACATGGTGTCTGGGGTCTGGGATACCTTGTGCCAAGGTTTTCTCTTACGTGTTTATATTTTTTATGTCACATTTCAGAGGAAGTACATAGTGTGTTTTTGCTTTCCTTTTTCCACCTTTTGTCTTTTTTCTGGTCTTCAGCTGGTCCTCCGAGGGCTCACCCATGGATCCCATTGCACACGCTGAACTCACTGAACTCCATTTAGTTTCCTTTCTTTCATTTGGTGTTTTTTTCTTTATTTCTTTTTTCTTTCTTTTCTTTCTTTTTTCTTTCTCTTGGTGTTTTTCATCCAAATCTTTTACTTCCATCTTATGTTTCTGAACTTCTGACTTTACACTGTCTTCATTATGCTCTTCTTTTCTTGAAGGTGTCACAAGCTCTCCTTTTACTGAAACGTAACTTTTTTTTAAAAAGTACGTTGTTATTGACTTAATTGGAAAGGGCCCGTGAGGGCCAGTTATTGAGCGGTTCTTTGGGAAGATGGGAATTTCTGAACTCCATTTAGTTTCCTTTCCTTCATTTATCTCTTGATGTTTTTCATCCAAATCGTTTATTTCCATGAAATGTTTCTGAACTTCTGACTTCATGCTTCCTTCATGATAATCTTCTTTTTCTGAAGGCGTCACAAGCTTTCCTTTTGCTGAAACATGTCCTATTTCAAACTTCTTTGGTATTTTAGTATGTAGTATTTGTTGGCGATGCTTAAAAAGTGAAGCATGTAATTCAGTTTCTCCAGCATTTTCAAGGCAGCATCTACAGCTTTTACATTTAGGTGTTTCCAGAAGTTCAGAAGTTTGAGTCTGATTATCTAAGGACTTCTCTAAATGTGTACATTCTGGCAAAAGCCTCTTCTTTGACTCGCTGGTTGATGCATCACCAACTTCCTCAGGTGTGGAAGGACTTCCTTTACTCTTGGGCATCATCATGGGTCAAACAACTCTCTAAAAGTCACAGACACAACTTCTAGAGACCGCCGGCTGTTCACCACCTGGAGTAAAAGCGACAAAGGAGAGTCATTTTTTTATTCTCTCTATTTTTCCCCCCATCTCATCTGAAATCATCTTTTCTACCTTCTAATATTGCTCATAAATGTGTGACCATTTCTACCCCTTCTAACATAAAAAACAAACGAGCGATGGCTACGTTGAGGACAAGCCAGCTACATTGGTAATGCTTTTTACATAACAGGAGGTATTTCAGGTACACTTTTTTCCTCCTATGCCTTTTGTTCTCTGCCCGCTCCTCTTTGAGTTGGGCACAGGATGGGCAGCTCGCTCAGAACTTAAATCCCATTCAGGCGGCCATGCCTGTGCTTTTTAAGGATTGGCGAGAAATGAGCAATAGTCGAACTTTCACACTAACTGGTCTACCACTTACCTACCTCCATAAATCAGTAAGATGTTGCAACTATTGTGTAATAAATGTTCCAAAATTTGTGGTTGTTTATTAGCATGATACGTATACAGTGAGGAAGAAGTTATTCAGCATGAGATGGGACTTTTTATTACCAAAACATCCCAGTAAAACGTTCTACTTTTCACATGAGTAATGGAGTATTATTTGTTTTATTCTGTATTTTACACTTTATTCAAGTTAGTAAAACTATTTCCACCTAGATTTTATTTGTTTATGTATCACCTGCAAATTGTTTACATCTTGACTAGGGCTGAAACAACTAATCGAATTAATCGATTACAATCGATTATTGAAATAGTTGTCGACTAATTTAGTCATCGATTAATCGTTTAGAAAGTTTTTGCTGTCAACTGCACCTAATATTACACGACTGTTAACGATTTCTTGTTCTTAAATGTGATCCTGGATGGTCAACAGTTTACATTTTATGTTTTTTTTAGCCAGTACTATAAAACACATTTTATGGGTGCTCGTGATTTACCTTTACTCTATACAGTAAGTAGATTTATTATTTTATATATGCTGTAGAAATGGTAATATTCTCACTCTTTATTTCACAGAAAGATTAACATTTTTACTTATTAGAATGAGCCCAACGTGTTGTTTAAGTGGTTATGAGTTGTGTTTTGCATAACTACATTCAATAAAATGCCAAAAAACTATTATTTATTAAGTTGTCTATTCTACCCAATTAATCGATTAATCGAGCCAATAATCGCCAGATTAATCGATCATCAAAATAATCGTTAGTTACAGCCCTAATCTTAACCAACATTTAAAAAGTCTGTACAATGTATTATATTACATTTTTACCAGAGCTCAAATCAGTTTTGGATTTTTGGGAATAAAAAAAAGGGTTAACTTATAAAGGGTTAACTTATCTTTATAAGAGAGGTTCTCACTTCCCGTCTGAGGTTGTTACCCTGCGACCCAGCCCCTGATAAGTGGAAGACGATGGAACAGAACTTTTGTTTAGTTAGCTTTTAGATGTGTATTTGTATTTATACACTTTTTTACCCTTTTCGGTCTTTAATTTTGAGCTTTAAAAATAGAATTGAATTCATGGGACGAAGGGCAGGGTACACCCCGAACAGGTCGCCAGTCTGTCGCGGGCCACACACTGAAATGTAAACTAAAAAAGTGGGGGTTTCTGATAAGAGCATTCTACACATAAAATTTTTATTATTATTATTATTACCTTGGCGGGACTTCCTGGTTTTTTTATTGATTTTAAGTGATCAAATAAAACCAACTGATTGTTTTAAATCCGGGTTACATCATATTGTCTATATTTAAACATTAAAAGCCGAGCAGAGCTGGATTATTGTGGAAATTCATTTCAAATTTCAGACTGAAGTCAGTAAAACGGGACACGTTTCAAAAACGATTTTTTTTTTTTTTTTACTTTAACTTTCCGTTTAAACACAGACATCGCGCACGCACCGTAAGAAGACAAAAATAAAACAACAAATCTGAATTTATTATGCGACAGCAGGAAGTTGTTAAAAAGTATTAAACTTTTTACTTGGCGGAAAAAAGCGCGGATGTTATCAGAGGCTTGCGCGCACACAACAGCCGCAAAATTCAGCCTGCGTCAGAAGTTTTACCTGAAGATCCTCCGCATGTAGAGCTGTAGCATTCCGTGAAGACCGGAGCCGATTGTAGTCCACTGTAACAATATGTGATATTCCACCAGGCTTATTAATAATAACGATTTAAAAAGATCCGCTCTATCTCCGACTCTCAGTGCCTCACACACACACTTGGCGCAGACACACACACTCACCAGCAAGGAATGAAAATGATGATACAGCCAAGTCTGATGATGCCCAACCCTTCCTAGATGCCGAGGCAAATGAGTAACTATCGGAAATGTTCGAGGTAAACACATCGTCATCATAAAGAAAGTGTTTAACCTTATTTTAATGTTTTGGTCTTTTATTTCTTGTCATGTCTGTCTCTCTAACACACACACATCATCATCATCACACACATACACGTGCACCCACACCAGTAAACTTCTTCTGTTCTTATTTGGACACACACAATCTAAACTTGTACATTGTATCCTGTAACACCCTTATTCTATAAATAAACCTGCACTGGTTGCAGCTACCCTTACTGAGCAGTACTGGTACTGTTTATCTGACCTCTTTTTTTTTTTGGTCTCTATTGATCCACTTCTAACAGTAACATTTCTGAATGCTACTCATTAGGCTAATAAAAACCTAATTTCCATTCTTCACACACTTCTTCTTTCAGCATTTCCCTTCAAGGGGCGCCACAGCAAGTCAGTTTCTTCCATCTAACCCTATCTGCTGCATCCTCTTCAGTCACACCAACTATCTTCATGTCTTCCTTCACTGTATCCATGAACCTCCTCTTTGGTCTTCCTCTAGTCCTCTTTCCTGGTGGTTCCAAACCCAGTATCCTTCTTCTGATGTACTCTCTCTCTCTCCTCTGCACATGTCCAAACCATCTCAGTCTGACCTCTCTGACTTTAAAACCTCTAACATGTGATATACTCATTTCTGATCCCGTCCGTCCTGCTACTTCCATCTCTGTTTCCTGTCTTTTCCTCAGTTGCACTGTCTCTAGACCAATCAGCATGGCCGCTCTCACCACACTGTCTCTAGACCAATCAGCATGGCCGCTCTCACCACACTGTCTCTAGACCAATCAGCATGGCCGCTCTCACCACACTGTCTCTAGACCAATCAGCATGGCCGCTCTCACCACACTGTCTCTAGACCAATCAGCATGGCCGCTCTCACCACGCTGTCTCTAGACCAATCAGCATGGCCGCTCTCACCACGCTGTCTCTAGACCAATCAGCATGGCCGCTCTCACCACACTGTCTCTAGACCAATCAGCATTGGCCGCTCTCACCACACTGTCTCTAGACCAGCGGTCGGCAACCTTTGACACCGAAAGAGCCATTTGAACCCGATTTCCACGGAAAAGAAAACACTGGGAGCCGCACATCTAAAATGAAAAAAAAAAAAACTTCTACTACTTTACCGCAGCATGTTTCTTACGAAATCCACGTGCTACAGAGAAAATTACATTTTATTCATTTAATGAACACATTTTGAATTCTTGAAAAATAATAACAATGAATGTCTCTTTCAAATAAATTAAAAAGCTGAATTTAAATTGTCCATGTAGCAAACGAAAGCAGAAAAATGCCATGAGGCGTCATCCTTATATCCATTTATCTAAAATGAAGATAACACTGTATATATTGCTTTTTCTTACCTTTACACTTTGTATAAACAACTATAGTGTGGTTATGTCTTATGAAGTGCTACGGAGAAAATGAAATTTTACCGATGTAATGAACACATTTTGAATTCTTGAAAAAATAATAATGTCTGAATGTCTCTTTTGAATAAATTAAAAAGCTGAATTTAAATTGTGCATGCAGCAAACAAAAGGGAAAAATCCGTGAGCCGTCATCCTTATATCGCCTTGGGCTTTCAAAGTATGCAGCGGAGCATACTTTGTGATATTTCAAGATCACAATAATCTTCAAATTTAGAACTAAAATAATAAAAAAACTAACACAAATAAAACACACTTCAATTAAATACAAAAAAAAAAATTTTTAGCAATTTATTTTTCCAAGCCAATCAGAGCCGCATTATAAGGATGAAAGAGCCGCATGAGGCTCCGGAGCCGCGGGTTGCCGACCGCTGCTCTAGACCAATCAGCATGGCCGCTCTCACCACAGTTTTCTACACTTTCTCTTTCATTTTAGCTGAAACTCTTCTATCACACATCACACCTGATACTTTCCTCCACCCGTTCCAGCCTGCCTGAACACGCTTCTTCACCTCTTTTCCACACTCTCCATTGCTCTGGACTGTTGATCCTAGATACTTAAAATCTTCCACCTTCTTTATCTCTTCTCCCTGTAACCTCACTTTTCCATTTGGATCCCTCTCATTCACACACATGTACTCTGTTTTACTCTGACTAATCTTCAAACCTCCACCTCTCCAGCTTTTCCTCCACCTCTTCCCTCCTCTCACTACAGATCACAATGTCATCTGCAAACACTCTGTCACTCTTCAACACTTGTTTACTGTTCAACACATACATTTTGATCTCTACAGGAGCCATTGTTTGTGACATATCTCTGGCTCACTTCTGCCGCCAGCACCAGCCGCTCTCCTCCCCAAAATGGTGCAACTTTTCCAACACCTCCTTTTGGGAATGGTGTTAACATCATACCAACAGATGTTATAGGGAAGGAAGTTACGATCCCATGCCATAGTTCAAAGTGAGATAGTAATTAATCGGAGTAATTGATCGGACCGAGTGCGTGGTCCTCGGGGAAGCTAAATCCAGAACCCACACAGTCACCTGTGGGGTCCCCCAGGGCTCCGTGCTCGGTCCTACCCTCTTCACAATTTACATGCTCCCCCTTGGTAGTGTCATCAGCGCACATGGCATTAATTTCCACTGCTATGCTGACGACGCACAGCTCTACCTCAAAGTCACTCCCTCTGGGTCCCCCTCTGCCACTCTCAAACACCTCAGCTCCTGCCTGGAGGACATAAAGGCATGGATGAGCCAAAATTTTCTTCAGTTGAACGGCTCTAAAACCGAAGCCATTCAAATTGGTACCCCTCAACAACTTCGCTCCTCCCCCATAACACTAGGGGAGACGGTGGCCGCGTGGTTAGAGCGTTCGCCCGCGGACCGGAAGGTCGCGGGTTCGCGTCCCACGGAGAGCACGTCTAGGGTCCTTGGAGAAGACACCTAACCCTTGCTTCTCCCACCATTGGCGCCGTTGAAGGGCAGCCTGCTGCGGTGTAAGGAGTGCAGCAAACAAATTTCCCCGGTGAGGGATGAATAGAGTAATTCAAAATAAAAATAAATAAATAAATAAATAAATAAACTCAATTTCCCTCTTTGGCCACAACATTCCCCTCTCTCCCTCTGTTACCAACCTCGGGGTTAAGTTCGACCCCCACCTCACCTTTGACAATCATGTCACCCACATTTGCAAAACTTCCTTCTTTCACCTCCGTAACATCTCAAAACTTCGTCCATCTCTCTCTCTCCCGGCTGCTGAGAAGCTCGTCCATGCCTTTGTCTCCTCCAGGCTGGATTACTGTAATGCGCTTCTCATTGGGTTCCCTGGCAGGAGCACTCAAAAGCTCCAGTATGTTCAGAACAGCGCTGCCAGGGTCCTGATGAGGGTGCGGAAATACGAGCACATCACCCCCATCCTTCACAGCCTTCACTGGCTTCCCGTTCACCTCCGTATTGAATATAAGGTCCTCCTTCACACCCATCACTGTCTGCACGGTGAGGCCCCCACTTACCTCTCAGAACTACTCACACTCAATACCTCAACCAGGACCCGGTCAGGCCAACGGCATCGTCTGAACCCACCCAGGACATGGTTAAAAACAATGGGTGACAGGGCCTCCGAGGCTGCTGCTCCCCGCCTGGGGAATGCCCTCCCAGACTACCTCAGGGCCCCACAGACGGAGGATGCCTTTAAAAAAGGACTAAAAACCCACCTTTTTAAAAAAGCTTATTATTCTTAAATTTTGTTTGCATTGTATGTTTGTTTTTATTGTGCTGTACTTGTTTTAATTGTTTTAAGTTTTAATGTTTTAACCTTGTAGCACTCTGAGGCTTGATTTCAGGTGTAGAGTGCATTACAAATAAAATCTATTATTATTATTAACATGTCATAATATGAGATGATAAAACATCATGGACCAGGCGTGGGCCACATTGAGTTCTAACATTTGACCAGGAGGCCAGACAGGAGCAGACGGATGGCATGCTTGGGTAACTGCTAAATTATACCGATAGAATGATGCTAGATTAAAAAAAATCACTAAATGTTACATCAAGAGTGTTAAATTTAAAATCTAGCGGCGCTAGGTCTGAAATCTAAGCGCTTGATGTAACATTTTGCTTTCTTTAACATCTAACACGCTTGTTTACGTGCGTGCATTGGGCCCGATGGCTTTCCATATCTGTGCACACTCTTTATTTTGACAGCCTGCGCATCACGGAGACACACCCATTTTAATGGGAGCAGTGTTGTTGTTTTCTCAACAAAGCTTTTCTACAGTGGGCCATCTAGTGAGGAAGAATTGCAGGAGAAATGAAACATTAACAAGGTTTATTTATTTAATTTTATCAAGTTCGGTGGGCCGGATTAAAATGTTTAATGGGCCGCATGTGGCCCGTGGGCCGTAGTTTGCCCCATGCCTGTCATAGAGCCTTAAAGCAATACTTGTAGCATGTGGATGAGGTAGAAGAACATCATCATAAAGTTTCAAACAATGATCATAAGAGAGTATTTACACTGGTGCATGTCCCTGGCTGCAATCAGTCCCAATGTTAACACCCCTTAACTGTTTACTGTGGAGTGTTTACTACAGAGCTGTATGTGTCATCCTGTTCTCACCCTAAAGAGTGCAGCTGGTACGACGAAACGAAGGCCGTCTTCACATCAGATCCATCAACACAGACCGGAGATGATTGGGACCCCTTTCTAGCTGAAGTCCACCACCATTTTCTTTGTTTTGGTCAGATGGTTCTCTCCACACTACCTGACAAAGTTCTCCAGTAGGTTCCTGTACTCGTCCTCCTCTCGTTCCCCACACACACAACGATGGCTGAGCCATACAAGTACTTACAAGATGACAAGACCCAGAACTGTACTGGAAGTCAACCGTGTGGGTCAGAGGTGCCCAAGCTTTTTTGTACCAGGAGCTACTTCTCTAGAATCAAACCTCCTGACATCTACCAGTCAGGTGTTACCATCGCAAACCCCCACAGATCTTTTTCAGCCTGCAGTAAAGCTACCCTCACAAAACATTTTGCTTTTGTTACTCAACCAATAGACATCGTACCGCGATCTCCAGCTCTCACTGGATCGATTTGCTGCCGAGTGTGAAACGGCCGGGATGGGAATTAGCGCCTCCAAATCCGAGACCATGGTCCTCGCCCGGAAAAGGGTGGAATGCCCCCTGCGGGTCAGGGACAGGGTCCTGCCCCAAGTGGAGGAGTTTAAGAGAGAGCTGAGCCGAAAAGCAAAGCTCTCGATTTACAAGTCGATCTACGTTCCTACCCTCACCATGGTAACCAGGATCTACGTTCCAACCCTCACCATGGTAACCAGAATCTACATTCCTACCCTCACCATGGTAACCAGGATCTACGTTCCTACCCTCACCATGGTAACCAGGATCTACATTCCTACCCTCACCATGGTAACCAGGATCTACGTTCCTACTCTCACCATGGTAACCAGGATTTACGTTCCTACCCTCACCATGGTAACCAGGATCTACGTTCCTACCTTCACCATGGTAACCAGGATCTACGTTCCTACCCTCACCTATGGTCACCAGCTGTGGGTGGTGACCGAAAGAATGAGATCGCAGGTACAAGCGGCCGAAATGAACTTCCTCCGCAGTGTGGCCGGGCTCTCACTCAGAGATCGGGTGAGGAGCTCTGCCATCCGGGAGGAGCTCGGTGTGAAGCCGCTCCTCCTCCAGGTCGAGAGGAGCCAGATGGGGTGGTTCGGGCATCTGGTCAGGATGCCCCCCGAGCGCCTCGCGGGCGAGGTGTTTTGGGCACGTTTCACTGGGAGGAGACCGAGGGGCAGGCCCCAGACCCGCTGGAGAGACTATGTCTCACAGCTGGCCGGGGAACGACTTGGGATCCTTCAAGGTGAGCTAGAGGATGCAGCCGGGGTGAGAGAGGCCTGGGCTGCCCGCTTGAGGCTGTTGCCCTCGCCACCCGACCCCGGAACAAGCGGAAGATGACGGAACGGAATGGAACCAATAGACATCGCATCACAAACTCTCTCAAACCCAAACACACAGACAGATTTCTTTTTTAAACGCATATACACAGACAAGTTCCTCTCGCTCTCAAACACATACGTCTGTATGTGTTTGAGAGCGAGAGGAACTTGTCTGTGTTCTTCCTCTCAGATAAATTCCTCTCTTTCTTTTTTCCGACACACACACACAGACATTTTCCGCGTGCACACAGCACTTTGGGAGGAGCCACAACAGTACCAGGCACTGCTTATTGATTTCAGGATTAAACGCCACAGACTTTAAAAATCTCCTATAACACTGAAAAAGTCACTAGATTGACGCTTTTTGGGGAGATAAAAAAAGTTGCTAAATTTTAGCAACTCTAGCAGCCAGAGGGTCTGAATACTGGCTGAATATATTGTCGCTGCGTAGACTTTACAGACCTTATTTCATACTTTTCCCCAGGGTATACCTGAATGTTCTCCCTCATCAGTCTTGGCTGGAGGGTATTAAAGTCCAAGAACATGATGCTTACTGAGGTGTCGGGTCTGTCCAGAGAGGAGTATGCCCTCTGCAGCATCATCCACCTCCAGTTTGGACTGATATGTAAACGGCAGAGGGTCTTGGGAAGGTTTGACCAGGGGTCTGAGTTGTGACAGCACCGTTCATTACATGAGAATCACTTTCATGACATTAGAATAACACGACATCGTCTCTTACTGAGAAAGAGGAAAACACTCAAACTAAGTTAAGAAAACTGGAAACGTTGAGTCTTTTATAAATGAACTTTATTTAAACACAGAAATCTTTGTTTTTCCCATGATTCTGTTATAAAAACATCATCGTTGGTCCAGAAAATAAATGTGTAACAAATTGGATGAAAGTTTCTGCTGAAGATATTTTTCTAAAAGAAAAAGCAGACGTTAAAAAAAAATTAAACATCAGAAAAACATTTAGAAGAAAACCAACTTTTACGAATCTTGCTTCCTTTTCTTTTTCTTCTTTTTCTCCTTCTTCTTTTTCTTTTTTGCATGTTTAGTTTTCGTTGACCTGCAGTGATCGCTGCTGTCGCTGCTCACAGGTGAAACACTTTCCCTTCTTTTCGATGTTTTATCCTTGTCGTTATGGTAACTTGTGGCTGTCATGTCTGGAGGCGTGCCTTTGCCGAATACAGTGATGAGTATTTTCTCCTTCTTTATTTCTTGTCTCAGACCTACATTTTCCTGGACAGTCTTTGGGTTTCTGATCCCATCGTCATGGCAACCATCTTTCCCATCCTTCCATCTCTGCACGGGGCCATCCTGGCGTTCGCTGGAGTTTCTTTTCTCTGAGGCCTGATGGCTGTTTGTCGAGCCCCGAAGTGCCCGCTGAGAAAAAAAGAAAGTGTTATTCTACAATTTCTCCACAAGGTGGCATCACAGTTTCCACCATGTAACCCTATCTCCTGCATCATGTTTTCCTTTAGGACAGATTTAAAGTTCTGGAGCTTCCTTTACTAAGAATTCCATAGATCTTTTGTAGCTTTATGGCAGTACGTCAACATGCTCACTCACCTAAAACAGTACCAACACAAAGAAAACATCGTGGGTAACCAAAAAAAAAAACTGTTCAAAATCAGGCGGCCAGCATTCAAGCAGCCTGTTCCTGCTAATTCAGATCAGACCAAAGTTCTAACAGGAACTAAAACAAACTCTAAAATCAGATTCAGTTCAACTGTTTATGCTGATGTTAGTTTTATTTACGGGGAGTTTTTAAAGAAATAATATTTTATATATTTGTTACTTATTTGAGAATATTTTCCATTCCGTCGACTTCCACTTATCTGGGGCCGAGTCGCGAGAGCAATAGCCTCAGATGGAAAGCCCCGTCTTCTGTTACCTCTGCTTAACCCGGAGGATCCCGAGGTGTTCCCTGGCCAGCTGTGGGACAGTCTCTCCAGCAGGTTCAGGGTCCTCTTGATCTCCTCCTGGTTGGATGTGCCTCAATCACCTCATCGACAAGGTGTTTGGGAGACATCCTAACAAGACGCCTGAACCCCCTTCTCTCAACCCGGAAGAGCAACAGCTCTACACCGAGCTCCTCACTTAATCTGAGTGAGACCCCAGCCACCCTGAAGAGAAAGCTGATTTTGGCCGCTTGTATCTGTGATCTCATTCTTTTGGTCACTAATTACAGCTGGTTACCATGGTGAGGGTAGGAACGTAGATCCTGGTTACCATGGTGAGAGTAGGAACGTAGATCCTGGTTACCATGATGAGGGTAGGAATGTAGATACTGGTTACCATGGTGAGGGTAGGAACGTAGATCCTGGTTACCATGGTGAGGGTAGGAATGTAGATCCTGGTTACCATGGTGAGGGTAGGAATGTAGATCCTGGTTACCATGGTGAGGGTAGGAACACAGATCCTGGTTACCATGATTATGGTAGGAACGTAGATCCTGGTTACCATGGTGAGGGTAGGAATGTAGATCCTGGTTACCATGGTGAGGGTAGGAATGTAGATACTGGTTACCATGGTGAGTGTAGTATCTACGTTCCTACCCTCACCATGGTAACCAACTGTGGGTGGTGACCAAAAGAATGAGATTGCGGATACAAGCAGCCAAAATGAGCTTCCTCCGCAGGGTGGCTGGGTTCTCGCTCAGTGATCGGGTGAGGAGCTCTGCCATCCGGGAGTAGCTCAGTGTCCAGCCACTCCTCCTCCAGGTCGAGGGGAGCCAAATGGGGTGGTTCAGGCATTCGGTCAGGATGCCCCCCGAGCGCCTCGCTGGTGAGGTGTTTCGGGCACGTCCCACCGGGAGCAGACCGAGAGGCAGACCCCGGACCCGCTGGAGTGACCATGTCTCACAGCTGGCTGGGGAACGACTCGGAATCCTTCCGGGTGAGCAGGAGGATGCAGCCGGGGTGAGAGAAGCCTGGGCTTCCTGTCTGAGGCTGTTGCCCCTTCGACCCGGCCCCGGATAAACAGAAGACGACGGAATGGAACGGATTGATGGCTACTTCTTTTCTGATACCAAAATACTAAACACATTTTCAGAATTACAAAAACACCTGATAATAACCTAAGCTATGATGTTCTTGTGGTAACCGTTGAGGTAAAGACACAGATGTAAACTGAAAATAATGAGAAGAAAATATTTTAAAACTAATAAAACAACAAATTAACAACAAATTAAAAGAGAGGGTTTGATGCGGACCAATACTTGCATTACAATCAGATGCTGCGTGCTGTTCAGCTGACGTCAAATCTCCTAAAAACTCCTCACATTTCTGGCAGTAAAATCCAATTACTGGAGACAAGAAACTGTGACCTGCAGACATAAAAAAAAACATGGTCAAACGTGTGGAGATCCAGCCCCCAGAAAGAAAATAAAAAATCCACAACAGTTTACCGTCTTGTTTCAGCAGCTCCTCTAAATCTTTTCCCAAAGCTAACATTTGAGATATTTTGGTTTCTTTGACATTTTTTCCAGTTTCATCATCAACCTGCAACATTAAAGAAAAACTTAGAAAATATTCAGTTCAAGATTTAAATTCATGTTGAAGTCTAATCCATCCAATCGCTTACCTTCTGTTTCTCACACGTCTGATAAGAAGTCTCACTTTTAACCCGTTTGTCCTTCGTTACTGAGAGACAGAAATATGATTAAGTATTAAAAAGGTCTGAACTGTCAACAAATTCCATAAAGACCAGCAACTAGAACAAGATGACCAACACCGGACCAGTGGATACAAACTAGTCTTGAATAAAAGACCATTTATAGTTTACAGCTACGTCAGAACTCATGAGAACCAGAGGAACACATCACACCAGTTTTAAAATGGCTGCATTGGCTCCCTGTGAGTTTTAGAGTTGTTTTTTTTAATGGTTTTTAAAATGGCTTTATTTATTCATCTGGGAGGTACTCTGCCTTCTCAGTCTGTGGGGTCTTTGTGAGGGTCTGACTGGTCTAGGTGGTGTGGGTCCCCTCTGTGAGCACCTGTGCCTCCTGGATCCAGGTGGACCCCTGTGGTATTGACCTTTACAGTAATGGGCAGGCCGACTCTTGATGTGGATTTATCCCTAGTGATTGTTTCCTCACAGCAGCATCAGGACAGATGTTTACTTTATTTACTGTTCAGTTAAAGAGACAGTAGCTGCAGTTCAGGGGTGTGTGGCAGGGGTGAGGGAGGCCTGGACATAGACTTAGACTGGACACAAGTTCAAGAACTTTCAACACTTTTCATCTATAAGACCGGCGAGCATCTGAAACCAGAGCCACCTATTGGTGGATCAACAAAAACAGATTTTTCATACAGCCTTACCCTGGAACATAGATTGTAGGGACTCGAGAGCTTTACGGACATTTGGGTCATTGACGGTAGCTTCTGCTGCAACTGATCTAGGTTTTGGAGGAGACGGATCCTTCTTCTTTGGGCTTTGTGTCTTCCTCTTTCCAACATCTGACGATGTTCCCAAACATTTTAATATATTCTTGGCACCATCAAAATCTGCATCTCTCAGACCAGAAAAGGCCAGAGATGATGGAACTGTCTGAAGAGTCTGCCTCTTCATATCACCGAGCCGGGCTAAGTTTGAGGGAATTCCAGTACAATACGGGCTGGTAGGTTCGGTTCCATACAAGAAGGATTCTTCATCCTCTAGCTTGCTGGCTTTTTGTGCAAATACAGGCTCTGCACTTTTATCTTGGAGCCAGGAGAAGTCACTGCCCACTCTTTCATGAGGAAGCAACATGCTGTCATTTTCCAGAAACGGAGTATTATCCTGATGAGTATTTTCACAGGACACTTTCTGTCCTTCACCTGAGGCCTGTGGAAAAGATTTAAAACCGTTAACTATGTCACTCTAACGAGATGATGTGGGGACAGAAATAAATGATGAGACCTGAATGCTAAGGATGGCTTCCTTCAGCGATGGTAGCCGTACTTCTAAATCTTTGCTGGTCATTACAAGCTTCAGTTCTTCCAGGAGACTTTTTCCTGATAATTTGTTTGTACTGTCACTGAGACAAGGACTGTTCTTCCTCTTCCATTCTTTGCTATGGCTTTTATTTCGGCTGCTGCTTCGGGATCTAGATCTTCTGATTTGGCTCCTGCTCCGTACATGACTCTTCTTACTTCCACTTGGGCTACTGCTCCTGCTGCGACTCCTGTTCCTGCTTTTGGCTCGACTTTTTCCACGAGCCCGACTTTTGCTCCGTCTTCTACTTCTGCTCCGAGCCCGGCTCTTGGCTCGAGATTTGCCACGACTTCTGCTACGACTTCTAAACATTTTTCCACAACTTTTGCCACGACTTCTGCTGCGACTTCTTAAACTTTTCCCACAACTTTTTCCGCGACTTCGGCCACGACTACGGCTACGGCTCTTGCCCGACTTTTTTGGGAAGTTGGGTTCTTGTTTAAAGGCTTCTTTCAAGGTGCTGGCAGATTTGAATGCATCAGCCAGATTGTACGCCAGATCTCCTTTAAGATAATCTGGGAAAGGTTTGTTGGTTGCAAGACAGCGTAGAAACTCCTCACCCGCTTTGTCACTAGAAAAAAGAAGCATGAATGTCAAAAGAAAAACATAATTATTCATAAGAGCACTTCCTGGTTATCAGATGCAGTACCTGTTATCTGAAAGATGTTGCTCTACAGGACCAGAGTTCCACTGTGGGATCTGGGCGTGGCTCATTTTAGTGGGAGGGACAACCTGCTGGCTGCCTCCCAAAGCAATCACTGTGCTCCGGTCTATGGAGAAGTTGCTGTAGCGGGGCTGAGAGTGTTCAAAGTTCATGTTATAATGTTGTACGTGAAACATTGATGATTACTAGTACAAAAAGAAAAGTTAATTAATGTGCGTAATTGGTGAACAGCTCGTTTTAAGGCTTATGTGAAGACGGTCGATTACCCAGAGTTTGTTGCCATGGTTTCCAACAAACTCCAGATGACTGAACCTTGCTAAACATCATTCGTGATGGCAGAAAACACAATTACCCTCAACATTATTGATGTTATTGTAAAGCTTAGAAACACTCAAGATTAGTTTAAACTGCATCATTTATCATAACTCAATAATCAGCACCGAAAAAATGCCGTCTTTAGAAAACAAACCATCTTGTTGCTCAAATTGCAGTCAATGATTGTCCTATTTCTATGCTTTTTATATCATTCAAACTTATTTTTTATGCACTTTTATTGATATAACATTCTCAGGTTTTAAATTTTGCTCCGTTTATGATGTTTCATACTGGTGGCTCAGACACGGCTCTCACAGTCTGTAGATCAGAGATTTTAAATCAAAGTATTGTGACGTTCACTCAATCTAGATATTCTGTTCCGTTCCACTGTCTTCTACTCATCCAGGGCCGGGTCATGGTGGGAACAGCCTCAGATGGAAAACTCAGGCTTCTCTCACCCCGGGTGCATCCTCCATCCAGCTCACCTGAGAGGATCCAGAGGTGTTCCCTCTCCAACTGTGAGACACAGTCTCTCCAGTGGGTCCAGGGCCTGCTTCTTGGTCTCCTCCCACTAGTGAGGCATTCAGGAGGCATTCTAGCCAGATACCTCAACCACCCCATCCGGCTTCTCTCAACCTGGAGGAGGAGCATCTCGACACCGAGCTCCTCCCAGATGGCAGAGCTCCTCACCCTATCTCTGATTAAGAGACCAGCCACCCTGCAGAGGAAGCTTACTTCAGCCGCTTGTACCTGCGATCTTGTTCTATCGATCACTACAGCTGCTTACCATAGTGAATAGAGATATTTTGAATAAGATGTTTTCAGCAGAAATCTAATTCCAACTGAGCAGAATATTTTGCTGTTTCTACAACTATTTTAAAAATCTCACATCCTATAATATCTATAAACAGATCATTTTACTATGAATACTTGGGTTTTTTTTTTTTAAATGAAGCGCTTCTCGTGATGGCAGCAGTCTGCATAGCTTTACATTTTATTGTTTTTTTAAGTTTTATTGTAGTTTGAAGGTCTGATCTCCTCCATCGGCTCCTTCATGTGGAGTCTTCATGGACGTGTGGAGATGTTCCTGCTGGAGTGAATCAGAAGGAATGAAGACAGGATCTTCTGAGTGCCATCATCAGTGATTCCTGTCTGAACATACCCGGCTTCACTATAGAACTAAAGATGGTGGACTGCTGGTGTTTGACAACAACAAATAATGTTGTTCCACCCCAGTGAAGGAGTTGCTGTAGCAGTTAAGCTCTTATTAAGATTCACTGGAGCTTCAAACATCATTGACATTTAGAAATGTAGTTGTTTGCTGTGGACTCCATGTGTTCAACTTCTGGCTTCTAGAACCTCTCTCTGTCCTCAGCTACATTCTGATGGTGGAACAGTTGTTGATACTCTGACAGAAAGCCTGCTCTGAGACGTGGCCCTTGAACAAGACCGGCGCCCAGAATGGATGGCTTTACCAGCAGGGCTCTCTGAACCATTGAAGACATCAGGTGGCCCCAGCAAGTCTCTAACCAGGTGCCAGCCCAAGGCATCTTGCCTGGCTGTACAACGCTGTGCTCGCTGGTTTGGCCATGTTTTGACTGCCTTCGACCATCCAAAGGGATCTTCTTCTTCTTTCGGCTTTTCCCTTTAGGGGTCGCCACAGCAAGTCAGTTTCTTCCATCTAACCCTATCTCCTGCATCCTCTTCAGTCACACCAACTATATTCATGTCTTCCTTCACTGCGTCCATGAACCTCCTCTTTGGTCTTCCTCTAGTCCTCTTTCCTGGTGGTTCCAAACCCAGCATCCTTCTTCTGATGTACTCTCTCTCTCTTCTCTGTACATGCCCAGACCATCTCAGTCTTGCCTCTCTAACTTTATCCCCAAAACCTCTAACATGTGCTGTTCCTCTGATCCTGTCCATCCTGGTCACTCCCAGAGAGATCCTCAGCATCTTCATCTCTGCTACCTCCATCTCCAATCCTTCAATTCAATCCAGAAGTGGCAGGCTGGACAAGACCACAAGTTAAACCCCCTACCCGCTGGCTCGACGTAATCGCGGGCGACCTCCAACAACTAGACGTCATCACCAAGGAAGCAGAACAGCTGGCTAAGGATCACCAGCACTAGAAAAACATGGTTCAGGAGTGAAAAACCTGGTTCATCTATTCGGCTGAACGCACGGGGGCGCCCACCCCCCTTTACTGGAGACTTTAACTGATTGATATTCAAAACATTTTGATACATTTATACTTAAAGCATCTTCAGGAATCTTAAGTAGAGTCGAAGGGCAGGAATGTGTTAAACTTGTCCAGCTAGCTTTTTATTGTGTTTATTATGTATTCTTTTTTTTTAATCTGCAGTGTGAAGCCCATTGAGACAAAAAAAAAGATTTTGTGTTGTATAAATAAAATTGAATCTTCAGAGTAAATATGGCGGTATTTAAAGCATGTGGTGATAGAGCTGCTTACACTGATGTAGTTTTCTGGAGGCCGGACATGGAGGCGCTGTGTCTCCACTGGGGGGTACGGGGGCACCGGGCATTCCTGCTGGAGTCCAAACAGAGGAGGAGGGTAGCGTAGAGGGGGTCCTGGTCCATCGTGGTGGTACATCTTTAACAAAACCGTAAGAACATACTTTTTACAACAACTCAGTCATTAGAAATGCGAAACCCGGAAACACTACATCTAATCACTTCCGGTTCAACCATTTAAAACAAATATAACTTTATTTTTTTCTTATTATTTTAAGAAAAAATCCAATTAAATACACATATTTTTTATTTAGTCATATTTTTATAGTGTATATATATTTATTAGAGTCAAAAGTATTTAGTACAAATCTCAAGTTGTCGTCACTTCCGGCTTACGACATTTAAAAACACATCACTATTAATTTAAACAAATAAAAAAATAAACAGATTTTTTTTTACTCTAATAATTTATGGAGTGTGATTTTTTTTTTTTAAGTATGAATTGTTTTAAGAGTCAAAAGTATTTGCTCACGCGTCTCAAGTTGTCGTCACTTCCGGTTGATTCGTATAAACAAATACACGTGTTCGTTTTCTTTTAATCTTTCGTGGTTTAAAATCTTGTTAAAAATGCGTTATTATGTCTTAATTATTTTTGTCAAATCTGGAAAAAAAGGGAAACACATGGTTCAAACTAAAAACAGCGGGAACGGATCAAATGAAATAAACACTGTGCATTTAATTCATTATAATAATACGGTTTATTTGTTTGGCGCTTCATATTTTTTATAAAACAAAAACAAAGCGTTTCATCAAAATTTAGTTAAAAGAATAGAACAATTAGAAAAACCAACACTTTCATCCAGAAAAACAAAAACATACAATCAGAATGAAAAAGGGTTGTCTTCAGACCTCTTAAAAAAGTTTCCATACTTTGTGAGAAGTTCTAGGAGTGGTGGGACAGTAGCATGGCCCCCATTGTGGTCAGTCTGGTCCTGGTGGAGACAGTGGATGGAATATGATTGAAGGTGTGTAGAGGTGGTGTGTGAGAGGAGCTTAGTGAATTCCATCAATACATTGATAGATGAGGAGGCAAATTTGGTCATGAAATCTGGAACGGATGGGAAGCCAATAAAGGGACTGAAAAATGGGGTGATGTGGTCACAGTTTTGATGTTCAGTCGTCTTCTGCTCATCTGGGGCCGGGTCGCAGGGGCAACAGCCTCAGACTGCAAGCCCAGGCTTCTCTCTCCCCGGCTGCATCCTCCAGCTCACCCAGAAGGATCCGAGTCGTCCCCCAGCCAGCTGTGAGACATAGTCTCTCCAGCAGGTCCAGGTCTGCCTCTTGGTCTCTTCCTGGTGGGATGTGCCTTAAACACCTCACCAGCGAAGCGCTCAGGAGGCATCCTGACCAGATGCCCAAACCACCCTATCTGGCTTCTCTTGACCTGGAGGAGGAACGGCTCAACACCGAGCTCCTCCCGGATGGCAGAGCTGCTCATCCGATCGCTGACTGAGAACCCAAGCACCCTGCGGAGGAAGCTCATTTCGGCCGCTTGCATCCTCGATCTCATTCTTTCTGTCACCACTCACAGACATGGTGAGGGTAGGAACGAAGATCCTGGTTACCACGTTGAGGGTAGGTATGTAGATCCTGGTTACCATGGTGAGGGTAGGAACGTAGATCCTGGTTACCATGGTGAGAGTAGGAACGTAGATCCTGGTAACCCTGGTGAGGGTAGGAATGTAGATCCTGGTTACCATGGTGAGGGTAGGAACGTAGATCCTGGTCACCATGGTGAGGGTAGGAACGTAGATCCTGGTCACTATGGTGAGGGTAGTAATGTAGATCCTGGTTACCATGGTGAGGGTAGTAACGTAGATCCTGGTTACCATGGTGAGGGTAGGAACATAGATCCTTGTTACCATGGTGAGGGTAGGAATGTAGATCCTGGTTACCATGGTGAGGGTAGGAACGTAGATCCTGGTCACTATGGTGAGGGTTGGAATGTAGATCCTGGTTACCATGGTGAGGGTTGGAACGTAGATCCTGGTTACCATGGTGACTGTAGGAACGTAGATCCTGGTTACCATGGTGAGGGTAGGAACGTAGATCCTGGTTACCATGGTGAGGGTAGGAACGTAGATCCTGGTCACTATGGTGAGGGTTGGAACGTAGATCCTGGTTACCATGGTGACTGTAGGAACGTAGATCCTGGTTACCATGGTGAGGGTAGGAACGTAGATCCTGGTTACCATGGTGAGGGTAGGAATGTAGATCCTGGTTACCATGGTGAGGGTAGGAACGTAGATCCTGGTTACCATGGTGAGGGTAGGAACGTTGATCGACTTGTAAATCGAGAGCTTTGCTTTTCGGCTCAGCTCTCTTTACCACGACGGATCGATGCAGCGTCCTAGTTATTGATGACGCTGCACCGATCCGCCTGTCCATCTCCCGCTCCATCCTTCCCCCACTCATGAAGAAGACTCCGAGATACTTAAACTCCTCCACTTGGGGAAGGACCCATTTTTTATATATTTAGTACTTTTTTTTTCTTTTTGGTCAAACCTAAAGTATAAGTATATTAAAAGAAAAAGCAAAGTTCACATGCAGCTCTGAAACCAGTTTCAGACATCATTAAGGTGCATCACCTCTGTCACGTCTGGTCCCAGTCTGAAACAAACGATTGGTTGAAAAAAATACCCACCCACCGTGGAGTGAGTGAACCCAATTGCTGCGAGGTCAGACTGTTTCCATGGAGAGAAGGAAAACAATCTGACAATCTTTTGTTTTTCAGAGTGAAACTTTGAGTTCCTTCTAAACGTTGACAACAGTTAATAAAGAGGGACACGTCGGTGTTTTGATTTGAACTTTTATTGATCTCTCACACATCCAAGCGCATCGTCTAACATTCAAAACAAAATGGCGTCTTTAAATAAGGAAAATCGGACATCATCCAATCGGAGAACAAAAAGTCCTTCAAAATAAAGCAGCAGCAACGTGCAGGAAATGTGATGAACAAACATCGATTCCAGCCAAACGGCCCGGCGGGGTGGGCACAGTAAACCCTCCTTCACCTTTTATGTAGTCTGTCATGAGCTCCGCCATGTACGTATCGGGAGGGGGGGGGGCGTTCAGCTGCTGTAGTTTCTACCTTGACTGAAACCAGCCTGCGTGTACTGTTGCCCCCCATGTTGGAAGAACTGTTCAAACTGTCCTCCTTGATTAAACCCCCCACCTCCTCTGGCCCCCCAGCCACCACCCCCTTGCCCACCTCTACCCCTGCCCCTTCCCCCGCGACCTCCACGACCACCTCCTCTCTCCTGGTACCTGCCGTCTTGGTGGTGGTTGTCGTGGTAACTTCCACCTCCTCCAAGGTGACTGGCGTCATGGTAACCTCCTCCGCGGTTGTAGCCTCCCCGTCCTGATCCGTCACCCCAGCCGCCTTTGCCCCCCCTGCCTCCCGCTCCCCGGCCGCCCCTGTCTTCATGTCCTCTCTCATAGCCTCCGCGGCCTCCCTGAGAGTAGTGATCGTATCCCCCTCTGCTGCCGCCACCATAGTGTCCTCCTCCCTGTGGGGCGTCTTGGCGTTTCTGCCATGAGGGCATCTCTGGAGGAGGGGGCTCGATCTCACAGGGTCGACCTCCCCTGTCTGGCACTCGTCCCATCAGAACCTGAGGAGGAATAGACCAGACATTAGAAGAATGGGTCCAAGTAACTATTTGAACCACAGCCGGGCGACGCTGCCCTAAGAATCAAATCTCAAACACCAGCTTTTCCTCAGTCGCTCTCATGCATGTGGAGCTACGATGTTTGGCTAACTGTGTCTCAGAATCGACAGAGAGGTCTCCACCTTGTTTATGGCACATGCAGTCTTCTCTCTGATCTTCCCGCTGCTGGTACGAAGGATCTTTGAGAAATCCTGACGGGCGGCGAGAAGATGGGCCACAGAGATTTTACTGGAGGAACCAAGAGAAGAACGAAGAGGCCGATAGACTTTCCCTAACTTCTCATCGTGCTTCTGGAAAACAGAAAACAACAAGGACACACACGTTACTGTTTACAATACACAGTTAAAAACATTTCCTGGAGCAGGAATTTGACATTTGACTCGCCCGGAAAAGGGTGGAATGCGCCCTGCGGGTCAGGGACAGGGTCCTGCCCCAAGTGGAGGAGTTTAAGTATCTCGGGGTCTTGTTCACGAGTTGGGAAAGATGGAGCGGGAGATCGACAGGCGGATCGATGCGGCGTCAGCAATAACTAGGACGCTGCATCGGTCCGTCGTGGTGAAGAGAGAGCTGAGCCGAAAAGCAAAGCTCTCAATTTACAAGTCGATCTACATTCCAACCCTCACCATGGTAACCAGGATCTACGTTCCTACCCTCACCATGGTAACCAGGATCTACGTTCCTACCCTCACCATGGTAACCAGAATCTACGTTCCTACCCTCACCATGGTAACCAGAATCTACGTTCCTACCCTCACCATGGTAACCAGCTGTGGGTGGTGACCGAAAGAATGAGATCGCGGGTAAAAGCGGCCAAAATGAGCTTCCTCTGCAGGGTGGCTGGGCTCTCACTCAGAGATCGGGTGAGGAGTTCTGTCATCCGGGAGGAGCTCGGTGTCGAGCCGCTCCTCCTCCAAGTTGAGAGGAGCCAGATAGGGTGGTTCGGGCCTCTGGTCAGGATGCCCCCCGAGCGCTTCGCAGGCAAGGTGTTTCTGGCACGTCCCACCGGGAGGAGACCAAGAGGCAGACTCCGGACCCGCTGGAGAGACTATGTCTTACAGCTGGCCGGGGAACGACTTGGGATCCTTCCAGGTGAGCTAGAGGATGCAGCCGGGGAGAGAGAGGCCTGGGCTGCCCGCTTAAGGCTGTTGCCCCCACAACCCGACTCCGGAACAGGCGGAAGATGACGGAACGGAATTTGACATTCAATAGAAAAAAAAAGACAAATATCATGTGGAAAGCTGACTTAGACTTCTTGTTCTGCGGTGGAGGCGCAATGCCGTTCAAAGCCTTAAAAACAAAGACAGACTTCTAAAAATATCTGATGATTGTCCAAGATGTTATGATCTCTTAAGATGTTACAATTTTGTCTAAAATTGTCAACATTTTTTAAACTGAGACTTGTCGGGTTTTAGAGCGCCCTCTGTTGTGTGACACCAGTAGTTCATGTGAGAAAATAATCATTGCATGCATGAAAGCTTTTGCTGATTGTAGAGTCAGAAAAGATTCTTATATGATAACAATTTAACAGGTTGAATTTGACATCATCTGTAACTTTCTTTACATGCTGCTTGAACATTAACCACACCCACATACTTAAATTGGTCCGCTACACCAAGACACCACTGACTAAAACAGATACAGTTGTTGGTCTTCTCTCAGCCGCCGTGAAAAAAACATACAAAGAGTTTTTGGTATTAAGATGTAAGCATGTGTTTAGAAGCCAGGTGGAGATTGTTCCCATGTTCTACAGCATGACTGTTAGCCTTGAGTTCAAACTCTGCCTCTAAGCATGTCTCTAAAAAGAGACATTTCAGGGGCAAGTGGTGTGTGACTGGATTACCAACCATATCTTTACATGCCTCCTGACTACAGCTGTTAAACATATCAGAGGCATCGGCTGTTGGTTTTTGAGAAAATGAAAGGGTTTTAGGTCCTCAAAGTGGTAGAAAATATGGTATTTCTTAAAGTCCTTATTTATGGGTATAGAAATAGCTGAATGTTGCTACGTTGTGGATAGAGGCGTGTGAATCTTTGACCCATTCTTACATACTGTATCTAAAGTTCAATTTAAAACATGGAAAAGCTGCAGTAAAGTTAGTTTGACGTTTGCTAGCTACTCGTCTAGTATACCGTATTTTCCGCACTATAAGGCGCACCTAAAAATCTTTAAATTTCTCCAAAGTCCACGATGCGCCTTTTAACCCGGAGCGCCTTATATATGGATTAATATTGAGCTACAACAGGTGTCGCAACTGCGGTAAGCAGCCGCCGCGTAGAAGAAGTAGTGCGCGGTGCATGCTGGGATATATGAAAGGGCGTCTCATTATCGCCTTGAGTTTAAACTCTGCGGTGTAACAGTGTCTCTTGGTAGGAGCCATTTCTGGGTCTTTACACAAACACACAAATGGAAATAGGTGTGTTCGAGATGACACAGGCGGACGCAGTTCAGGTTTTGCATTCAAAAACTAACCGGCATGCACTGCGCACCGATCAGAACTGCATCCGCCTGTGTCATCTCAAACGCGCCTATTTCCATTTGTGTGTTTGTGTAAAGACCCGGAAATGGCTCCTACCAAGAGACACTGTTACACCGCAGAGTTTAAACTCAAGGCGATCGGTCACGCAGTAGAACACGGGAATAGAGCCGCAGTGAGAAAGTTTAACATCAATGAATCAATGGTGAGGAAGTGGAGGAAGCAAGAGGATGTGCTGCACCAAGTAAACAAGACTAAACAGAGTTTATCTCCTATGGAAGATAAACTGTGTCACTAAAATACTAATACGTTAAAAAATAATAAAACAGCTGTTTATTCATTTTGGGAGTAAAAACAGAAAGTTATTTTGTAATTGTTAATAAAGTTTGACTAACCTATCTGACTGTTTTTTTTTTTTGTTTACATTCCCTTTAGCGCAGCACCATTTAGTGAATGTATAACGTGACCCCAGCCTTTACTGTAGCGCCTTATAATGCAGTGCGCCTTATAGTGCGGAAAATATGGTACTTGATTTTTTTATTGCAGCTTGTGATTACATCTTTCAGCACGCTAAGTAACATTTACACTTTTCAAATTTTACACGTCTGGTTACCTTAGCTTTGTCGGACCAGCCGAATGACTGCACAGTGACGTCCAGACGTTTCAGCAACATCTTCCTTCTGACTTCATACTCGTTCACCAGCGCCTGGTTTATGGCTTCGATCTTTTCCTGTGTGTGAGGGGAACAGTGACGGAGTGACCGTTCTGACAGGAACAGCTGATCAGTCTTACCAGGTGGATCGGTCCAAGAGGTTTCTTTAACAAAGGTTCTCCTACGTGGTTCGGAGGAACCCGACTGAGGGCTTCTTTCAGCTGAAAGGCAGGACGGTAAAAACAATAAGAACGTGTCGTGCTGTTCTGGGATTAAAGCCTCAGGTTCTAACCTTCTTCTCAATGCCGGAGAAGAACTGGAACATGGAGATGTTGGCAGGAGGTTTGGACATTCCCAACGTCACACAGATGGCTTTCAGCTCCTGGAAAGCAGGGCTTCCGGTCTCCTGGGCTTTCTGCTGGGGTTTGTTCACCAGCAGCATCCGGCTGGCCTCCAGCTCAGACAGCAGGTACACTGCAGGAGAGAGACACAGCTGATTATTTCAGTTCCTTTGTTTCATTTATCTGTTAATAACAAGACCTGTACTTCATATGCTTTTTAAAAAACATTATTTGATAATGGCCACGACGTCGTCCGTCGTGGCAAAGAGAGAGCTGAGCCGAAAAGCAAAGCTCTCGATTTACAAGTCGATCTACGTTCCTACCCTCACCATGGTAACCAGGATCTACGTTCCTACCCTCACCATGGTAACCAAGAACTACGTTCCTACCCTCACCATGGTAACCAGCTGTTGGTGGTGACTGAAAGAATGAGATTGCGGGTACAAGCGGCCGAAATGAGCTTCCTCCACAGGGTGGCTGGGCTCTCACTCAGAGATCGGGTGAGGAGCTCTGTCATCCGGGAGGAGCTCGGTGTTGAGCCGCTCCTCCTCCAGGTCGAGAGGAGCCAGATGGGGTGGTTCGGGCATCTGGTCAGGATGCTCCCCGAGCGCCTCGCAGGCGAGGTGTTTCGGGCACGTCCCACCGGGAGTAGACCAAGGGGCAGACCCCGGACCCGCTGGAGAGACTATGTCTCACAGCTGGCCGGGGAACGACTTGGGATCCTTCCGGGTGAGCTAGAGGATGCAGCCAGGGAGAGAGAGGCCTGGGCTGCCCGCTTGAGGCTGTTGCCCCTGCGACCCGACCCCAGAACAAGCGGAAGATGACGGAACGGAATTATTTGATAATAAGAGATTTTATATTGGAGGAGACGGCAGCTCAGTGGTTAGAGCGTTTGCGCGCGGACAAGAAGGTCACGGGTTCGCGTCCCACAGAGAGCACGTCTAGGGTCCTTGGAGAAGACACCTAACCCCCGCTTCTCCCACCATTGGCGCCGTCGAAGGGCAGCCTGCTGCGGTGTAAGGAGTGCAGCACACACATTTCCCCGGTGAGGGATGAATGGAGTAATTCATTTCATCTTTTTTTTAATTTCTGGATAAAAACCTGTGATCACATTTATTATTGAGTTTCACAAAAGAAAAACATGGTAAGAATTATCTAGAAGAAGATTTGTTTGTTTGACTTCAGAACCACTTATCCCCAATGAGGTTTCAGGGGTGCTGGAGTCTATTATGTTGTAGGGTGACACCTGAAAAGGTCACCAGTCTATTGTGGGCCCACACACACAGACAACCATCCACACATACACGCCTATGTATATCTAATACATGTGTACGAGAACATGTGCGTGTGTGTGTGAGACGTACGGGTGAGAAGGAGGCAGTGCTCTTTTTGGAGGAACCTCTGTGTGATGCATTCACTGGTCAGGACGGTATACGGACAGCAGAGCTCCGACAGCAACCCGCTCACCTCCAGCTGGAAACTCTCTGCCTCACTCGGACCTGGAAAAAAAAAAAAAATCACACCTCCAGCTTCATGTACGTGGATTTCATCCTAAAACCGTGCGTAACGTCAACCTGATAAACATACAAATAAAAATCTAGATTAAACATCTGTGTGAATCAGAGTCACTTTTTATCAGCTTGTTGGACTCATTTTAATATTCAAATCAGATGAAAATCAGTTTAATCTAAATCATTTTTACCCCTCCTGTAAGGGCTGCACAATATCATAAAATCAATTTGAATTTTATCTGATGTTTACAGCAAATAAAAAATGGAAACCATTAAAAAGCATGGAGCTATGTCAGCCAACCAACAGAGAAGTTACTGAAAACAATTATTATTAGAACAGAGGTCGTTAATGGATGAACGGTGGACCTAACGACCGTTCCATCACGACCCGAGCCTGAGTTTAATTAAAAACATAGTATTATTTAGTTTTTTAGAACCTTTATATTTGATGTTTCCTTTTATCTGATTGTATTTTACATCAGGCCCTTATTTGAACAGACATTTTCTACCACTTTACAGCAGATTTATGTCAACGTAAACTGGCAAAAATCAAGTTTCTGAGTGTTTATGCCCCCATCTGGTAAGGAACAGGTTTCCACTGGCAGAAACGTAACCCTTTTGACTTAACATTAAGTTAAACCCCTCCCACCTCAGCGTTGGCTGTGACTAAGATGTAGGAAGATATAAAAAACGAGCTTCCACTAAGTTTATGTTTTAAAATGTTCTTACTGTTTGTAGCGTGGACGTTCTCCTCTAGCCGCGTGTAGAGGCGGAGCTCTGAAACGATCCACGCACACAGCTTGGTGAATTCAGGTGAAGAAGCTCCGCCCTCCGCCGCCGAGTCCAGCGCTCCGTCTTCCAACAAGGGACCCTGGTACCTAAAGAAACCATAACACTGGTAAATAAACACGCTATCCCAAGGTTACACATGGTTACACCTAAATGTCTCACCACCACTTATGTACCATCATCACCGTGGTAACGCACGTCCAGAGAGAAGCCACCAAATATTTTATGCAATGACAATAATGGGAATTATCACCTCCAAATCAGAGGCCATGGTCCTCACCCGGAAAAGGGTGGAATGCCCCCTGCAGGTCAGAGACAGGGTCCTGCCCCAAGTGGAGGAGTTTAAGTATCTCGGGGTCTTGTTCACGAGTGGGGGAAGGATGGAGCGAGAGATCGACAGACGAATCGGTGCAGCGTCAGCAATAACTAGGACGCTGCATCGGTCCGTTGCAGTAAAGAGAGAGCTGAGCCGAAAAGCAAAGCTCTGGATTTACAAGTCAGCTGTGAGACATAGTCTCTCCAGCAGGTCCAAGGTCTGCCTCTAGGTCTCTTCCTAGTGGGAAGTGCCTGAAACACCTCACCAGCGCGTTCGGGAGGCACCCCAACCAGATGCCTGTACCACCCCATCTGGCTTTTCTCGACCCAGAGGAGCAACAGCTCTACCCAAAGCTACTCCCGGATGGCAGAGTTCCCCACCTTTCTCTGAGTGAGAGCTCAGCCACCCTGCTGAGAAAGCTCATTTCGGCCGCTCGTATCCAAAATCTCGTTCTTAAGGAATCACCACCCACACCTGGTTGCCACGGTGAGGGTAGGAACGTAGATCCTGGTTACCATGGGGAGGGTAGGAAGGTAGATCCTGGTTACCATGGTGAGGGTAGGGACGTAGATCCTGGTTACCAAGGTGAGGGTAGGAACATAGATCCTGGTTACCATGGTGAGGGTAGGAACGTAGATCCTGGTTACCACGGTGAGGGTAGGAAAGTAGATCCTGGTTACCATGGTGAGGGTAGGAACATAGATCCTGGTTACCATGGTGAGGGTAGGAACGCAGATCCTGGTTACCATGGTGAGGGTAGGAACGCAGATCCTGGTTACCATGGTGAGGGTAGGAACGCAGATCCTGGTTACCATGGTGAGGGTAGGAACGTAGATCCTGGTTACAATGGTGAGGGTAGGAACGTAGATCCTGGTTACCATGGTGAGGGTAGGAACGCAGATCCTGGTTACCATGGTGAGGGTAGGAACGCAGATCCTGGTTACCATGGTGAGGGTAGGAACGAAGATCCTGGTTACCATGGTGAGGGTAGGAACGTAGATCCCGGATCGATGAAGCATCCTAATGATTGAAGACGCTGCACCCTTCCGTCTGTCGATCTCCCCCTCCATCCTTCCCCCACTGTGAAGAAGACCCTGAGACACGGGGCAGGACCATGTCCCTGTCCTGCAGGGGGCACCTCGCCCTTTTTGAGGGTGGGACCTTGGTCTCTGATTTGGATGCTCTGATTCACATGCTGGTCTTTCTGCATGGTTTCTGTCCTGTAAGAACTTTAAACCAGTGTGTATGAAATGTTTTATACAAACAATACCTGAATGCATCATCACCTTGGAAACGCATCATTACACATTTATATAACGTGTGTGTCTGTGTGTGTGTCTACGTATGTATACGTGTCTGTATGTTTATATGTGTGTGTGTCTTAAAGAGTAAATTAATGTTAGCTTTTTAGAATGGATGTTAATAAACTGGTTAAATCTCACATTAAACAGGGTGTGTTCTGGTTTAACTGGTAGTGAATAAATCCCAGTATAGCCTGTCCCAGTATCCATTACCTCAGCTGCTCCAGATCCATCTAAAGGCAGCAAGGCAGCAGTGAGGAATCGAACCAGCAGCTCTGTGCTAACCAGCTAGTAAAGCTAATCTAAAGATCTTATTATTAAACATTAGGTTCATCAGAAGCTGGATTCACTCACCCCAAATCTTCCAGAGAAATGAGGATGTCATTTTCCATCTTTTAGCAGCAAAAAACAAGTTTTAGGATTTTTAAAAGATTTTTTCTGCAGATTGGACACGTTTACGTTCTGCTTCTTCTTCTACGAAAGAAAGACAGAAACACACTGGTGGATTTGTTTCCCTCTGCTGGAAGTAGACTGGAACTACAGGGGGGAAATATTTCTATTGAAAACATTTACAGAATCTTTTCTTTTCAATATTGATCTGCCTTAAATAATTAGACTAATCCTGATAAATATGTTTATATATTATGGTCTGTAACATGATATAGGA
The DNA here is from genome assembly GCA_902685375.1 of Neostethus bicornis. Lineage (NCBI taxonomy): Eukaryota > Metazoa > Chordata > Actinopteri > Atheriniformes > Phallostethidae > Neostethus > Neostethus bicornis. Next base: position 3,232,838 of record LR738548.1, read on the forward strand.
GCTCTGCCATCCGGGAGGAGCTCGGTGTCGAGCCGCTCCTCCTCCAGGTCGAGAGGAGCCAGATGGGATGGTTCGGGCATCTGGTCAGGATGCCCCCCGAGCGCCTCGCAGGCGAGGTGTTTCGGGCACGTCCCACCGGAAGGAGACCAAGGGACAGACCCCGGACCCGCTGGAGAGACTATGGTTGGCCGGGGAGTGACTTGGGATCCTTCCTGGTGAGCTAGAGGATGCAGCCGGGGAGAGAGAGGCCTGGGCTGCCCGTTTGAGGCTGTTGCCCCCGCGACCCGACCCCGGAACAAGCGGAAGATGACGGAACGGAACATGATATATTGTTCAATGCAGAACTGGGCAAACTACGGCCAGAGGACCATATTTGGCCGAAAAAAATTTTAACCCAGCCCTCCAGACATTTTGTTTTGTCTTCGGAACCTTTTATCCCTAAAAGGGTCATGGGGGGTGTCAGACCCTACCCTGGCTGATTTCAGGTGTGAGGCAGTATACACCCGAAACAGGTTGCTAGTCTGTTGCGGGGCACCGCATACCATCCACACACACTCATTCCTAGGGGCACGTTCATAGCAGCCAATCAATCTAACATGCATGTTTCTGGAGGGATGCAGGAAACCCACACATACACAGGGAGAACATGCAAACTCCACACAGAAAGACCAGCGTTTCAAGTCTTGTTCCACTCAGGACTCGAACCGGACCTTGTTGTGCACCCTCGAGCCTGGCTACATGGGGGATTTGGTGATCCCCATCCAGGCAGGGAAAACTTTGCCAAGGGCTTTTGAGCCCTGCTTTGTCTTGCCCTTCTCCTAGGACCCGTTTGCCTTGGGTGACCCTGCCAGGGACAAGTAGCTCCCAACATCATAGCTCCTAGGATTATTGGGGCATGCAAACTCCTCCACTACAATAAGGTGACAGCTCAAGGAGAAGAAGAGGCAAAGCAAAGCTCTTGATTTACCAGTTGATCTACGTTCCTACCCTCACCATGGTAACCAGGATCTATGTTCCTACCCTCACCATGGTAACCAGGATCTATGTTCCTACCCTCACCATGGTAACCAGGATCTATGTTCCTACCCTCACCATGGCAACCAGGAACTACGTTCCTACCGTCACCATGGTAACCAGGATCTACGTTCCTACCCTCACCCTGGTAACCAGAATCTACGTTACTACTCTCACCATGGTAACCAGGATCTACGTTACTACTCTCACCATGGTAACCAGGATCTACGTTCCTACCCTCACCATGGTAACCAGGATCTATGTTCCTACCCTCACCATGGTAACCAGGATCTATGTTCCTACCCTCACCATGGTAACCAGGATCTATGTTCCTACCCTCACCATGGCAACCAGGAACTACGTTCCTACCGTCACCATGGTAACCAGGATCTACGTTCCTACCCTCACCCTGGTAACCAGAATCTACGTTCCTACCGTCACCATGGTAACCAGGATCTACGTTACTACTCTCACCATGGTAACCAGGATCTACGTTCCTACCCTCACCATGGTAACCAGGATCTATGTTCCTACCCTCACCATGGTAACCAGGATCTATGTTCCCACCCTCACCATGGTAACCAGGATCTACGTTCCTACCCTCACCATGGTAACCAGGATCTATGTTCCTACCCTCACCATGGTAACCAGGATCTATGTTCCTACCCTCACCATGGCAACCAGGAACTACGTTCCTACCGTCACCATGGTAACCAGGATCTACGTTCCTACCCTCACCCTGGTAACCAGAATCTACGTTCCTACCGTCACCATGGTAACCAGGATCTACGTTACTACTCTCACCATGGTAACCAGGATCTATGTTCCTACCCTCACCATGGTAACCAGGATCTATGTTCCCACCCTCACCATGGTAACCAGGATCTACGTTCCTACCCTCACCATGGTAACCAGCTGTGGGTGGTGACTGAAAGAATGAGATTGCAGATACAAGTGGCTGAAATGAGCTTCCTCTGCAGGGTGGCTGGGCTCTCAATCAGAGATAGGGTGGAGGAGCTCTGCCATCTGGGAGGAGCTCGGAGTAGAGCCATTGCTCCTCCTGGTCGAGAGAAGCCAGATATTGTGTTTCGGGCATCTAGTCAGGATCCAATCAGAACACCT